>JAOWBW010001541.1:0-224415 GCA_026119855.1 Campanula takesimana | reverse complement strand
CGAAGTATTTGAGTGTGGAGAAGAGTGTATGGAGGAAGGATACAAAGAGCCAAGAAGTACTTTGTTCTGTGCTAATGATGTGTGTAAAGTTTGGCTTGGTTACAAAGTGTCCATCCTAGCACTATTTGAGGGGAGGTGGAGATCATGTGCGAGCCTTATCTCCACAAAACAAGCTTGACTTGGTCTTCCTTCCTTGATTCTCTCAACCGAATTCTTCATGCCCAAGTCTAAGCTTCTCCTTGTTGTACTCCATGCTTCCAACACCTTGTACTCCTTCATTTAATCAGCAACAAATACTTGGACTTAGTCTTCTCACACTTTCCATATTTAACACATGTTAAATATTTTTGTAACTTCCTCAATTACTCGGCTTTTATGAGTAACTCTCCATTAATTTCTTCTCCACTTTTAAGCTCCTAAAATAACTTTATTATTACCTGAAATATGGACCAACATCTAGACAATAATATTAGGACATTAATATAAAATTATATTAGAAAGAAATGTCAAATTACAAAGTATTTTCGTCACAGCACTTAGACTGTCAGTGGCAACATCTGAGGTAACATATCTGTCTGCACTAACAACAACAATAATTGTACAACAACTAAATTATTTATTTTATACATTCATATAATGATCATATAGCGACTATACACATACAATACAATATAGATTTACAACAACTAAAATTAATTTATTCTATGAACATTCATTATGAAAACGTAGAGATATATACACAATAGTCGGGTTTTTTTTTCAAAACTAATTTATTATTTTCAAATGTACACATATTTGTCTTATATTATTTTTCTCATTGAAATAAAAATAAAAATTAACATCTATTATTGTAGTTATATATGCAAGTATATTTAATTACTCAAATATAGAATGAACAAAATGTTTATCATTTACACATACACACACATATATATTTCACATATAAATGTGTTTGCATGTAGAAAAAATATTATTAAATATATATAAATATATATATATACAATATACACACACACACACACACATCATACATACTATATACATACATACATACATACATACATACATACATACATACATACATACATACATACATACATACACACATATATAATTTATTTATGTATATGGTATATATATATATATATATACATATATACATATATATACATATATGTATATATACATATATAATATATATACATATATATGCGTATATACATATATATGCATATATATGTATATATATGCGTAATAACATATATGCATATATATGTATATATATGCGTATATACATATAATGCATATATATGTATTATATACATATATACATAATACTATTACGTATATATACTATTATATATATATATATATTATATATATGTATGTATAGATATATATGTACATATATACCTATATATGTATATACATATATATGTATATATGTATATATATATATATACATATATATCATATACGTATATATATACATATATATACATATATATATATATACGTATATATATACGTATATATGTATATATGTATATATATATATATATACATATATATACATATACGTATATATATACATATATATACATATATATATATACATATATATACATATACGTATATATATACATTATATACATATATATATATACGATATATATACATATATATATATGTATATATATATATATATATATCTATATATATACATATATATGTATATATACGTATACATACATATATATATATATATATATATACACATATATATATATGTATATATGGTATAGTGGATATTATATATACATACATGTAACACATATTTATACATAAATATATGTATGTATGATATGTGGTGTCTATATGGAATATTGGATGTTATATATACATATATATATACATACATACATATAGTACATATTTATATACATTATTATATACTCCTCTATCCTGCCCGATTTAGGACATTTTGACATTTTTAGTGTCATACTCGACGTAGTACGGCCAAAAATGAAAAGATAATATTACTTTTGTTCTCATAACTCCTCCATTCATTCTAGTTCCTCTTAAGTCGGGTGGGACGAAAGCCGTATATGTGTGTGTATGTATGATGTATGTATTTATTATATGTATTATACATACATGTAACATATATATATATTATACACCTAGTGTAGCGTACGTTTTACTAAATACAGTTGACTAAGTATAATAGCGTCATTTAAATTCTATATACTAACCAGAAAGTTTGTCTGACTTTGACTTCCATGGTCAACTCCATAAAACGTTGACCACAATATGAAAACCTACCTATCCCTATGCATTTCAAATTTTTTTATGAATTCACCGTTAGCATACGGTCGGCCTCAACTTTTAAATATAATTGTTAAAAACAAATAGTTAACTATTAATAGTTAAATATAATCGTTAGCTATTTATAGTGAAATATAATAGTTAACTATAATTATTAACTACCTTAGTAACTATTTGTTCTTAAAAAAAAATACCATAGTAACTATAATAGTTACTATAATAGTAAACTATTTGTATTTTGGTTATCTAGAGTCAAACTATTTGAATTTTGATTAATATTTAATGTAAATTATTAGTTTACATAATTTTTAATGATTAACAACCACTTTTTATTTTTATGAGAATTAATAATTTAGTGTAAAATATTAGTTAAAGTTTAAGTAAATTTGATAAGTAAAATAAAATTTGGGACATAAGGAGTATAACAACCTGATGGTATATATACGATTCAATTAATCGTTTGTAATATGAGAAGTAAAATGAACAAGAGTTTTTCAAAACAAAAAAAAAAAAGTAAACAGGAGGTTACATTTGTAAATTAGACACATTTTGAGATTAAAAAAAGAGGAAATTTTTTTTTAAAAAATAGTGTTTTTGTTCAAAATGCAGAGAATACTTATCAGAGCTCGCTAAGGCTCGAACTCAAGCTCGTTTGATTTCATAATTTTCAGAAAAATGTTTAAGCTCGAGCTCGGCTCGTAAAGGCTCGAGTTCGAACAGCTCGTGAAAAGCTCGCGAGCATAAGGCTTGAACTCGAGCTCGTTTGATTTCATAATTTCAGAGAAAAATGTTTAAGCTCGAGCTCGGCTCGTAAAGACTCGAGTTCGAACAGCTCGTGAAAAGCTCGCGAGCAGCTCGAAACTCGATTCGATTCGAGCTCGCACAAGGTAGATGGGCTCGAGCTCGAGCTCGATAATGGTTAACGAGCTCGAGCCAAAACTCCAAAGCTCGGCTTGGCTCGTTTACAGCCCTAGTAAGGACCTTCTTCCTCTTAAGTTGCTTCTCAACCTTCAATCAAGACGACACACATCCTCATAAGTCCAGTACTGCTGCAATTGAACACTTCCGAGATATCAACACGAAGACCCCCAAGGAAACGAGCAACTGTCTGCTCATCCTCCTCAGCCACATCACATCTCATGCGCAACCGATCAAACTCACTGATAAAATCCTCTACTGACAGATCACCTTGTTTCAGATTATGATAGTCAATAAAAGAGTCCTGCGTGTAGTGTTCAGGAAGGAACTTGGCACGCAACAATTTCTTCATCATGTCCCAAGACTGAATTTTGGATTTCCCTTCTCGAAACGCTGTTTCTTAACATGCTCCCACCAAATGGAAGCGTGGTCTCTTCAATTTAATTGCAACCACTTTTACTTTATTACGATCACTCATGTGTTTTAAATCAAAAACACGTTCAACAGTATGAAGCCAATCAATAAAGTCATCAGGATGCATTTTACCTTCAAAGTCAGGAATCTCGATTTTGACACCAACGTCTTTTGAAGGGTCTGCTACATAGTCGTTCTGATGAGCAAGATTGTGGGCAAAGGGTTGACCCCATCTTGATACTCCGTGCCCTCGGATGATAAATCTGAATCCACAGCCGGTGGACGCTCCACGCGATCCAGTCGATTCTGAAGTATCTGAACCTGTCTCCTCAATTCGTCCATCTCAAGATCACGTAGGTCACGTGCGTGACGGGTCTTCATCATGGCAGCCGCTCCACGGCCCCTCCCACGCGCACCACGTCCACCACGAACACCACGTCCTCGGTCGGCCATTGATATTCGTCCAGAAACTGATACAAATGATAACCTGAGGCTAGAGATTGTAGACCGAACCGAAAGAACGAAGATCCAAGTATGAAAAGCAAAAGCTTTTTCTTTGTAATTCAATAATCCAAAAACTGAGTTCTAAGAAACCCTAAACGGTGTAAATACTCCAAACACAAATCCAGACTAAAAGACAGAAATAACCCTAGACAAATAGTTTTTAAAACCAACACAAAGAAAACGTAATCAGGAAATTGCCGCCGGGCACGGTCGTGTCTGAAACATGGCACGGTCGTGCGAATCAATGCGCAAAGGACCTCCGGTTCCGCCTTTAATCGCACGGGCGTGTACTGGAATCTGCACGGTCGTGCCATCTGCGCCGAGCTGCTGCTTGTTCTGCATCAAACTGTTTAGTGCTAATCTTATTCAGGACCTTTCAACTTTTATCAGTTTTTGAACTGTTTAGGCCCTCGAACGGCCCCTGAAATTTTCATCAATTTTTGAGCTATTTAGGCCCTCAATCAGGCCTTGAAAGGCTGAAACCAACAATCTTATCTGGCTTGCTTCATATCATCTGTCTTGCAGTTTGCTTTCAGACTAAAGAATGTTATTTATGTAATTAAAAAATGTGAATCCCCACCAACTCAGATGAGATGAATCATAATTTAAATTAGTTTATGTTTACCTTCTATCTTCGTTTCAAAATGAATGTTCAAAAATTTGTGGTCATTCATTTTGGGACGGAGATAGTATAATTTATAAATGTCAGGCATGACATATGACATTCAGTTAGTTGCTAAAATCTTTTATGTGATTCTGTTCCTATATTAACTATTCAATCCTTATTTGATTCCTTGTTTATAGATTATTAACTCTCTCACTTAATTTATTCAGTCAACGCAAGTCTTCAACTGATTTATTGCTTCTGAGAATTCATGGACATGGATTCTCATGTTGCCTAGTTTGACCTAGTTTTTTTTTCCTGCTTTTAGTTAAACTTTGTTGAAGAACACTAAAATGATAGTCTCATTTCTCCTTTTGCTTGTCAAGAAAGTTCATCTCATTTTCAAAATTAAGCTTCTAAATCACTTATGTTTCCAAAACTTATAATGTAGCCGTTAAATGTTTTTGAAAAGTCTAAACGGGACTATAAACTTGGGCAGAGGAAGTAGCTTTTTTATTACTGCAGATTTCAGCGTGTGGATTAAAGTTCGGTTTGGAATATGGCTTATCAGCAGTCTTTGACTGCAAGTCTATAACTGATTTGGAAGGAGTTGTTCAACAATATTTCAAGATCCTGTTTAAAACTATCCACCAATTATAAATAGAAAGACAAACTTGTGTGAGACGGTCTCAGACATGAGACGGATCTCGCTGTGAGAGTAAATGGTTTTACCCCCTATAGGCAGAGCGGGGAAGATCAATAGTTTAATGGGATTGTTTATAAGTTCTCAATCTCAATGTTCTGTCAAGCACATTAAGGACACCATTAATTTACATTCATCACCACAACCAAAACCAGATCTGTCATGTGCTAAAAGAGACTTTGAAACTGTTGTACAACACTAGAACATTAGAAGAACTATCAAATTATATACTCCCTCCATATTAAAATGATAATATCATTTCCTTTTTTTTTTGTCGCAGAAAAGTTAGTCTCATTTTGAAATTAAGCTTCAAAATCACTAAGTTTCCTAAACTTATGTAACCTTAAAATATTTGAAAAGTTAAACGGGACTATCATTTTGAGACGGAATGACAAAAGCTATTAGAAATCAGATATTTATAAATATATATATATATTGTTCATACCCAACCATATCTATTCTAACAGTACGTATACAGGTGTTAAGCCACTAAAACCTCAGCTAAACAAAAGCCAGATTCATGTAAAGGAGGAATAAAATATGGTGGCCTTCTCTAGGTGAGTTCCATTGTTTTTAAGTTCTCAATCTCAATGTTTTCTCCAAACACATTCAGGACCACCATTAATTTACAGTCATCACCACAACCCAATACCAGATCTGTCAGGAGCTAAAACAGACTTTGAAAACTGTTGTACAGTACAACACTGGATTTTACAGTTGTATGAACACCCCTTTGCTCATGCAGTTGATGGAGCCGTTGATCTGCTTCGTATTCCCAAAAAAAAAAAAAAAAAAAAAAAAAACCTTGCTCAAGCCAAGATCAAGAAATTTACTTCCCTTTCATTCAAGTTGTCTGTAAATCAGATTACAAGAACTTCTACCTACATAAACAGTTAGCAATTTCACGTTCTGAACTTACTCTAAACAGGTTTCCAAATAGATACAGCATATATAGTTCCCTTTCCATCCTTGAAGCAGCCACTGACCATCTTCATCAATAACAAAATCTTTATGATATAAACTCACCTTCTCCGCCGCCGTTTTGATAATATATCGAGCAATAGGAATTGGCACAAACCCCGCCTTCATATTACGTGCATGCCACTGCTTGTACGTCTCGGCCTCTCCACCCTCTCCCACCCTTCACAAGCTATAACATTCAAAGCCTCTTTCCCAAATATCTCTCTCTCAATTAGCATCCTTTCTGAACGCTCACGCGAAACATTTGCATCAAGCATATCAAACAGAGCCGAGAAATGAAAAGAGCCTCCCGAAATCGCGTGACAAAAAAAGGTGCATTGTAGGCCCCGTTTATAATTCCATGAATAAAAACATTTGGATTGATCTTCCTTATTAGGTTAAGGACAATGTTCCTCGGACTGTCTACAACTACAGTCTCATCGAGTAAATTCTTTGACCGGTATAAACAGTTGACAGCAACAAAATCATCTTTGTCAAGATTAAGGTCTTGGATTGTAATAGTTTCCCATCTCTTTGCTATGGGAGTGTACTCAAACTGCAATTTGAAATTCTTTGCATATTCTTCAAGTCTTTTACCCGTCTCCTCTATCCTTTGAGCTGGCTTGAATCCCGGTTGAGGAAATTCAATCCCAGTGAGCCGTACCCTTTGGGCCCACCCTTTTCCAATGCGATACGTTGGAAAAAGTCGGCCATGAAATCCATATAAGATACCAAAATCTATGATATGTATCCTTGTTGCATTCTCAACAACTGCATTATCAACAATCGCCCTGTTTGAGACAAAATTTGAAATCCTCCTAAACGGGCACGATGCGAGATATAAATGGTAAGCTTTTATATAATCAGCAGCGGATGTTTTCTTGCTAACTAAAGCTTTATGAATCTGACTACCCGTTCCAGCCAAACGAGCCTCAAGGCCATCAGCAAAGCAATGAGCCAATCGTTGACTTCCATCACCATAAGAAGAGGAATGCTGTCTGATCTGCTTCAGCAATTCATTTGCGTTCCTTAGATCATCAGTTGCAACAGCGTGTGCACAATTAAGTAAAAGGGTTCGTAAATCTATCACTTCTTTTTTCTTGCTCTGTTTCTTACCACGTCCCCTTCCTTTGCTAACCACTTTTGGTTCCTTATTTTTCTTGATCGCTTCGTTCTGCAAGTCGACACAGTATTCATGTAACCTAGCTTGACCATCTCCCATGCTATTGAGTAAGATTATGTCAAACTCGTTCGACCTCAAAGTGGGGTCCGGGAAAATTGCTGGTTGTTTACTAGTTCTCTCTTCAGCTTGGTCTTCGTCATCTTCTTGGAATGGATTCTTCTTGCCCCTCAATTGAGTTGATGAAAGTTCTCTCTCTTCTTTATTCCCGTCCGTCCCCCCAACTTCTCTAGTATCTCTCACCATATCTTGTGGGAGCAAACTAAGCAACAATTTATGTTATTAGGAAGAAACTTGTTCGCTTCTTCAACCCCTTTCTTAAATTGCCAAAGCAAGTCACTCTCTTCATATGCATTCGTGACCTCAACATGACTTAAAGGAGACTCTACTAACCCATTTAACCTTTGTTTGAACAATTTGATGATTGGGCCCACTGAATGAAACAAGACTTCTTGCACGAGCGGTATTATAAGTCACAGGGCTATTGACCCAACCATGATCAAGTAAGTAACCACTACCGTTACTGCTACTACTCGCACTAGTATTGTGATTGTGATTGTGATTGTGAGAGAAATAATTATCGGGTCTCTCTGTGTAGTGGTCAACAAAAGTCAACTGTTGCTCGGGAGAAGGAGGGTACTTCTTCCCTAAGACTTCGTAAAATGATTTCTCTGCAGCTTGAAGACCCAAAGATTCTTGAAGCATACAAGTTTGGTCCTCCATGTCTTCTTCCATAAGCACTTGACTAATAAACCCCAAAATCGTGTCTGATAAATCACAGTCTTCTTGAACTTCTTCCTCCCACTTGCAGATGAACTTGGAATGGTACTGCTAGGTGAAGGATCGTTAGTAGAAACTTAAGCCCTCCAAAATTTGGATCAAGAAAATTATTGTCAAGTTCACCCCCTCCATTGACTGTCTTCTGAGCCGAAAATTTGTTCCCAAGTCTGGATCCATTAGTTTGTTTCCCAGCTGGAAAAACATTCACAGACTGGTTACCAAATTGGAATCCACCATTGAGGGAACCCGAAATTCCATTGAATCTTGGATCCATTTTTATCAACTTGATCAACTATCTAGCTAAAATTCAACGAAATTACCAACTTCAATCCTAATAACACTGCTGATCAAGTGATCAAGACTCAATTTTTCAAGCCCTAAAAAGCACAACCCAACACTTATATTATACAACTTGTCCACAAAACCCTCAAAGCTAAAGAATCAACAAGTATGATCTTAGGGGTGTGTATAACAGATTATATTAGAAATGTGTGAAAAGGGCATCAAGAAAATAAATACACACTATTTGCTCACTTCAAATTGGGTTTAATCAACCCAAATGGAAAATGTAGGAAACAAAAGTATATTTTCAATTCAAAACTCAAGAAGTCAATAATAAAGGGTTGGTAGAGTGAGGAACTTACAGAGATTGAAAAGTGGTTAGCTTGGCATAAACCCTTTTGTGGGGGAAAGGAGAAAAAGAGACGGAAAAAGAGACGGAATTTAATTTAATGAGGGGGTAGACATGTCCAAATAGAACCGGGAACCGACGGAACCGGCGGGTAGAACCGGAACCGGGAACCGGCGAGAACCGGGAAACCGAACGTAACCGAGAACCGAATTGAAACGGTTCGAATACGAATCCAACATATTCAGAACCGAGGAACCGGCGGAACCGGGAACCGAGCACCGGAACCGAGAACCGGGAACCGGGAACCGAACGGTTCTCTGCATCAGATGACTTTAAAGATGTTTGATCATTATGGTAGGTTGGCTGCTAGCTAATATATATACTGATATACATACTCCCTCCGTCCCAAAATACTTGTATTTTTAGGATTTTCACACAAATTAAAAAAAAAAATTAATACATGTGTAATGGACTATATTACTCTTGGAACATTTCAAGTATCAAGACAATTTAATACTTTTGCAATGACAACACTATCATAAATAAGGGTATATTTGATAAACAATGTCAAAAATGTATAGATAATTGCAAAACTACAAATATTTTGGGACAAACCTCAACTCCTTAAACTAAAAGTATTTTGAAATGGCGGGAGTATTACATTTTAAACTACAAATATTTTGGGACGGAGGGAGTATTACATACTTATTAGATGGTGAGATGGAACCGGTGGAACCGTCGGAACCGGAACCGGAACCGGCGGATAGAACCGGGAACCGGGAACCGAATTAAGATGGTTCGAATACGGTTCCGGCCATTTGGGAACCGGGAACCGGCGGTTCCGGAACCGGGAACCGGAACCGAAACCGTATGGACATGTATGGGGGGGGGGGGGAGGGTTCATGTTCAAGACTTCAAGTACTGTGAAAGAGGGAAAATAGATGAAAAATGGAAGAAAGAGTGAAGTGAATTGGAAATACAACCTGGATAGCCAGTAAACGGTCAGTTAACCACCCACGATGGGTTACTTAGAGCATCTCCAATGGAGAACACCAAATTTGGTGTATCTTTTACACCAAATGTTACACTAAAAAAAAATCTCCTCCAATGTATCACACTATTTTTCACACTAAAAAGGAATATTCTCTATCCACCTCATTTTTCCACTAACTCTCATTGTTACACAAACAATACTTGAAGTCTATGATTTTACATATAAACCCCTCCTTTTAATTGAGATGATATAATTATCTTAAACCAATATTTGAAATTTAAAAAATTACTAAATATTTCAGTAAAATATATTATATAATTTATTAACATATAAGTTAATAACATAATTTACAATGTGTGAGTTTTTTGAATTTAGAGGGACTAAATGTGACAAGTGAAACTATTACACCAAATTTGGTGTAAATGAATAGTGTTACACCAAATTTGGTGTAACACTATTCATTTACACCAAATTTGGTGTAAAATATAGTGTCCATTGGAGAAGTGTAGTGGCCTTTTTAGTGTTTTAGTGTAGAATTTGGTGTCCATTGGAGATGCCCTTAATGTGTTGGAAGGGGCCAACTATTGAAACCATTGCAAGGGGTATTGGAAGGGTTATTGAAATGGGGGGTGTTGATGGAGTTCAACAAGTGATGAATGGAGATAGTGGGACACTTGTCTCATTACCATTGGAAGGGGTCAACTATTTTTTATCTCAATTATATGAGCTCAATTATTTCATAGTAAAATTTTTTTTAATTTATTTTTTCGCCAATATTCCTAAAAGAAATTCCTCAATAAAATGATGTAAGTTTCATTTGATTTTGACACCGAAAAAAACCCCCTCTTTTCTCCATATATTGCAACTTTTCTTATTATTATTAATATTATTATTTTACTAATCATAAAAATAAAGAATATAAAATAAAATAAAAGTAGTGAGATATAGGATGATGAGTTAGAATGGTGTTGAATTGTATTAAATAAACCATTATAGAGAGTAAAAATTGAATGAGTGTTAAATGATTAGGTGTATGGAGAGAGAAGATGAGGTGGAGTGTTAAAGTGAGTGTTGAATGGTTTTTGCCTATTGAACAATTGTACATTGTCACGTGAAGCTCATTTGATTGGCTTGATTTCCTTATAAAACAATAATGCTTAGGATGGAGATGCCAACTAATCATGTTCGATAACACGTTGTTTTTGTCAACATAAAATATCAGCAAAAACGCGTTTTATACGTGTCTTAGTAGTATAAAACGTGTTTTCTATATGTGGAGTGCATTTTTGTAACGTTATTAAAAGACGCAGTGCCATTTTTGCAAATAATTGAATTTACGAAAACTCACCAGGCACTTTTTTACACTGTAGAGGGCATTTTGCAATACTACATGAGACACTTTTTAATACTATGGCAGACACTTGTTTTAGAACTTAGAAAAACTCGCTTGACACTTACAAAAACTCACAAGGCACTTTTTTACATTGTAGGGGGCATTTTTCAATATTACATTAGGCACTTTTTAACACTAGAGCAGGCACTTGTTTTGAAAATTTTAAAAACCCACCGAACACTTATTGATAATGGAAGAGGCATTTTTCAATATTACATTAGGCACTTTTTGACACTAAGACAGGCACTTGTTTTGAAAATTTTAAAAACCCACCAAACACTTATTGACAATGGAAAAGTCATTTTTCAATAATCCAAGAGCCACTTTGTAATAGTAAGTCAGGCAGTCTTAAAACTACCACTAAAAGTGTCTCTTGAATGTACAAAAGTATCTGCTTGAATATTTATAAATGTAATATTACAACAGGCACTTTGTAATATTAGAGAAGACACATGATAATATTAGAGAAGTCAATTGGGAAAAACACGTTTTTCCATACCTTATTGTAAAACGCGTTTTTAACAAGACGGACTCTTTTGTCAAATTATGTTAAACTCGAGCGGAGAGTAATAAATTCTAGTATACTATATGCATACTCCCTCCGTCTCATCTCACTTGAGACTTTTTCAAAATAGTCAATTTTATATTGAATCTACCCAAGCACTCATTATCTCTCTTTATACTACATCACTCAATTTATTCAACCAACATTAATATTAACTCACTCATTCTCTCTTTTTATTTTCTACCACACATTTTTTTATTTTATTTTTTTCTTAATTATTGTGTCCACTTTATTATGTATCAAAAGAGGAGGTAGGGTAAAAAAAAAAAAAAAGGAAATTTCAATCACTTAAATTGTTAAGATTATCTTAAAATAAGCTATTAATTTTAAGCTAGTATAGTAAGTCTTAACAAGGTAAGAGAAGGTAAGGTAAAGAAAGGGAATGGGTTCAAACCCACTCATCAACATTTTTATTTGTTTATTTAATGTTACTTTCTTTTGTTGAAATATTTTTTCATATAAATTAAATATGATAAAATTAAAATGAAATTATTTTATTTTATAAATTTTGACAATATTTTAATTGAGTATCATAATTAAATTTTATCAATTTTTTATCAAAGTTTAGTAAAATTGATCAAAATAGTGAAGATGAACTTTATTAATGTGGGACAAATGACCAATAAAAAATTGTTCAAATATTATAATAAATAATTTGATAAATAATATTTTTGAATTATAATTATTTATTTTAAGAAATATGACTATTTTTGTTTAAGGATAAACAAAAAGAATAATCAAGTGAAAGAGATGAGACTATTTTTTTACTGTTTATTTATAATTTTAATTAAATTCACATGTATGTAGTTTGTCAGTACCAAACAAATTGAAGCCTTACAAAATTCAACAACTTAATGATTTCAGCTCTACATTTTCAGCTCTATATTTTCAAAGCTTAATTTTCAGTTTTACCAAACAGGCCCTAAGTGTGGGTATAATTAAATACAATTAATTAAATATAACAAGTTTTAATGCAAGGGTAAGAGGGATATTTAGCTCAAAAGTGATAGTTATTTTGAACCAAAATTTTAGTCCAAAAACGACAGTTATTTTAGACCGGAGCGAATAAGAACAAAAGACCAACAAACCAAGTGGGGCACATAATCTAATACTACTATAGAACATGAAACAATTTTTATCATATCAAAAGGCTGAAAAGTGCGTGCCCTTGTGCACTAATAGGTCGGGGACTATGTTTATCCTAGGTTGACCATTGGCCTAGGCATTTTTCTATATTTTCTCTTCTGGAACTTTGAGTATTTTCATGGATTTTATTGTTTCTTTTTTCCTTTTTTTTTTAATACATTGGATCCAAAATAAATGCTTTTTTAAGATAAATCGATAAGTGATATTTAGTTTTGGCATGTCAAAAGTACTTTTTGTCTCCCACTTTTTCTTTGACAATTATATATGAAAATGGGATTAGTCCTCAAGGGCCCCTCAAAAAGATCAATTTGACTAATAAGGATGTGATAGTTGTTGTATACCACAAAAGGAGTTAAAACAGATTATAAATTCCATAGACACCCCCCATCATCATGTGACCATCATGTGACCTGTGTAATTAAAATTTAAATGCCCAAACTACCCCTAACCCCAAATAAAGCCCAAAAAGCATACAATACACACAGTCGAACACATTTCTTTCTCTCTCTCTCTCAATCCTCTCTCTGCAGACTACAGCACACATGTCTCTCTCTCTCCCCCCGGCTCTACCAGTTTTTCGGCGACCCACCGGCGACTTTAATGTTCTCATTTTCTCTAGTTCGTGGTTCTCTGGTGATCTCTCTCTCACACACACGCACGCACATTTCTCTCTCTCTCTCTCTCTCTCTCTCTCCCCCACACTCTCTCTCTAAACAAAAACTAAAGTAATCTTTCAAACTAGCAAATCTGATATATATATATATATATATATATATATATATATATATATATATATATATATATATATATATATTCAGATTTGACTTTAAACACACCTGCAATTTATAGAGTAGGAAGGGAATTGTATTTATTTGTGTGAGGAGTTTAATGCCCACTTATTCCCATGGTTTAAAATTAGGAGTGACTCGCCATCGTGGCTGAACAGTTATGATTAAATATATAAATATGAAATTCAAAACAAAACAAATTGATATGAATCAGTAATTTAAAATAAGGGGAAATAGAGCTAAATTTGAACCATTTATAATGAACCCTATCGCTCTTAGCTTATAGAAATGCCAAAATCGCTATTTACTGTACATAAGAAGCGTTTCCTTGTGTATACTCCTTCCGTCCCAACACAAGTAAGACTAGATGGTTTTGCACATTAATTAAGACAAACTAGCACTCCATCTGGTCCAAAATAACTGTCACTTTTGGACCAAAATTTTGGTCCAAAAAATTGTCACTTTTGAGCTAAATGTCTCTTTTATCCTTGCATTGAAACTTGTTTTCTTTTATTAGTTGTCTTAGTGTGAGACATTAATGTAAGAAAGTTGCACACTTAATAGGGGTAAAATGGAACTTTTGTCATTAAATCATGATAATAATTGCATTTCTTAAGAGTTGTGCAAATGCCAAAAGAGACAATTATTTTGGACCGGATGGAGTAAGTAGGGGTGGCAAAATGGGTGTCCCGTTTACCATTAGATAAAACCCATATTTATCCATTAACTAACGGATAAAATTGGGTATTATCCATTAGTACCATTAATGGTAATGGGTATTAATGGATAATACCCAATTTTATCCGTTAGTTAATGGATAATACCCGGATAATCCATTGTAAATTTGAGATTAAGCGCAAAGAATGCTAAAAGACTTGAAAGTAGTTGCTCAGTCCTGATCTTATTTAAGCTGTTTCACGTTTTGTTTCTAGAGATTTGATACTATCTCAAATTGAATTACCTTTCATTTCGGAGAAATTTAAAAATTTCAACGTTTTGTAAGCTTTAGTAACCAAGGTGCATCAAAAACTTGCTATCTACTTGCCAAACATTTAGTTTTACAAGTATAAAGACAATAGTAAAAAAAAAAAAAAAATGGTAAAAAAACATTGAAGGACAAAGTTATTTCGGAAAGGTCATTCATTTTGGGACAAAAATTCCTAAAAGTGGTCATTCATTTTGGGACAGAGGGAGTAGTTGTTAAATTCAGAATGCAATATACTACTCCTTCCCAAAATGAGTGTCCAAAAAAATTCAAATTTGCTCTTGATCAAGAGCAAATTTGAAAAAATAAAATTCTACATTCATTTTGGGACAGAGGGACTAGTTGTTTACTGTTTAGTAACTACAGATATTGTGGTTTTGATTTTTTTACAATTTATTTCTGGCTCCCTGTGCCAAATTCGAATGTGTCCCTATTATAAGGCAGATCTCTTTCAGTTTCGAAACATAACAGCTTTTCTCAAAGCATTTCATTATTTTTCTTGACATATGAAATTGATAATCTCTATTGGTCGTTGTTATGTTGTGTTTTAGTAAGTATATGCTACCTTTAGTCTACATATGTAGCTATGTTTGTATTATGAGTACAAGGCTAAGTTTTTTTCCATCATTAATGTGCAGATCGGATGTTCCTAATGGACAGCCTAAGTGGCTCCTTTCATTCATCCCTGATTATCCCATGCTTAATTTCATGCTTACGACTGCTGTTTATGTGTTGGTGAGGAAATTATGCATTAAGAGTTCTAAATTTAACTGTGCATTATATATTTGTCTTAATGTTTTTGCCGTTTTACTCTTTGATCATGCAGGTATCTTGTCGACTTTTTGAACTTACAAACACACTCAAGTCTGTGTTTATACCACAAAAAACAATCAGCAACTCCTTCAAAATTTTCTTGCTGGAGCTGCAATTTCTGCTTGTTTATACGTTATTGCATTCATCGTTGTTCAGGTTCCTCATTAACTGGTAAGTTCTTCAATACTACTATAAGAATCCTGTCGGTAGAACGCATCTACTTTTCCACCATTTTTTTTAATTCTCGTGCAAAAGCAAATGGCACTTTGTTATGGGACGGAGGGAGTCTTGAAAGAAGAAACGGTATACAGTATACACACGGAAAATTACACAGGGCAAACCAACTTTTGTTGCTGTGCTCTATATCTCATTGCATGTGTTTTTAGTGGCTTAAATTTCTTCCGCTTTTTGCCTTAATCTTCTGCATTTTCAGTTTTATTCACTTTCGGACCATTTGACTTTACTTACCTACAAATATTCTTTACAGGAACAATTAAAACAGAAGTCTTGAAGATTGTTACAAAGACATCAGTGCATTCGGATATACAAATTGAACGTAGACGAACAAAATAATACTACCATACTTGTCCAGGTTGTCTGACATAGCTCATGCAGCTTTAGTAACCAAGGTTTTGTAAAAATCTATCTAATGGTAATTTGATTTGTCAATGTAAAAATCCCTAACCAACAAAAACTAAAGTAATCTTTCAAACTAGCAAATCTGAATATATATAATAATATATATATATATATATATATATATATATATATATATATATATATATCAGAATATATATATATAGTACAGATACAAACACATTGTATAGCCTTCGACAAGGTGATTCATCAGGCTTTAAATCCTATACTAACATTACAAGACCAAATGTGACTTTAACCATAACTCCTCAAATCAACATTTTATGTATGATTTTGTTGAAGAAACACTAATACGAAATACGCTAACACCCAGTTTATAAAAATAGTACAGAAATGAAGAGGGTTAAGAAGTGATTTCTCATTCCGCATCAATGTCACCATACTGCCAGGGGTTGAACTCCGTTGACTTGTTGTCAACATCTTCACTGGTACCTGAGTTATCAACGGAAGCACGATATTCTGAATATTTACCGTTAAACTCGTAAATCTCCAAATCGCCCCAAGGTGTGGGAGCAGTTTCTTCAGTTTGGTCAAACCATTTCGGGATAAATTTGTCGCCCTTGGTCTCTCGGATTTTCTTTTCAGACCTCTGCTTCTCCTCCAGGCTGCAAAAAAGAGTAGTCACAAGAGCATTAGAGTTGTCATTCCCTCATTCATACAAATTTGTGTTTGACTTTCTGACCCCCTTTAACTTTTGGGAAATGTCAATTTTACTACCTTTAAAATTTGGCAAAAGACACTAAAAATATTATTTTTTGGCAATTTTGAACCCCTTTATTTCTTTCATTTGTACTATGATATCATTTGACCCCCTTTTATTTCAATTTCTTGAAGTTATGTACTCCCTCCGTCCCGGCCTAAGATTCTTAGTTTGACTTTACACGGAGATTAAGAAAAAGTAAATGTTGTGAGTATGAAAAAGTAAGGAAGAGAAAGTAGGAGAGATAAAGTGGGTAGGGAGTTTTTGTTGTGAGAATGACAAGTGGGTCCCATAGTCCATTTTAGGTAATAAAGCAACTAGAACCTTAGGCTGGGACAAACCAAAGACGGAGGAATCTTAGGCTGGGACGGAGGGAGTATAATTTATTTTTCTCCTAACAATCTTGACCCACTTTCTCAAAAATTTTCTGGCTTCGCTACTCATGGGCACATAATGAAGTACTCATCTATCAAAAATGAGCACACGCAATCCACGTATTCAAAAGAGAGAGAGAGAAGGGGTCTTGGTTCATTGTACAGGTTATCACAGAGAGAGAGAGAGAGAGAGAGAGAGACCTGCTCTTTTCTGAACCAGCCTTGGACAGATCACCCTTCTCGAGTGCATATCTATCTGGACGCAAGCGAGAATCTGTAGGCAATAACTTCTTTGGTGCTGTATCAAAGCTGTTTATTTTATGCGCAAAATGTGTGTACTCAAACTTATCATTTTCTGGAGGAGGAGCAACCCTCCAAACCTGCAGGAAAACCAGCATTAAAGTATTTATCAGTAAGTTCAAGCCGTACACCCTTTTCCACCTATTTTCTGCAAAACCTCAGATATTTTCCAGTGCCATGAGTTTGAAGACAGCAGCCTAATGGCAAGCAAGTAGCAAGAAGAAGACATATTGATTCATTTTTGTAGATCTTTTTTTCTCCTTAAAGACGCAAAAGGGCGGAAGATGCCATACGGCGAGTCAGGGTTACCGTATAGCAACCTACGGGGGGAGTCCGGAACTGCTTTTACGTTTTAGGTTTAAGGTTAATGGGTAACTCCTTTATAAACTAGGCGACGGCCACAAAACCTGTTGTAACACTGCAACACTACAATCAAATACTCCCTCCGTCCCAAAATGATCTTCATACTTTTTTCACTGTCATTGCGAAGGAACTTTGGGCAATAATTTTAGGTTGATTTAATTGTCCTAATGAATATCTAAAATTTGTTATCGATAGTATTGTTGATGGTGTATCAATAACAAGGTAATCCTCTTTATACATGCAAAACTAAATGTTTGGAAATAGGATTACATGATTATATACGAATCTTAGCCACTAAATTGTATGAAACGTAGAGATTTTCTGATTTCCTTAAAAATGAAATTCGGACATTCATTTAGGGACAGAGGGAGTAGAACCTAATCCAACATATCCTGGCCTATTTAATTAAACAATCCTAGATCTGTTACCACCTCTTTTTCCAAACTTCTTTCTAGCACCCTATTGTCTACTGCTATTTTCCTTGAGTGGCTCAACGGTAGAGCCTAACCTAATAATGTGTGAGGAAAAGGGTTTGATCCCTTCCCACATTTTCGACAGACACCAGAACAAGGGGGTGGGTAAGTGGAAAACCACTAATGATCCTCTTTACAAAAAATGCTAAGGAAAAAAATTTGCTAAAAAACCATTTCGGGACAAATATTTTAAGAATAATGACATTCATTTTGGGACAATTTTTTCTTGAAAATGGACATTAAGGTTCTTAATGAACAGAAGCTTGCATTAAATAAATCAGCCTGGTCACCGTCAAATCTCTTTTATTTTTCAGTTTGTAAAGGCAACTTTGCATCTTTCCTAGTCGATTAGATCATTGAAGTACCAGATTTTCATATTTTCAAGCTCTAAGCCAGACAGGTGATCTTTGTTCACAGCTCTGGACGAAGTTGTATCATATGCAAGAGTACCTACTGCTTCAACAAGTGAAATATCTATATCACCTATAAATTTCAATATTTCTTCTGGTTTGCAACACCAAGTGGGATTCTTAGTCAACAATGTTGATTTTGCTAAGTCCAATTTTACAAAACCATAACCTAGGATGCAATACTATTTACCGAAAGAACGACTGAAACTCCACTGCTTCTTAGAGTAATATCTTTAGATAACCCACGGAATATCTCTATTTCCTCCTTGTGGCAATGATTCAATACATCCAGCCATGCAAATTTATGTTTCCAAGTAAGTCTAGGCACGATGCTTCCCAACAGCATTGGATCTGCTATATGAACCCTATTCATCACTCATTGTCTACTATAGCCATCACCATCAATGTTAACCCTACCTCGAGTATTTTGTTGATAATGATATTTACTAGGAGTACTAGTTTTGGCAACCATGAGGCTTCAGTAATATCTCAAGATTTTGTCATAGGTATGCAGCCTGCCAGTTGTCACTCATGCATAATTTTTGAGTCGAATTGAGAAAGGGTATGTGCATCAGTAGAAAATATACTACCTCCGTCCCAATAGAAGAATTGGTGCTTGACTAAACACAAATTAAGAAAATGGTTAAAATCAACTATTTTTCAAAATTGCCCCTCAGACATGTGTGGCTCGATTTGAACTCAAACTAGGCAGGAATACATGAAAATAGGCAACCAAAAATACATGTTCGTATGGTCAATTTGTTGAAAAATAGTTTCCTCAAAAAAATAAGATTATTTATCAGTTAGGATGGCCCAACAAGAGTAATCATCCCTTCTATGAAACAGAGGTAGCACCTTTTACCCATTTTGCTGTTGCAAATCACAACGATGTCAATAATAAAAATGCAGAAATCAAGCAAGAAATGTTATTGACACCAACCTCTTTCAAGTCAGTGCCTGGAAGTGGTTCCCCTTCTAAGTCGCAAGGCTGATAGCTCAAAGACTCATTCCATTTACCAGTCATTAAAATCTTGGGTTCTTCGGCGGAATTATATACATATCCATCAACTTCATAACGACCAGCGCTGCAACAAAGTCGAATTTAAATAAAATTTATGGAAAGAAGAAGAGACATGTTATTAGAAATTCTAGATAAATAAAAAGGAAAATAGATACCGTATAATCTTTTACACTTGTTAGGAGTAGAAAAACTAAAAAGATTTCCCTCCTCAAAAGAAAGAGAGCCACATTTAGAAAGTCAAAGTTGAAACTATAAACTATTTTTATTTTATTTTTATAGGAGAAACTATAAACTATATTAATAGCTTCTATTTGTAGAAGTGTCTCTTTTTTAGGTAAGCACATGCATAATGCCTGAGAACATGGAAAGCAGGATGCAAATCCAAGCAGGTGAAATTCCCTTGGTTCTCAAATGAGACTACAGATTGTCTTTAGCATAGATTATCAATTGAGCATTCATAACACGTAGAATTCGTAGCTTTTCACAAGTTTAGTTCGACAAACCTCTTAATAATGTTTAAAGGTAATGGCTAAACACTCAACCTTCCCCATCCACCCACTCCCCCAACCAGGAAAAGGGGAAGCATGTTGCACCTGAACACATACTCCTTCTGTACCATTTGAAATTGCAAAATTTGTCATTTTTAGGTGTCCCATTAGAAATTGCAAAATCCAAAATAGAAAGCTTTTCATTAGTGGGACCCACTTGTCATACTCGCATCAACTAACCCACATCCTATTCCCTACCCCACTTTCTCTTTCCTACCCAACTATCTACTCACAACTTATCAATTTTTCCACTTTTTCCTTAATTCTCGTGCACGGGCGGTTTTTTGCAATTTGAAATTGGACGGAGGGAGTATTGGTTTAAAGCACAACAAAACCCTAGAAAGAAAATAGGAACAAGGATGGCTGCGGGAAAAAATGTATCCATGCATTAAACAAAAATACCCCAAATAAAATGGCGGTGACAGAAATAGACAGTAAAGACAAATATCATAACCAGAGCGACCAAAAAAATAGAGACGACGTACCCAAACCAACCACAAGGTTGAAAATAAAGCACAACTTTGTCCCCAGTGGTCAAGTTTGTCAAAACCATCTCCCCAGGAGAATCGACCCAAGTTCGTCCAAATATCAAGTTGTTAACTTTTGTTGGAGGGGGCACTAACTCTAGGACAACTCCATCTCTCTTTAGCTTCAATCGCGTCCTGCACACAATTTTGTAAGAGTTGGAGTTGGAAATAAGAATCAGCATTATAGCAGCAATTGAACTGTAATTCATGATACACTTTACACAGTAAAAGAACTCTTTGGCAATGAAAATGTCAACAGCAATCAGAAAATTAGGATTCTAAAAGAAACAAACAAGATCTCAGTTCAAAACAACAGTAAAAGTTAAGCTTTGTTTTCATGTCTAACTGGTAATTCAAGCTCAGTCGCTAAGCTTTGTTTTCATGTCTAACTGGTACCTTAGATAGTACGCAGCAATAGCAAAACAGACACAAGTATGTTGCCAAAACTGAAAGCCCAAATAACCAGAATACCATAATGTGACTTTTGCCACTCTAAGGAGTTACTTGGACATATTAGTTGAGTAATCCTATATGAAAAATGCATCTTGTATGGATACTCTGAATCCTACCAACCATATAACAGAAAAGTTATTAATACAAATTAAACAACAAAGACATAGTCCCAAAATGATTTGGGGTCGGTTAGCATGAATCGTCATATGGAATCGCCAACCGCTCATTTACTTCCATAAAAAAGAATGAATAAAAGTTTGTAATCAAGAAAACAGAATTCACTAAAATTTCATTGATCAATAGCATGTAATCAAGCGCTCAATTACTTCCATACAAAAGAATGACATATTCTGATGACTACCAGTTAAGCTTTAATGTTTGAACTAACTATCAAAGTTGTCATTTAACCAAAACATATCCTAATGCAAGCTCTAGTAACCTTGTTGAAGTATGATCATAACATAGTTCACGTACTCACACCTCAACATCAAGCACAAACATATAAAAGCATGTGACAAGAAAGCAGTAAACAAAAGGAATTAAGAACGTCTTAATACCAAATCCCACAAACTTCAGGAATGTACGGAACCCAACAACATTGTAAGCCATTATACTAATAAACGTGGTAGAGACTTTACCTTCCAAGAGGATAAATATCAACCGAATTCCCCAAGAACTTAGTCTTCACCTTTGAAGTTATATCATAAATAAAATGCTCATTTTCAGCATGTGCAGCGCTCATTGGAGGGTGATGACAAACCTGACATACAAATATAGACGAATCAAATAAATAAGAAAGGGAGAATAGGACAACAACCATAATATCATACTCCTAAATAGAAAAATAATAATGTAAAAAGACCGTAGAGTAATAATATCACTTAGTACATAAGTCCTACTACTTTAATCATTTAAACCTGAATCATTTTTACTTTTTAGCACTTGGACATCATCAGCAGAGATATGAAACTGAAAGGCGGGTAGAAAGGAATAAAAAAACTGACCCTACAGAAGAAGTCTCATATTACTTCTATGGGTTTGATTGAGAATGAGGCAAGAGAATGCTGCATGATATAACCATCAAAAGGCTTGTAGAGGATAATAATATAACTTAGATGACAAACAAAATTGGCTCTTCTATTTCCACTTCCAGTATATTGCACAAATGTGGCCAAAAGGGAACATATATTTCATCTTCCACTACTTTTACTTGCCATTCGACAAACTCCTGAAGTCTTTCCATTAACACATTTTCCTCAACCATATCCTTTCTCTCTATATTTCCTCTTAGCGTATCAAACATCAAAGCACTATTGGAGCCAAACAGAAATCAAATGTGAAAATCCATACTATAGTAAAGTGTGAGGGCTTGAAAGTGTGAAGCCATGTCAGACCTCTACTAATTACCAAAAGTAACTCTTCTTTTAAATGTAAACTTACAAAATCACCTTTCCGAATTTGATGCAGCTACATTGACAAAGTTAGAGCATGAAACCTCTACTTAAACCAAAAACTTCCGTTACCAACTAATCTATACACTTAATCGTAACTACCCACTATACTTGCAATGATAAAAAATTAAAAACATTAAACAAAAAAATATACATACATATTTATACATATATATTTTTGAAACTAAAACAAATTGTAGAATTTAAAACACTAAGTGAAAATGTGTGCCTTTTTTACTAGTTAAAATAGGATCTCATTCCATACCAAGTAAAAAAAAAAAAAAAACATTTGAAAACATATTACTGATTAAGATACACAGCTTTAGTTTAAAGGGCTGAACTATTTTCGCTAATTTTAAGCTTAATGCAACAAGGATAAAATTTGGAATTCATAGAACTGCATACTTAGTTTTTTGAAACAATATGGCTTGTGGAACAATCCGTAAGACCATAACTATATATAAGATTCTTGGAACGGAATGGATGGAATAAAATGAGAAGATAAAGCGCATACACATTAAGTATGGTCCTTAATAACTCACCTGTTCCGCAATGAATGTGATGCCATTATGATTGACCATTTCATAGGTTTCGCCAAGAATTGGATTGAAAGGCTTCCATGCTCGTTGCAAAGCAAAATACACAGAGATGAAAAAGGATGCTGCAACAGAAAGACATCAGTTCCACACCAAGAAGTTAAATATATGCAAACAAGCAGACAGGCTGCCCAAGAAAGATTGAACTCTTACATGCATAAACTAGCCGCATGTGCGGGTCTTCACATTCATCTGCTAGAGTCAAAAGCTCGGAATACTCCATTAACTGTGACAAGATCCACAAGTTTTACTGTTAATTGGTATATCAAACCTGGATATAGCATTTCTTAATGCAAGTTGCACAAACCTCTGCCATTTTCTGAATCATTGTCATGGGCTCAAAAATGAGTACAGGGAGAGTCACCATTGATGTGATATCAGAACCTATATACTTCTGCATCATCCTCCAGTAACTATCACGATCCTGCAAAAGCAAAAGGTAGATTAGTCATTAAAAGAAACAATTATAGAAATAGTAGATGATCAAATCAGGTTTTTAAGAAAACTAAGGGTGTTTGAAGACTTGTTGACAGTAAGTAAACACGGTACGGGCATGCCAAATTAAGTGACTTCTTCCCCCCCCCCCCCCCAGTTTTTACATGAAGGAACATGGAAGGTTTCAAGTTAACAAAACAAATATTTTCATCTAACTCAAACAACCCAGTTGATAAAATTTTGCTCAAGCTAATGGCATGCTCAGACAGTTTGAAATATACTAATGTATACACAACATATATATACTCCCTCTGTCCCATTTTAAGAGTCAAAAATTTCCAAAAAGGCGTCCCATTTTAAGAGTCAAAATCCTAAAATGGAAAGTGGGTCCTACATGTCATACTCACAACAATTATCCACTAACTCTTCTCTAACCCATTTTCTCTCTCCTACCCAACTATCAACACTCACAATACATCACCTTTTCCTTAATTCTTGAACCCACACATTCTTGACTCTTAAAATGGGACGAAGGGAGTATAACAAACATAAATCACCAAAGGCATTTCCAGATATAATTATTCAAAACATCAGATTTTAGAATGACAATGCATATGAGCATCAAATACTGGTTTTGCTATAAGAAATACAGCTTTAATCTGCAACTAAAGAAAATTGTGTCCTATTTTCTTGTCCATTTAAAGCAATAATGAACAGTATCCCAAAACACCACTAAGTAATAACATGAACAATCAAAGGAACACGGTTAAAATATCTAAATGAACCTGAACTATTAAAATAATGAAAATGGAAAGAGTTCACTGCACCTCCTGCCTCCATCTGCCCTTCTGTGCTTCCTGTTCAGCATCTTCAGTGCCTCCTTCTGGATTGATGACTTCTAACCCCTCATATCCAATCATGCTACATAAAAAGAAAAGTTCAGACACTACAGCCAGATTCTCCAGCACATGCATCCAATCAATCAACAGATTAACGATCTCATGGTACAAACTAATAGTTAGTTATTTCTTTGAAAAGTGGACATTACATAACATACGGGGAAAATAACAAACTTCTGCCTGGCTGTAGAATTGCGATACGGAGTTAGGAATAGCCAGGGCAGAGCCTGAAACTACAACAATAAAGACAGGCTCGATTGTTGATAAAATGCAGCCATGCTTGACAAATAAGCTAAAAGAGCTGTTGACATTAAAATTGATTTCAAAATGTATTCATACATAAATTATGTTTGATAATTGGAATATTAATTATTTGATTCTAATTCAAACATTGTCATCAGAAACATAATTGAACAATTAGACATATTCCAAATGAGGACAAGACAAAATTCAGGCTTGAGTTAGACCTTGTATATCATTTTTGTGTATAAGTGTAGTTCACTGCAATTTCATGAGCCAAAACACTCACTTACATCCTTCTTAATTACTCCCTCTTTCCCGTAATAAATGTCGCGGTTTTACTTATTTATACATTGGTTGTACCCTGATAAAATTACGCACTTAATATGGGATGGACCAAAAATGATCGACAGCATATATTACATTACGAGACTGAGGAAGTAAATTACAGCAAGAACACAAAGGCCAAAACAACAGCAACCAACTAAATTCTACACTATAACATCAATCTCTTAGTACTTCACAGCATACCAGCAAAAATTGACGTTATAAAAACCCAAACCACCAAAGAACAATCACAAAAACTCGTATAATTCATTAAGAAACTAATTTAAGCTAAGAATCATCTAAAATTCAACATAAACCCTTAAAACAACCAGGCCGGAGCACAATTGCGAATCGAAATTGGGAAGAACACCACATCAAAACATGGATCTCAATAGTAAATCAAATAATACCCGTTGACTTGGTTCTTGAGACTGGAAAAGCCCGAAGCGATCGATGCAAAGAAACCACCACCACCACCACCTTTCTGTGCCATTTAATTGCGTCTGAAAACCCTAAAAACTTCGATTTTTCACGTTCTCCCTCCCCACCCGAAATTCGACCACCCTGATTCAAATTCCAATCAGCAAACGATCGAATTATATCGAAAAGCTAGATCTCAAATTTTGAGATTCCGACAGATGAGGGTGAGGGTGGGGGAGAGATGATGGTTTTTGATTTGTGCGTTGGATTTTTGAATACTAAAATCCTTGGAGAACGTGAGGAGATTGGGGGCGGACAAATGGGGGGTGATCTGGGGCTCTCCTTGGCGGGTTTTTATTTTTATTTTATTTTACTTTTTCTTCTTCAAGTCAAATTCGATGATTCTTAGACTTTGATTTTGATTTTGATTTTTCTGCGAGTGTTTTTTCTGGCCGGGTTGCGGGGAGGTTCACGCGTTTAAGGAAGTGCGTTGATTTTATTTTTTTTTGTGTGCGAGGCGGCTGGCTGCAGCCACGCACGGGGTTTCCAAATTCGCCAATAATTCATAATATCCCAAGAGTCACAAATTTCCTAAAAATGAGTCTCATTATTTTAAGAATCAAAATCTTAAAATAAAAAGTGTATCATATACTCTTTCCGTCTCATCTTAAACTTTAAAAATCTCTATTTTGGGCGTCCCATCTTAAACTTCAAAATCCCAAAATGAATTTTTTTTATTAATATTATACTCCTCCTACCCCCACCCAATTAATCATAACCCAGCCACTAACACTAATTAACACAGCCCATTATCTTAATCTAACCTAACCCAACCCAACCCATTTAAGAAACCCTAACCATTAACCACCCACCCCAGTAACAAAAACCTTCCCTCCCCTCTATCGTCATTGACGGCGATTCCATGGAACCCTAGACTCTCTCTTCTTCATCTCTCAACCATGGACACGCGCCTCAAAACCCCTCTAGTTTCTCGATAAAACCATCGTCTCCTTCACCCCAAAATCTAGATTTGGCCTCTTCAGAGTCAGCGAATCTGACTCAAAGCTCGACTTAGGGTTTGTTGCCGATGATTTTCCGTCGCCGTCACCGTCTCTACCCTTTTCCTCTTCCGATTGGTCACTGGAGGCGATGGTCGTGCCGGAGACTCTCTTTTCTGGTGCTGAGGAGACCATTGTCGAGGAAACAAATTTGGGGGGTTTATGAGGAGGAGTCACCGGTGTCTGACATATGCGCCTCTCCGGCTTCATATGCAGCGTTTAAGAAAGATATGAATGAGCGAATTGAAAAGCTTGCTTCTAGCTCATCAATTACCGAACGCCCTTTGTCTGAGGAATCCAAGAAACTTCGCCACTGAAGTTGCCTTAAACTGCTGGGTTTATACTTTCCTTGGTCGATTGGCCCAGATCCAGACCATAGTCCTTATTATTTCGAGTCGGACACTGAAGCCATATCAAAGATGTTGATTATGATGTCTAAAGGTTATCTCTGTCTATCTCTTTTATTTCTTTTACAGTACAATCACGAGATGGGATTTTTGGGAATCTGAATGTGTGTGAAATGATGATTAGCTTACTGAATTCTCTGATTATTGTTGTTTTTGGCCCACTAATTAACTGATAAGAATTGGTACTGCATTTTGTCTTAGTTTGAATGGATTTTGGTTGATATCTAGTGTTGTATGCATGGATTTTGACCCAATGTTCTCTGTGAAGAATTTTAATTGAGAGTTGGAATTTGCTGGTAACAACTAATACTACATTTTTCTTGGTTTGTATGACTGCAATAGGACAAGAATTGGTGAATTGTTCTCTATGATGAATTCTTTGCTGAGAGTGTTTGGCTTGGTATGTGTTAGTGTGTGCTCTGTGTTAAAATTTGTGCTAAAGTTGAAGACTTCAATTTACAAAAGTTGTCCCTCTGTACATCAGCCCTATGATTCTATTTTTCTGAGGGTTTACAAAAGGAGTTTCACAAAAGCTGTCCTTCTTTGCATGTGCCCTGTGATAATGTTTTTCTGAGGGTTCACAAAATGAGTTTTACAAAAGATGTCCCTATTTACATGTGCCCTGTGATGATAATTTTCTGAGGGTTTACAAAACTAAAAAAACAAAATGTTCCTGAACTTTTGCACAAACCATTTCACAGCGTGAAATTCACTAGTTTCAAGTCATACAGTATGCCTTCTAGTCCTTGCGCATGCCCGACATCTTTTAAAAACATTATGCAATCTCTTACCAATCCTCTATCCACTTCTATGTCGGTGGGCAACTGTCCAATTCTTTGCAATGCATCTTTCTTGAGATGTGGGATTTTGTAGTTGTTGCTTCCTTTTGCCTTCATGATTTCAATCATACAAGTTTGCAAAGTCAGAAAAATCTTGTTTAGTGTATCATGTGAAAGTGCTTCAAATGATTCTTTTACGGCTTTGACCAAATCATCAACTGTTGTGGCTAGGGAATCTGTTTTGAGACTATCAATTGATCTGAACCACCTTAGGTCATTGATGTTACTGTCGGGGTAATTAGGGGATTGAAATTGCAACTCTATGTTGAAACCATTCACACTTGCTACATCTCTAAAATCTTTATCATTGTTGTTGATGTGAGGAGGACCATTATCCCATTGTATTATGATGTTTTTGCTTGCTGTTTTTGGCCATTTCTGTTTGATTGATTGTAGGTTAACCTACAATCAAACAAATTTATGTGCATAAAAATATGAATAGAAAAAAAATGCATGACATAAATAGTTATAAAAGTTGGAAACTTACATAGTTGATGAGCATTTCCTTTGTGGCCTCTTTATTAATGGAATCCAATGGCTTTGTGACTGGTGTGACTCTTTCTCTATTTCGACTGTTCCTCTTTGCCATTTCTACTTTCGTAAATGGCCACATGCCCACTTTTCCATCAAAGATTAATTCACCATTTTCTGCATAAATTGGTCTACTCACAGCACACAAAAACATCACATTTGTAATGAATCTTTTTGATTGCCATGTTCTGTGGGGTTCTTCTTCACCAGGGTAGATGTAATAATTTTCCTTACATTTGGTCATGTAAAATCATTTTTCATCAATATGGATAACATGGGTCATGGGCTTAAACTTTGTTGTACCTTGTTGTGCATCAAATGTGACTGCATCAACACTAAATTTCAACCTAGAAATCTGATTTGTTAGATTTAATGCTGGCTTTATTGCATTTGAGTGGGCTCTGATCACACCAGTTTTTTTCCATCTCCCTATTGTGCTTTTACTCACTCCCAATGCTACTCCTAGATTCCTAATTGTGTTTCTTTTATGATATTGTATTGTCTTCATTTTTTCAACATCAAGAAGGATTTTTTTTATTTATGTACACCAACTTTTTTTGAGGTTAAAATAACAGGCTTACCTTGATATTGGAGCTTCTTCACCAAAGCCCAAGATGTATAAACTGACTTCAAGGAGATTCCAAATTTTGTAGTTGCTTGTGATGCTTTTCCTTTTTTAAGCTTTTGACCATCATTTGATTGTGACAAAAACTGACCCGGCAAAGTCCTCTCCTCTATGGACATATTTTTCTTCATTTTGTGTACTTAAAAGTTTATAAAGAAAGAACAAACTATAATTTGAACTGGTTGTATTTATACCCTTTTGTAAGTGATATGGGGGGAATTTGAATTTTCAGTTTCAAATTTTTGTAAGTAATATGGAGGGAACTTGAAATTTCAGTTTGTAATTGTGATTGTACGTTTCTGAATGAATGATGTAAGTTGCCTTTTGAAGTGAATCAGGGTTAGATTGATTAAAAAACTCAAATCCCCTAATCCCCACTAATTTTACTCCACTCACAATATTTTAATATTATAAAGCACTTTTTCTCAATTCACGTGCCCACTTTTTTTTTGAAGATTAAGATGGGACGGAGGCAGTATGTTATTCTTATAACAATTATCCACTAACTATTCTCTACCCCACTTTTTATCTCCTAGCCAACTATCAACACTCGCAACAAATCACATTTTTCTTAATTCTTGAACTTACCCGTTGTTTGACTCTTAAAATAAACAGAGGGAGTACATCTTTGTTGATTTTTGCACTCACCAATAATATCTCAATTTAATTGGAGGAATGGTAGAGTTCAAAATAAAGGTATAAATTTTTGTTCATAAAAAGAGTTGCCGATTGATTATATTAATAGTGGTTCGCCACATTCTTATTTTTTATTTTTAAAGACGCATTTGTTAACAAACGCACATATCTAGAAGTTGGTTCCCACAAACGTTGGTAGCTCAACCCAAGCAGTGGAGCTCGCATGTACAAATGATGTCTTAGAAAAACAATCCACCAAAACATTGGCTTTACGACAAACCAAACGAAATGAAAATGTAGGATGATCACCTAAGAACACCTTACATAAAGTTACTATTACTATCTAGTTCGGATTGCCCTAAAATGTCACAGTGAATTCTGTCAAACACCATCTTCGAATCGATTTCACACTTAACGTTTAGAAGCCCCAAGTCTCTCATCCAAGCATGGATAAGATTAAACCATTTGCTTCTCCTTCCTCAGGATGCATGAGCACCGGACTGTACTGGGATTTTGCTGCCAAGAAAGAAACGGTGTCATCTCGAAGAACATGACCATAACCAGATCACCTTAACCCATTATCGAAAGAAGTATCTGAGTTGATCTTGACAAACCCATTCTTAGGAACATGCCAATTTTGACACTTTTTAGGAGCAGCGGAATGGAGAACCTGTTATGACTCCTTTGCTGAGATCCACTCGAACAAGGCATTCTTGGCTTCTCTAAGTAGGAGAGATGTATGATTCATACTGTAATACCCGCATTTTTTTTTATTTAATTAATTAATTAGTCACATTAAAGTAATTAAATAATAATTACAATTAAGAGAACAATTAATGAGTGGGCCGAAAGGAATGGGTTGGCCCGAAAGTTTTAATTAATAAACCCAACCCAATTAATTTTACCCAAGAGTATAAATACTATGGTTAGTGAAAAATTTAGGTTTTACTTCTTAATTAACAAAAACAACAAAACACAAAACCCTAAACCTAACCTAGCAGCCGGCCGAATTCAGAGAGAGGGGGGAGGAGAAATTTCGACTTGTTCGTTGAAGATTAATCCGATCAATCTCAAGGTAATATCAAACCTCACCTTTTAAAATTTATTTCATTGGATTTGGATGTTTAAAACATAAACTATGCATGATTTAAGAAAATAAATATTATGATTGCATGCTAGTTAATTTAGGATGAGAAGTTATTTATTAAATCCTAAATGATAAAGGTGTTGATTATATGATGATCTTCATATTAGTATTGGTCTTAAGTTGATTTTATAATCATGATTTAAATGGATTACTATTATTCAATGTATGGGGATTAGACCAATATGAGATTGAGGTTATTAGGGTTTAACAAAAAGGGAAGAAAATATGGGTTCCACCCATATTGGTATTCGGCCGAATGGCCTTGATTAATTAGAAATTGTTTTGGTTAGTTTTAATAATTATTGTTGTTAATTGTGAGTAAATTGATGATTCAAAATTAACAAGGAAAATTTAGATCAATAGAAATCGACCAAACCAATGAATTTTGATGTTCTAAGGTTCGGCCTAAGTGGCCATGTGATTGGGTATTGATTCTCACTTTAAAATGTTAAGGAATGGGACGGAATGTTAGTGTTTTCGTTAAGTTTCTAATGGAAAGAAAACAAAATCGTTAAAAGGATTGTTAACAAGTTAGAAAACTAACTTGAGAAAATATAATGAGTACTAGGAAGACCTTGAAAGTTAGAAAGTTAACGAGAAGAGAAAAGATTAGAAGAACTCAGTTAGTTTCCTAACGGAAAAGGACTAAACTGAAAAAAGAATTAAAGTTAGAAGGAATAAAAAGGAAACCTTTGAAGTTAGAGGGGCCTAAGTGATGAAGAAGAAACTTGGGGGACCTTTATGAACAAAACCAAATTCAAAGGACCTTTCTGTAATTAAAGGAAAGTTGAAGGACTGAATTGTAATTAATCCAAAGTTGAAGGACCAAATTACAATTAAACTAAAGTTGAAGGACCAATCTGCAATTAATCCAAAGTTGAAGGACCAATTTGCAATCAACCCAAAGTTGAGGGACCAAATTGTAATTAACCCAAAGTTAGAGGACCTAATTACAATTATACTAAAGTTAAAGGGCTGACTCACACATCAAAGTCAGAAACTTAGACGTAAGAAAAGAAGTAACGAAGTAAAGAAGTTAAATCGCATCTCTCAGTTAATTAAGTAGAAATAGTTAACAATGTTGAGAGTACTAAAGTAAAATTACTCCGTGCCTTGTAGATTTGCACAGAGAGGAGATTGCGAGGAAAAAACAATTCAGGTAAGGGATTACGTTCCTTACAGTATTTGAACTCCTGTTTATTGGAATTCCGTATTTTCTAAAGTTAGCTATCAGTATGGCATGATAGTATTTGAATGAACTCTGCGTTATTGAACGTTCCTTGAAAGAATCTATACTTAGTGATGTCCCCATCGATCTACTAAGTATCGAAGTTTGAAACTTGTATCACATACTTGTACCTTAGTATGTTCTCATTTTAACTTGTAAGTTAACCACTTACTTGTTAAGGTAGCCAATGTCCAGTTAGAAAAGACATTGACGGACAGTCCAGTTAGAAAAGACTCGTCCTTAAACTAGGGATTGCATGAGTGATCACATGCCTTCTCTCAGGAATTGTCTGATTACAAGGATGATTCTAGACCCCGAGCATATATGTGTAGATACCATATATGTTACGACCCACACTATTGGCTTGAGAAGCTAGGTGTATAAATTGTACCTTTGGCATTGAGGTTATAATGTACGTTACCCTGGAATTGACGGAACTTGAATGAATTCCTTTGGATTGTAGTGCCATAATCCTTTGAAAGTAAAATCTTAAAAGTAATACGACTGTATTGTTCTGCAGTCTTGAATCTAAAAAGTAATTGAACCTATCCTTGTAAAAGTTATTCAAAGTATTCGTTCTGGTCGTATCTCCTTAGTAACCGGAGAGGCCACGTATGAACTTACTGAGCATTCGTTCGCTCATCCCTTCTCTATAAATTTTGTTTTCAGGATTTAAGTAGAAGGACAAGACAAGGAAAGCAGCCGTAGGAAGACGGTGGATTGAAGATTCTTAATTTAGTAGTTTTAAGTACGTTTATTTATTTTGATGTAAGTTGAAGTACATTGATGGTTAGGGTTGTTTACCTACCAAGACAAGTTTAAGTTACGCTTCCGCAATTGTTTTGAATTTATGGTTTAATTAAGGGGCTGTTGTGAACCCTAAATTAAGGTATTTATTATTGTTCATTATTGTTATTTAATGCCATTAAATGCTCAGATATTATAAGAAAATTCGGGGTGTTACACATACAATGATGACAAATGCGATCATTACGCTCCTTCCAAAGTGCATAATAAACCATTGCTAGTAGTTGAGTTTCTTCAGGACTAAGGTTAGGGAGAAGAGCCAATATCCACTCAGCCATTGAAGCATGTATACCAGAAAATTGGCCAATTTTGTCAGCAAAAGGAGTTAGGGACCATGTATCAGATGCAACCATGCAATCACTGTTGGTTTTCGTGCAATCATGCGCAGCGGAAGACATTACATGAAGAAACTCAAAGCCTAGATCCGTTATGATCAATAATTCATAATATGTAAGATGAAAGAAACTAGCACTTGTTGACCGAAATATGAAAGCTTGGATTTAGATGCTAAGATGAGCACCCATTACCGGTGATCCACACGTCGAACGGATTCAAGAACTCTTCTGGACATGACTGATAGGTCATTCGGATTGAAAAACTTGATGAAGAACGATTCTTCAATTGCTCTCTTTGATTATTATGGTTTGATGATTGAGAATAATCAAACCTAATAACCCTAGTATAATATGTGTATTTTCTATCTCCAATAAAGAATTTATGATTTCACAATCAATGTTATGGGATCAAATCCTGGTTGCACACATTATTAAAGAGGTCTCCAAGATCCTTTAGGTTTTAGGCCTTCTTGTCCAACAAGGAATAGCCTAAAATAAACTGGAATTCACCGCAGGAGCCGTACGGCTCTCATGAAGCCGTATGGCTCTCATGGGGCCGTACGGACCTAGTTCCGTACTACCTCGTTTTTCGTTCCTTTTTATTATTCGTTCTGTGTGTGTGACCCAATAGGATTATACTAAGTTGGCAACGAGTCCGAACCATTCAGATTACGTAAATCATAAGCGGACTCTAGCAATCCATTATGACTACCCAAATAGTATAACTTTGAAATCCCAAAATTTCCTAAAATAAAACATATCACAATCTCTTTATTACATGATGTCTATTAAAGGTAAGCCATGGTCAATGGTTGACTTACTTGTTTAATGCATTCTCGATCTCGAATGTATTGATAACACAAATGACATTGATTCAATCAATTTATTTGAGCACGGCCATGCATTTCATCAATACCATTCATCGAGTGGACTAAGCTTGACATCTCTCTTGACGAGGCACAAATCCCTTCTTGGCTTATTACTCTTCCCTACATGATTCCGATTATGTCAATCATATCTTTTATAGCTACCCGGTTAAAGATTCAAGTGATATAACTATATGAGATTTAATTATGACATTTGACCATGACATAAATCTCATAAGGGGTCAGTCCAGTATTTGTTCTCCAACAAATACACATAAGTCTAATTGTATTATAATAGTAATTAATCATAATTACTAGGGACGGAGATTATTATAATAAACACGCAAAAGATATAATAATCAAACATTCAATATCTTCATTAAAGCGTAAAGAAAATGATAACATTAATCGTTCAAACAACGTGCCTGGGGCATACACACCAACAATCTCCCACATGCACTAGGCCTAATTAATGTATCGAATACCCATATACTTAACATGACCATCATACTTCACTTGCGGAAGACCATTTTTCAATGGGTAAGAAATGTTATCTTCACTTGTAGAATCAGTTACGGTACTCTACTTAGAACTCTTCCAGCTTACAGCACCACCATTAAGCATGAACACAAATCCTGATTGCGATCTTGAATCATCCTTGTCGGTTTGGAAGCTTTCATCCGTGTAACCATTTACGATGAGATCATCTTCCATATGTCCATATATCAAGAACAAATCTTTAGTCCTTTGCAAGTACTTAAGAATCGTCTTGATAGAAATCCAGTGACTCTCACCAGGATCCGATTGATATCTACTCGCCATGCTCAAAGCATAAGAGACATCGGGTCTAGTACATATCATAGCATATATGATGGATCCAATTGCAGAAGCATATGAGATTCCATTCATTCTCTCACGCTCATCAGTTGCCTTAGGACACTGATTCTTGCTAAGAGTTATGCCATGAGAAACTGCCAAATAAAAAGCTTTATTTTTGGAGATATTTTAAGCCTCCACAATTGATCCCATGGACCATTAATACTCTCCGTGGATTCCAAAGTCATTGATGTTTCTAGGTGATGCGCACTTTTCACCGAATAGACCCCATTGGTAGAATAGTGCCAAATTAACGTATCCCTCGAGTTGGTGTTTGAGAGAGGAATAGATAGGATAGCCTCTCCATCTGCCTCCAGAAAAAGTTCTCGAACCCTGTCAACATCCCACTGTCTTAGACTCGGAAGAAAGAACTCGTTAACTCTTACTTGTGGAGGTAAAAGGTAATTGAGGCCTTGGATATATAAATCACCATCCCTGCGAAGCCAAGGATCGGATAAAACAAACACCTTATTCTCATCCCCTATCCGCCACCGTAAGCCAAACTTAAAGAAATCTCGAGTCTCCATTATACTCCCCCACACATAACTAGGACTTTGCCCCAAACTAGCATTTCAAAAAGTGTCATTAGCAAAATATTTTGCTTTTAGAACTTGGCACACAAATGATTGGGAGTCGGTTAACAAACGACACTCCCACTTCCCCAGTAGGGCTATATTAAATAGATGTAGACTCCGAAAGCTTAATCCGCCACATTCTTATTAAAAACACTAATAAAATTATTACACCTAAAATTTCGTAAGCAATATTTTATGGAATTAATTTTTTAAAAGTCCCTGAAACAAAACATAATTTTTAATAAGGACTTTAGATTATTTTTTTTTATTTTTAAAAAGTCCAAAAGTTGAAATTTTGTTGCTCAAAAGCCCTTAGAAAGTGTCTGAGAGACGTGTCTCAGACAAGGATGGACATTAGAGAAATTAAAAAAATGTAGATTCCTTATAAAGAATAAACGTTTGGCTAAAGGACTTTTAAGAAAATACTCATATTTTGTGACTATTTTGTGCCCATAGTATTATTCATTTAATCTATTTTTTGAGTCCTATATATATGTGTGTGTGATGAGTCAATTAAATCTGAGTCATTGATTTAAGATAAATACATACTCCCTCCGTATTTTTAGTTTGTTCACGCTTTGACCAATGCACGGGTTTTAAGGAAAAATGTTTTATATTAGTAGTTGAGTGGGTGTTGTGAGTATAAAAAACATGATGTGATATGTGAGTGGGGTTGGAATTGTGAGTGGGATAGTTGTTGTGAGTATGACAATTGGGTCCCATTGAATAAAGAATAATATAAACCTTCCTCTTTGAGAGTGTGAACAATCAAATGAGACAGCCAAAATGGTAAAAAGTGAACAGACTAAAAAGACGGAGGGAGTATGTGGCTTAATAAGTGTTGGTCCCAAAGGGGCAACAAGGGTATGAAAAATGCTAGGGGGGGGGTGAATAGCGTTTTTAAATTTTTTCAAACCCTTTTGCAAATCAATGGCTTATGCGCACAGTTTTCAAATAAGCTAAGTATAGCGCGCAGAGAGAGTGTGAAATGCACAGCGGAAGTTTAAGCAGCACCTGCGCGGGAAAAAGCTGCGCAGAGATAAAAACGCACGCGCTAAGTTTTGGCTTAAAGTGTTGGATAAAATGTTCTAAGGCAATAGGCAATAACAAGCACAACAGCAATAGCAGCAATCTGATAAGATCAAACAAAGCAGTTATTCAGAAATGATTAAGCAGGAAATAAACAGCGAGAATAAAGAACAAGCTATTTGGAGAGGTTCGATCAATGAAAGATCTACGTCCTCTACCAAGATGGTTAGTCTTGGATTTTCTAAAGGAGATCTTATTATATGAGAGAGTTACAAGATATAACAATGTAGAACAAACTAACTCAAAGATCTATAATCTATGAAGAACAAATCCTAGACTAAACCGGTGTATCTCTAGAAGTATGATCGAAATAATCAAAGCTTCAAGAGGTATGTGTGTGTTCAGAAATTCTGGGCTCTATGAATCTATGAGATGAAGAGCACGAAGAATTCTGGTGATTTAAGGCTTAGGATCTGGGCTTGGAGTTTGAAGGTATGAAGGTTGAAGGTTGATCTTGAATCTGTGAATAGTAAGCAGCAATCTTCAGAACTTCAAGGATATTAGAAAGCACAAACTCTAGTAACTTGGAAATGAAGATGAGTTGGCTATTTATAGCAGAGAGCTTAAAACTAGCCGTTGGAGCTCTGAGCAAGGACGCTGAGCTGTCATAATTTGATTGGTGAGCAGATGTCCTTTAGCTGTTGGAGCTCTGATCAAGGGTGATGACCTGGCACAATATGATTGGTGCGCAGGTGATATAGAGCCGTTGGAGACTGAGCATGAAGACCAAATTCAAAAGCTTCTTCTAGAAGGTTGACAGCTGTCTTTATTTGAATTGCTTCATCTGAGCGCATCTCTACCGTTGGATCTGCTGAGTGTGCTTGCTTTGTCGTTTCTGCACACCTTAGCACTTTTAAAAGCGTACATCTTCAAATCGTTTTCCAAGTTAGGTGATCTGAATTCATTGAAAACTGAGCAAGGTATAATGCTGCGCAGGAGAGCCTTCGCAGTGGTGTCCTGCACAGGGAAGTCCTGCGCAGAGACCACAGTCTTGCTTAGATCTTCATTCCTTTTCGCTCCAAGCTTCAAGAATATGAGGTTGTTGAAAGATAAGCATAAGGACCAAGTTAATCTGCTCTGCTCATAGAAGTCATGCGTATAGAGAATGAGCAAGTGATGCTATGCGCGCAGAGAATAAGTAGGTAATGCTATGTGCGCGGAGAATGAGCAGGTAATGCTATGAGCGCGGAGACTGAGCAGGTAATGCTATGCGCGTGGATACTGAGCAGGTAATGCTATGCGCGCGGATACTGAGCAGGTAATGTTATGCGCGCGGATACTGAGCAGGTAATGCTTTGTGCATGAAATGTGCTGCGCACGAAATGTCCTGTGAATTATACTTGGTCTTCAGTAAATGAAACCTCAATTCCAAGCAAGCCCTAACCGCTAAGCCTATTCTATAAAATTGGACTTAGCTAAAAATAGAAGTTATAAAACTTCTTACATAGGATCCTAAAGTCCATAAAATACTTAGGTGATGGTATCAATCAATTCTAACATAATTGAGAGGGTTAAGAAATAAGCATACCCAACAATCTCCCCCTAAATGATTGATGCCATTACCTACTATAACAAAGGCAATTCATTGTACTTGATAATAACATGTCCATAGAAATGAAAATGGTAAATCATGCCTCAAGTCAATGCACACACTAGCCAGTGTTAGAGATTTCTAATCTATCCAAAAGAAATGATCTTACAATATGGGAAAGACAGAAATATCATTCAGCGCATACAAAAATATGAGTTTTAGTTTGAGTATGCGTTTAAACTGAATGTTTAAACATCATGCGTAGAAAATATGAGCAGTCAAGTATATGCGCATGAGGTGAAATAATGTATTCATTGTTCCACAAATGAAAAGTTTGAATTGAACAAGGTTTTGGAAAAAGCAATGATGCATTATAAGATTAGTGTTTACCTTCGAGAGATTTCTGCGCACTTTATCTTGTAGCTTCCCAAATTGCGCAGAGCTTTAATATCAGAAGCGGGAGCATCAAATTGTATCTATTTGCACTACTCTCCCTCTTAACTTTTTGCCTCTCCCCCTTTCTCTTTCTTTACCTTGAGATATTTGCCTTTGACTTTGTTACTCTCCCCCTTAATGGCACAATCACAGGCCTGTAGAATACTAGCATGCGCATCGAGCCTAGCAGCTTGCGCATCCAGTTGCTTTTGAATCTTTGTCTGCGCATTGACCACTTGAGGGATCTAAGGGAGAAGAAATCGGAAGAATGATATACTGAGGTCCACGGGGTATACGCGTGAGGTTCATACGCATCAAAATAATGCGCAGAGTTTCTTTGAAACTCAAAAATTTTGCCTTGTGTGCAACATCTTGTGCGCTTCATATACGCAGGCGCATGAGGCATTACCCATTTCTCCTCTAAAGAAAGCAAATCTCTTTGCATCAAGAGCCTTTATGAGGATATCAGCAATTTGATTATCTGTGCCCACGTGCTCTAAATGAATGTTTCCTTTTTCCATGTGATCATTGAGAAAGTGATATTTGATGTCGATGTGCTTTGTCTTTGAATGCATGACAGGATTGTTGGAGACAGCTATGGTGGACATATTATCGCAGAATATTGGGCAGTTTGCTTCATGAATTCCATAGTCCACTAATTGTTGATTCATTCATAGGATTTGGCAGCAGCAGCTTCCAACAGCAATGTATTCAGCTTCTGTAGTGGAGATGGACACAGCAGCTTGCTTCTTGCTTACCCATGCAACAAGTCGATTTCCAAGGAAATGACAAGTTCCACTTGTGCTCTTCCTGTCGATTGAGCATGCTGCGTAATCTGCGTCTGAATAACCTAGCAAATCGAAATTTGAATCTTTGGTGTACCAAAGTCCAAGGTTAATAGTTCTAGAGAGATAACGAATAATGCGTTTAACAGCAGTTAAGTGTGCTTCTCTAGGGTCCACTTGATAGCGCACACAGACACAAACACTAAACATAATATCTGGCCTACTAGCAGTAAGATAAAGGAGAGAGCCAATCATACCTCGATATAAAGTTTGATCCACTTTCTTACCTTTTAAGTCTTTGTCTAGCTTATTGCCCGTGGCCATTGGAGTGTCGTATGCTTTAGCATTCTCAAGTCCAAATTTCTTGATCAAGTCTTTTGTGTACTTGGCTTGATTTATGAAGATGCCATCATTCAATTGCTTGATTTGAAGCCCGAGGAAGAATGTGAGTTCTCCCATCATGCTCATCTCAAACTTGCTTTTCATGAACTTCTCAAAGCGCTTACAAAGTAACTCATTAGTAGAACCAAATATAATATCATCGACATAAATTTGAACAAGTAAAGAATGATCATTATACTTAGTAATAAAAAGAGTTGTATCGATTTTACCGCGCTTGAAGCCCTTTTCTAGCAGGAATTTTGATAGAGTATCGTACCATTCTCTTGAAGCTTGCTTAAGTCCATACAAAGCTTTCTGAAGTTTGAAGACGTGATTTGGATATCTGCTATCTTCAAATCCAGAAGGTTGAGCTACGAAGACCGTCTCTTGGAGTTCACCGTTGAGAAATGCGCTCTTCATATCCATTTGATAAAGCTTGAATTTCTTGTGAGAGGCATAAGCTAAGAAAATTCTGATAACTTCTAGTCTAGCCACAGGCGCAAAAATTTCATCATAGTCGATTCCTTCTTCTTGCCTATAGCCTTGCGCAAACAACCTAGCTTTGTTCCTGGTGATGCTTCCATTCTCATCCATCTTGTTTTTGAATACCCATTTTGTACCAATAATGCCTTGATCATGAGGTCTGGGTACTAAGGTCCAAACCTTGCAGCTCTCAAATTGGTTAAGCTCTTCTTGCATAGCAGTAACCCAGCTTGAATCTTGGAGCGCTTCATCAATCTTCTTTGGTTCGATTTGAGAGATAAAGGAGTGATATTCATCATCAAATTTTGATGCTCTCCTAGTACGAACCCCTACATTGAGATCACCAATGATGTTTGAAGTTGGATGATCTCCAACTTCTCGAACCTCGGGAGGTAAGTTAGGTTGAGTAGTAGGAATATGAAGATCTTCAATGGGTACTTCATTTGTTTCAGCATCAAGGTCATCGAATGTGATTTGCTGAAGCGGAGAAACATTATGCGCAGGAGGAGGTGTTTGCGCATCAGGAGTTGCCACTTCTGGCGCATCATCGGGTATATGCACATGCGATGTACTTGCTTGATTCTGATTTTGATAATCATTCTGCGCAGGTGCAGTTTGAGGCTGCGTACCTGTCTCATCATTCTCAACAGAATCATCAGAATCATTTGGAGCCAAATGTGGCTCAAGGAGAGAATGCTCATCAAAAGTAACATGTACAGATTCTACAATTACTAGAGTAGTTCTATTAAAAACACGAAAAGTTTTAGAATGTTTGGCATACCCAACGAAAATACCTTCATCTGCTTTGGCGTCGAATTTACCTCTATGATCTTTACCATTGTAGAGGATATAGCATTTGCAGCCAAAAATCTTGAAGAAAGCAATGTTGGGCGCTCTTCCTCTCCATAGCTCATATGGAGTCTTGTTGTAGGCTTTGTTGATGAGGGATCTATTCTGAGTAAAGCAAGCAGTGTTGATAGCTTCTCCCCAGAAATACTTTGGAAGCTTAGCTTCAGCTATCATTGTTTTTCCAGCCTCAATCAACGTGCGATTCTTTCTTTCCACAACGCCATTTTGTTGAGGAACTCCAGCAGCAGAGAAATTATGATCAATTCCATGGTCATCGCAGTATTGAACAACACCGTTATTCTTGAATTCAGTTCCATTGTCTGATCTAATGCTTACGATGTCGTCTTCCTTTTGAGTTTGGAGCTTTCGAAATAGTGCAGTCAAGATATCATATCAGTCATCTTTGGATATCATCATTTCGACCCATGTGTATCTCAATTAGTCATCCACCACAACAAAAGTATACTTGTTTCCTCCAATGCTCGCGGTGGTGACAGGTCCAAACAAGTCCATGTGAAGCAGTTGTAAACATTTGGAACTTGAGGAGGCAATCTTGCTGGTGAAAGACTGCTTAGGTTGTTTACCGAGCTGGCATGCTGCGCATTTTCTGTCATGATGGTCAGCTACTTTGGGAAGTCCTTTGACAAGATTTTCCCTTCCTAGCTTAGCCAAATACTTGAAGTTCAAATGACTTAAGCGCTTATGCCATAGCCAGCTGCTTTCACTTACATTCTTTGCTACAAAACAGAGATTAGTGATAGAATCTATAGCAGTAAGATCAATAATATAAACATTAGTCTTACGAGTCCCTGTGAGCAAAGTTAGTCCGGATATGCCATCTTTAATATAGTAGTGCGTTGCGGTGAAGTGACATTCCAAACCTTTATCGCAGAATTGTGATATGGAGAGCAGGTTGTGCTTGAGACCTTCTACGAGCGCAACTTTCTCAATGCACACTTTATCCTTTCTGATTCTTCCATATCCAACTATGTGCCCTTTGTTGTTGTCCCCAAAAGTTACAGAGGGACCACTTCCTTCATGCACATCTTCAAGGGCGGTGACATCTCCAGTCATGTGTCTAGAACATCCACTGTCGAGGTACCATATATGCGCTTTAGCTTGTGAAGAGTGCGCAGTGAAGCAGGAGACCTGAAAGATAGACATTTAAGAACGCAGGTCCCCTTTATTCTTGGGTCCTAGAGTTAGCAACTTTTGACAACCCACTCCTGTCTGACCTTAGGATTTTTACGTCCCTTGGCATTAGGAGCAAATCGCAAAAGGCATTCTGCAGCCTTGTGACCTAAACCATCACACACAACACAATGATGAAAGCCACTTATAGATTGGGTTTTTACAAACTCTTTACTTTTCTTTGGCGCAGCATTCTTTACTGGAGCAGATGAACTTGCTTTGACAAATATCATTTTCTGAGGTTTGGGTGAGCTTTTCTTAAGAATGCGCATCTGGTGTTGAGGCGCATGGCTTTCATGCGCATGACCCTTTTTCGCAGATTTGACATTTGAAGTTGAAGCGCAACATAGTCAGAATATTAGTTATCATGCGCAGGTTCAACTTTAGCCTTACCCTTGGCTTTCCCAGTTTGCATTTTTGGGTAGACATAATGGAAATTTTGTCTCTGGACTTTCTCCTGTCTTTTACCCATTGAAGCAGAGTGATTTGCTTTAGGAATTTCAATAGTTTGCTGTGGTGTAAACTCCTTTTCCTTTTCAGAGCAAACTGTGCATTTAAAGTTATCACTAGTTGAGAACCCCAAGCCTTCCTTGTCTCCACTGGCTTTTTGGGATTCTAGATTTGATCCATAGTGACACGAGATTTGGTCCACTCATCAGTGATCTTTGTGAGATCAGCTACTTGAGCAGCCAATTCTTCGTTTCTTACTTTAAATAGCGCATTTTGATCTGTAAGAAAACGGTTCTTTTCAGTAAGAGGAGTCATGCTCTTAATCTGCTCCTTAAGGAGGGTGATCTCAGATTTTAAAAGAGTTTTCTCCGTCTTAAGCTGTGAAATTTCTCCAATTGATAAGTCCACTGCTTCTTTCATAGAATTGAATCTTTTGATTACCTTTTCAGCTTGCTGAAAAATAGACTCGCGCTCAGCAGCAGAGTCATCCTTTTCTATTACAATTTCTGCAGGAATTTCAAGATATTCTTTGTGTGTTGGCGCAGCTACAAATTTCTTCGTTAGGTCTGCTCTGGCAAATAAGTACTTGCCATTCTGTCTGGTTGGAGTTAGATGTCCCATTTCCACCAGTTCTGTGATGGTGGGACCTTTCTTCTGAATAGTACTTGGCGCAGCCTTTGTGTCCATATCGGGATCATTGTCTGAATTGCTATCAGCATCGGCATTGGCCACTAAGCAGAGCAGTCCATCCTCAGAGTCATCATCACTGTCTTCAGTGTCAGTCTCTATCCAAGTCTTCAGTTCCTTTTCTGCGCAGTCTTCTTCAGCAATCATTCCGCGCTGCTTTGATGATCTCTGCGCAGTATTCTTCTTCATGTACTCAAATCTTGACGTAGGGCATTTTGATGCAAAATGACCAGGCTTTCTACAGTTGTAGCAAACCAAGTCATCTTCTTTCTTTGAGTCTCCGCCACGAGAGAATTTAGCTGGAGATTTACTTGAGGATTCAGGTTTAGAGAATTTCCTGAATTTTTGGAATCGCTTAACGAACATATCGAAATCATCATCATCCATTTCAAGTAAAGAGGAAGTAGAGACTTTGTCTGAGGTTTGAGCAGGCGCAGGTTCCTTTTGCGCAACATAGGAAACAAGTTTTCCTTTGCCTTCAGTTTCATCGATTCGATCAAGCTTTAGCTCATACACTTTTAAGTTAGCGTATAAGCTGCGTAGAGGCCAAGTATCTAGAAATCCAGAATCTTCCAGATGACTTGCCTTGTGCACATATCTGGAACCTAGCGCATCTAAGAATTTAGAATTGACTTCTTTATTAGTGAAAGTAGTTCCAAGAGATTTACAAGAGTTTACAACAGCACATAAGCGATCATATGTTTGTCTCAAGGTTTCACCATCTTTACTCATGAAGCAGTTGAATTTTCTTTGCACCACGAATCTTTTGTTTTCCTTGCTTACTTTGTCTCCGTTCATATATCCTTCAATAGCGTCCCATAGTTCCTTTGCAGTTCCGCCGCTCACAATTTGATTGTGCGTGGAGAGGTCTAGAGTGCTAAGAATGATGTTCCTCGCTCCTCCATCATAGCCAACCCATTTATTTTCTTCATCAATCCATTCCTCCTTGTTCTTCTTGATGGTAGGATTTTCCTTATTTGTAGCAGCATCAGGATTAGCCTTCATTGGAATGTAGGGTCCTTCAAGAACGATGTCGTGGAGGATCTCGTCTATAGAAGAAAAATGAGTGAGCATGCAGTGCTTCCAGATTTCGAAGTGATCTTCATTCAGCACTGGAACATATGAATAGTTAGCCATTGCCCAAGATTTTGAAGCCATCTTGAATCGGCACCCAAGCTGTTAAGCTTGAAAAACAAAACAGGTTTTATGAAGGTGTTTGCTCTGATACCACTTGTTGGTCCCAAAGGGGCAACAATGGTATGAAAAATGCTAGAGGGGGGGGGGTGAATAGCGTTTTTAAATTCTTTTCAAACCCTTTTGCAAATCAATGGCTTATGCGCACAGTTCTCAAATAAGCTAAGTATAGCGCGCAGAGAGAGTGTGAAATGCACAGCGGAAGTTTAAGCAGCACCTGCGCAGGAAAAAGCTGCACAGAGATAAAAACGCACGCGCTAAGTTTTGGCTTAAAGTGTTGGATATAATGTTCTAAGGCAATAGGCAATAACAAGCACAGCAGCAATAGCAGCAATCTGATAAGATCAAACAAAGCAGTTATTCAGAAATGATTAAGCAGGAAATAAACAGCGAGAATAAAGAACAAGCTATTTGGAGAGGTTCGATCAATGAAAGATCTACGTCCTCTACCAAAGATGTTTAGTCTTGGATTTTCTAAAGGAGATCTTATTATATGAGAGAGTTACAAGATACAACAATGTAGAACAAACTAACTCAAAGATCTATAATCTATGAAGAACAAATCCTAGACTAAACCGGTGTATCTCTAGAAGTATGATCGAAATAATCAAAGCTTCAAGAGGTGTGTGTGTGTTCAGAAATTCTGGGCTCTATGAATCTATGAGATGAAGAGCACGAAGAATTCTAGTGATTTAAGGCTTAGGATCTGGGCTTGGAGTTTGAAGGTATGAAGGTTGAAGGTTGATCTTGAATCTGTGAATAGTAACCAGCAATCTTCAGAACTTCAATGATATTAGAAAGCACAAACTCTAGCAACTTGGAAATGAAGATGAGCTGGCTATTTATAGCAGAGAGCTTAAAACTAGCCGTTGGAGCTCTAAGCAAGGACGCTGAGCTGTCATAATTTGATTGGTGAGCAGATGTCCTTTGTTGGAGCTCTGATCAAGGGTGATGACCTGACACAATATGATTGGTGCGCAGGTGATATAGAGCCGTTGGAGACTGGGCATGAAGACCAAATTCAAAAGCATCTTCTAGAAGGTTGACAGCTGTCTTTATTTGAATTGCTTCATCTGAGCGCATCTCTACTGTTGGAACTGCTGAGTGTGCTTGCTTTGTCGTTTCTGCACACCTTAGCACTTTTAAAAGCGTACATCTTCAAAGCGTTTTCCAAGTTAGGTGATCTGAATGCATTGAAAACTGAGCAAGGTATAATGCTGCGCAGGAAAGACCTGCGCAGGGAAGTCCTGCGCAGAGACCACAGTCTTGCTTAGATCTTCATTCCTTTTCGCTCCAAGCTTCAAGAATATGAGGTTGTTGAAAGATAAGCATAAGGACCAAGTTAATCTGCTCTGCTCATAGAAGTCATGCGTATAGAGAATGAGCAAGTGTTGCTATGCGCGCGGAGAATAAGTAGGTAATGCTATGCGCGGGGAGACTGAGCAGGTAATGCTATGAGCGCGGAGACTGAGCAGGTAATGCTATACGCGCGGATACTGAGCAGGTAATGCTATGCGCACGGATACTGAGCAGGTAATGCTATGCGCGCGGATACTGAGCAGGTAATGCTTTGCGCATGAAATGTGCTGCGCACGAAATGTCCTGTGCATTATACTTGGTCTTCAGTAAATGAAACCTCAATTCCAAGCAAGCCCTAACCGCTAAGCCTATTCTATAAAATTGGACTTAGCTAAAAATAGAAGTTATAAAACTTCTTACATAGGATCCTAAAGTCCATAAAATACTTAGGTGATGGTATCAATCAATTCTAACATAATTGGGAGGGTTAAGGAATAAGCATACCCAACAATAAGAATTCTTAATTGCGCAATAAGCCTTAATTCATAGTGCATTGATTCTTGCTAGACATGGCCAAATACGGGTACGGGACAGGTTGTACGGGTACGGGTCCGGAACTCAATATGAAGGACCCGGACCCGAACCGTTTATGGCACGGGTACGGGTGCGGTCCGCCACGGGTTGAGCGGGTACGGTTCTACGGGTCCACGGGTTTCCTCCCCCATTTTAAAAAAAATTTAAATGTTAAAGTTCAAACGAATTTCGTTAAATGCTCAGTCAAACGACTATTTTTTTTGGTCAAGGTCCCGTTAATTAACGGGAGTTAACGGCTACATTTTAAATATTTAACTGAGTGGACCAAGTCTATTGGACTGATCTGGCTCTGGGCTCTCTGGCGCGCCTAGTTGGCTAATGGGCAGTGCCGCAGTGCAGTGGGCTAGTGGGCAGTAGGCTTGAGGCGACAAGACAAAGCATGTTGTGACTGTGAGGGAGTCTGGGAGTGTGACTTGTGAGGCTGTGAATTGAGTTGTGACTGTGAGGCTGTCCTTGTGGATCCAAAAAAGCGGGTTGGGTACGGGTTTCACGGTTCAGACTTGTGGGTTACACGGGTACGGGCCAACGGGTTAGACGGGTTTCGGGTTACACGGGTTATACCCACCGGGTCACGGTTTTTGGGAAGGTGGAACCGGACCCGAACCGCATCAAACACGGGTACGGTTCTGACGGGTCACGGGTCTTGCACGGGTCCGGTTTCTTACGGGTCAAATCCGGGTCCGGTTCCACGGGTCGCCACGGGCCCGGGTCCGGGTTGGCCATGTCTAATTCTTGCCTTTCATCGAGAAAGTCTAGAATTCAATACCCCCTTGTCAAAAAAAGTCTTGCTTATTTTTTCAATATTCATGAGTGTAGTGTTTAACATTAATGTTCTCATTCTATGGACTTCTTTGTTAAAAAATGAAAGTTAGACACTTGAATTCATATAACTAACAATATTGTTATACTTCTTAACTCTTAATTAACTCGTTGTTACATTAAAATTGTAGAAAATATTAATTTGTTCATTTTCAAGCCCACTCACCCCATCTCCACGATCATGATCGATGTTTTTAAAGGCTTACCACGATCACTAATTTTAATGGCTTACCGTTACATGCTTCCCTTATCTCGTTGAAACACAAGAGATTTGCAGCTCGAAGTCGAGCTCATCGGTGCTACTGAAAGTTGGTGTCAACCATAATAGCATGTTGGAATGAAGAATCTTATCCCAAGGAATGTTTGAAACCAATTAAACATACCCAACAATGCCTTTAAATTACGGTACAACATTCATACGTACTTAAGAAGCGAGTTGCCAAAAAAATTAGTAATGGCACTAAACCTTAGATCATCATCACACCATGAAATTCAAGAAAAAAGAACTAGGAATTATTGGGGTGTACAACCCAAGTCCCACGTGGAAAATTGAGAAGAAACATTAGTAAGAAATTATCTGCTTTGAGCTCGACCCGCACAGATTTGTTTTTTAATATCTCCCAAAATGCCTCATATCAACCTTATACTAAAAAAAATCTTCGTTCAATTGTTGATGTGAAACCTGAGTTGACACCACAGCAAATACCCCCTAAATCAAAGTACCTCCACCGAAACTTGTATTGCCGCTATCCACAACCTGTGAGATACGCCGTCTGATTACCATTATCAAGAAGACTTTCGACACAATACCCCTATTCGCGAGGTCACATAATGGAGAGATTTCACACCTTACACACATGTGGTCCACCGTGGTGGTCGCAACCTCAAAACAGACTCTGGTGTCAATTGTTGGGATTGCAATCAGCCTTACCACCGTCACATTAGTATAATATTGTCCGCTTTGGACTCAGCCAACACAGATTTGATTTTGGACCCTCAAATAGGCTTTTGAAGTTTTTATAAATGAAGTACTAACAGATGGCCGGTGGTAGTATTTAAGATGACCAGTTGTTGTGTTACCATTGTTTAGTTCATGTGTTGAAGAGTGCCAGACGGTGTTGAGAAATTTCGGTTATTTACAAAAATGTTGCAGCGCATTTTTTAATAAGATTTAGTTATTTACAAAAATGTCACCGTGTATTTAAAAACATGTTTTCATAATCACTAGGAAAAAACGCGTTTTTCAGGAGAGTAACACTTTGGTCCATAAACACGGTACTTTTGTCCGTTTTGCGAAATTTATTTATGCATACGGTCCAAATAACTCATGTTTCATATCCTCTTTTGTTTCACCGTTCTTTATGTTATCCATAATATTTTACCGCCAAGTTATAAAAAATGAGTTATAAACTGTCTAGCAACAATAGTTACAATTTTGGAAGGTTCCCTTAAGAAAATTGGGAAAGTCTTTGTCGCCTACCTATGTCTAGAATAGCACGATAGAAGACTTAACATGTATCTTCAGTATAACCGCTTTCTTATACTGATAGACTAGACTGGAACTGAAAATCTCTCACTCTGAGATCATAGACTCTGATTCCCGTCCTTAATTCGTCAGCTTTCACGTTAAACCAAAATTGTGGAAATTTGAATACACAAAGAGTATTCATGATATATAGAGTAAAATTAAGAAAAGATGGCTGAGTAGAGCACTTAGGTTAGCTCGCAACGCTCATAAGTCTCGTTTGTGTCGTACCCTACCAATGATACCTCAAGGAACCCTTATGTCGTTTTTAAAGCTTATCTTAAGTTCTGTTGATTTAGATAGATAGATTAAAAAAAAAAAAAAAAAAAAAAAACTAAACTTCTGGCAAATAACTATCAACAACAACATTTAGGATTGCGCAAAAATAAATTAAAATCGTAACTCCATTTGCTTGCTTTTGTTTTTAGTACTATTTTTATTTAAAATTGCTAGTCATAGTATTTCAATGACTAAACCAAAATACTTTTTAAAAAAAAATCATAAAAATAATTAAAGTCTCAATATTTTTTTGCGGAAAATTCAATTGTATCGAACTTAAACCATAAAGTTATTGTTTTACGCCAAAATCTCACAAAAACGCGTTTTTTAAGCTACGTAAAATGCAGGTTTTGGACACCCCGGTAATCCGCTTCCTGGCTCGTCCCTATCATTCCTTAAAATATTAGATCTCACCAAACCTCACAACCACCTCTCTCCGACCACAATCGACAACAAATTCAAAATAAATCCAAAAAATTTTCCGATTATTTTGTTTGCACGGGTTGCCTATATATTTCTCGCCATTGAAAGAAAATTAATCCGGTCTGAACTGAGAGAGAGAGAGAGAGAGATATGGGAAAAAATATTATCACCTAAAGTTTTTTTTATCCAACTTCTTCTTCCATTGTTGTTTGCGCCGTTAACTCCACCTTAATTTGGGTCGACTATCCATTTAAAAAAGTGTCGGTGTTAGGGTAAAAAAAGTGTCAATGTTAGTGTAAAAAAGTGTTAAGTGTAAAGAGTGCCAGTGCATGTATTATTAAATAACAGTGTAATAGTATGCCTGTTTTAGGGTGAAAAAGTGTCAGCGTTAGCGTAAAAAATTGCTAGTGTAAAGAGTGTCAGTGCATATATCTTTAAGTGCCCGTGTAAAAGAGTGTCAGTTTTAGGCTAAAAAGTGCCAGTGTTAGTGTGAAAAAGTGTCAAAGCATATATTATTAAGTGTCAGTATTAGTGCATAGAGATAGCGAGCTAGGAAAGTCCATGTATATATGCTTATGTGTCCGCATATTAAAATTTAGTTTTCTTTAAACATAAAAAGAAAAACTAGCTTTTTATTTTTAAAAGACCAACTCGTTTTTTACCCTATAAAGAGTACATTATATTATAACTTTTCAATTGTTGAAAGAAATGGAGCTTAATACTAGTACATCAAACTAGACGTGTCCATTGCCGATTAACCGTCGGTTGGAAACTGACGAATTCACTAACTGGAACCGAACTGGCTAACCGGCTCACACGGTTAAGGTTAGACGGTTATGTTGGAACAATTTAAGATCCCTGAATGCCACGCTCATTTTCAGAATAAGAATGAGGAAGAAGATGAAGGCGGAAGCGAAATAATACCTGTTGAATCCATTACAGATGTTGTAGAGAGAATAAGAAGATTATTTAGGAGAGAAAATAAAATGAATGGAGTGATTTCTAGGGTTGATGGAGAACCCTTTATATATGAAACCAAAAGGCACCTCATTTAGGGACTACACCCTTTCAACCTTTAGTGATGTTAAATTACCACTTTGCCCATCAAAAATAGGTAATATTACATCCAAGAATTCTACACATTATATTAATTCACTACACTTTGTATTAACATTATAGGTATGATTTCATGTATGGAATTACTAAATAACTTGTGTTGCAAGCCATGTTCTTACAATCTCCCACTTGGGTTGCAAAACAAAGTCTTTCCTTTAAAACCATAAATATAACACAAATGACAATCCTTATGTGCGCACTTTATTATCATCTATAACAATCTCGTCCATTAGTCATCCAAGTATAACGACTAAAGGGGCAGTCGTTGTAATTGATTCGCAACTAAACCCACAGTAATCACGTATACAAATCCAACTAAATGACATAGATCAAAAGTGTAGATGTGTAGCATGGAATAATGAATATATACATATTCTTCCAACTAGTCCAACTTAACCAAATGAGATCAAAACTTTAAATAAGAGAACAATTAATGAAATAACAATACAAACTCCCACTATATTAAATGTTATCAAAATTGTTACACCCATATGAGCAACATGCTCGTGAAACACTGAAGATGATAACGCTTTCATAAATGGATCCTCTAAAATGGAGTTTGTTTCTATATGTTGTATTTCTATTTGTTCATTTTCCTTTACAACAAGAAACTTAATGTCTATATCCTTCAGACTTTGATGAACTCTTGTTGTTATAAGACTACCGTCCGATTGTCACCAAAAAACTTAAGCGGTCTTTCGACACTTATTGATAATTCGCAGTCCTTTTAATAAACTTATGCAGCCGTATAATTTAACTAATGTCGGAATACCTAATGATCTCAAGATGACCCGACTTTAAAATATAGGCAAGTAGTTCTTTAGTGTTTTGTAAATACTTTTATCATTCTTTTGGCTGCTACTTAATGTTCTCTCCCGGATTGCTTTGGTATTGACCAAGCATCCCAACATTAAATGTAAGACTTACGCATACATTAAGCTTCTTACTGCTGATGCAAAGAGGGATATTTTCTATATACTTGGATTTATAATTAACTTTAGGACACTGTTTGAGACTAAGCATGTCTCCTTTAAAATTAGGGGTGTCAAGTGGTTTATAGTTTTGCATGCTATACCTTTTGTAATACATTTTCTATATAGGCCTTATATGATAATCCCAAAATACTCCGTGAATACTCACAGTGAACTTGGATTCCTAATACAAAAAGATGTCTCACCAAGAATTTTCATTCCAATGAAATTTCTTAGTTTCCTTATTAAGGTTTAAAACATTACTAGCAAGCAAATATTACCCACATATAAGACCAAAATTATAATTTTTAATCCCACTGAACTTATGGTATACACAATATTTATCAAGATTCATTTCAAAAACCAAATGAAAGAATAACTTGATTAATCTTTAAATACCATTAATGAGAAGTTTGCTTAAGTCATAAATGAATTTCTCCATATAGATAGTTTCCTCAATGTCTCCATTAAGAAAAGTTCTCTTAATATCCATTTGATGAAGCTTAAGACACAAATTGCTACTAGTGCCATAATGATTTTAAAAGAGTTTTTAGAAGATACCGGGAAATGTTTCTTTCTTGATAATTAATGCCTTTCTTATGAGTTGAAAATTATTTAGCAACTATATGGGTCTTTATATCTTTCAACATTACTTTTGTGAATCCTTTTAGGTCTTAGAAACCCATTTATTGGTTTCACATCTTTAGGTAATGTAAAAGATCCCAAAAGTTGTTATCTTTCAAAGATTTCAACTCTTTATATATGGTATTAATCTACTTATGAGAATTAGGACTATTAATGGCTTTATGGTAGATGAATGACTCATCTCCCACTAAACATATGTGTCCTTAATTTCTCGGTAAGATACATCTCATAATTATCTGGTATTGCAATCCTTCTTACTCTATTGTATCTCTTTAAGGGCACCGGTTCTTACTAATTCTGAGGTTGTTGAATTTTCTTCTTATGATCAACATTTTCATGTTGTTCAATATTTATAGGGAAACCATATTTATTTTGAATTGTATGTTCTTCTTGAATATCAAGTACAAAATTTGAAATCCAATTGGAACTTATGGAAGAGGTGAAGAAATGGATGCTTCTTTTTTTCCAAATTCAAAATATTACACCTAATCTCCCACTAAATTCAACATCCTCAAAGAACCTAGCTTTTCTCGTTTCAATATGTTCAAATTTTCGGGTTGTAAAATTTATATATCCCCTAGATCTTTCGGCTTACCTCATGAATAACTACTAACAATCTTATGTCTAACTTGCCCTTAGTAGACTTATAAGGTCTACCCTTATGTTAGACAACCCCATAAATGAAGATGATTTAAGGACGTGTTCCTTATTCGTCCCAAAATCATAAAGGGTTTTTATTAGTAGCTTAGAGGGAGCTTTAATGAGAATAAGGGCTGCGGTTTTAATGTATCGCCCATAATGAGTGAGGTAAAAGAAGCACAAAACATGCTTATTACCATTTCCTTAAGGATATTATCATGTCTCTTGTGTACATCATTCATGCTAGGCGTACCTGGCTTAATGTAGATGGAGACAATCCCACACTCTTCAAAATAGCGAGTAAAAAGGACCTAGACGTTGTTCCCTTTAACAATCATTCCAACCATGATATACTCTATCATGATTAGACCTAATGTTCTTAATAGTCTTTCAAAGTTGATTTCCAACTTTGACCTCATAAGACTTGAAAACGTCCATAACTTGAGTCTTTGCATGAAGTAATAAATGCATTCATATTGAGAGTAGTCATTTATAAACGTAATAACTATTGTTGATCTTTCCACGAAGGAATAATTAATGGCCCACAATGTTCATATGTATTAGTTTTAAAGACACTTGATACTCTCGAGAATACTATTCTTTTAATGTTTGTAAATTTCCTTTAAGGCATTTAATGCAAAAGTATTTTCCAAAATATCAAGTTTGTTTAAGATTTTCTTTAACATAAGCTTATCAATTTTCCTCTTGGAAATATGACCCAAATGCCTATGCCTTAATGAAAAATAAAATAAAATTTACTTGATAACTTTTGCTTTCTAGTTTTGGTTTCATTATTAAGGGACACATTTATTGTTTGAATAATGTCAAGTGAAGAAATAATACTTGACAAAGTACTAGTGCCAACAACCTTTGGAATTAAAATAGAGATCACACTTATTATTAATGAACAAGAGTGACATTCCTTGTCCAATATTGTGATAAATATCATAATTCCATTTAAATGATGGTACAATAAATGTATTATTTAATACAAAATAATACTTAGTACTTAACAATAATTTAAATGATCCTTATGCCTATAACTCTAACCGGATTCCTAGTTTCCATATATATGAATTTCTTCATCTTTACTAGGTCTTCGGTAATTTAGGCAATCCTACTTGAACATCCTTATGTGATTGGTTGCACCAAAATCCAATCACCATGTAAATATAGGAACTGAAACCAAATTAGCCTTAATACAATACAAACAAGACCAAATGATATACCTCTCACGCTAAGCGTGAGACTTAGGATAATCGAACTTCATGTTAGTAAGGTCCTTGCAAAAGAAACATTTCTTTTCTTTATGATCATGAGATGATCCCTTAAGCTTCTTTTTACTTGCAACCACAGTTTCTTTCACTCTTCTCTTTGTCCCATGAGAAGAGGTAGATGCCAAACGTTCCTCAAGAAAATCAAGGAATGTTTTAGCATCAATATACTTGCAGATACCGGTCAAAATGGTCTCCGGGACAACTATATTCATGATCATTAGGCTCACACGATTGGAGCGTTTCCACTTCTCCTCATTTAAGCAATCTTCATGAGTGCTTTCATTAGAGAGAGGAAGAGGAAACGGCTCCCTTAATGCATGATCTATGTCCATATAGCCTAAGATCATCATCAATTTATTTTTCCAAGTTTTAAAATTTGTCCCATTAAGCATCGGTAAGGTACTCATAGCAGTAATCACGGATGAAGCTATAAGTAAATCTGTTGGAATTTCGAGAACAAAAATGAATACAAAACATGTATAAGATACTACATAATGAAAAATGATTAATTATATCAACGAAATCCATCAACAAGACAATCAACATGACATCAAAACTAATCTTTGGATTGCGAGTTGACTCATAAATGATTGCTTTAGGTAACAAGTAATTTGAACTTATATTTTAATAAATACTTAATCTTCCTTTGGGCCGACATAAACATCTAAGAAAATAACCTAATGTTCATTTTACTTGTTACCACATGAATGCCCAAGTTTAGTCAAATGTCAAGATCTTCTTTGGAAAATTCAATCCATTCACATATCAACTCAAACATCCAACACTTTACAATTTTAGAGTTTAAATAACGTAAATCACTTAGGCGACAATATTATTTAAACAATGAATAAAATTATCAAAGCATATAATTAATCAAAAACTTTAAGGTTTGAAAATAATTATGGTTTTTTTCAAAAGGGAAACAAAATTGTGCAACATCTTGAAAAAGGCAAAAATTCTATGAATAGTGAATATGCGCGACCGGGCGATGCCTAATACCCGACCGGGCAACATACAATGCCCGACCGGGTGGAACCAAAGACCCGACCGGGCAAACACATTTAGTCCAACTGGGTGGAACATAAGACCCGACCGGGCGGAACATAATACCCGACCGGGCTAAAGCCACCGTTTCATGCATTTTTGCTGCACTTTTTCCATACTTTGTCCCAAAAGGCATGAATAACAAGTAGATCCACATGGTATGTACTTAAAACATAAAACCATGTTATTTAGGATAATCTTGCTTTTAAAATTAATGGAATCAAGTAAGTAGATCCACATGGTATGTACTTAAAACATAAAACCATGTTATGAAGGGATAGTCTAACTTGAACCATTTTAATTTAATGAACAAAACACTTTCAAACCATTTTCTGAATTTTAGATGATGATTATCAGTACTCTATGAACGAATTAGAGTCCATAATCAACATTTAAACTTAATGATTCAACAGGGAAAATGAATCAAATTGAAAGTACAAAACTTTCTCAAAGAAGAACCCAAACTTAAACCAAAATGAACGGGGCTCTGATACCAATTGTTGGAACAATTTAAGATCCCTGAATGCCACGCTCATTTTCAGAATAAGAAGGAGGAAGAAGATGAAGGCGGAAGCGAATAATACCTGTTGAATCCATTACAGATGTTGTAGAGAGAATAAGAAGATTATTTAGGAGAGAAAATAAAATGAATGGAGTGATTTCTAGGGTTGATGGAGAACCCTTTATATATGAAACCAAAAGGCACCTCATTTAGAGACTACACCCTTTCAACCTTTAGTGATGTTAAATTACCACTTTGCCCATCAAAAATAGGTAATATTACATCCAGGAATTCTACACATTATATTAATTCACTACACTTTGTATTAACATTATAGGTATGATTTCATGTATGGAATTACTAAATGACTTGTGTTGCAAGCCATGTTCTTACAGGTTAAACCGTCGGCCTTTTTCTTTCTTTTTTTTTTTTTAACAGTTTACAGTTTTCAAAAAATATTTTAAAAAGTGTTTTTTTTTTTTTTTTAAAAAAAACTTCATTTTCTTCAATAATTATTTATTTTAAATTAAAATGTATAACATATTTTTTTTAAGTAAAAGAAGGGACGGTACCCTTAAATTTTATTCATTAAAATTATAAAGAGGGGGACAACCATACCTTGCCCTTTTATAATTAAGGGAGGACATAATGAAGTCTTACCTCAACTAAACTATTACAATGAAATAAAAATAAACCTATTCTAAAAATTAAAATAAAACCTATCTAATTTGTGTCCCCTTCCGAACTTCCCGTAGAATCTTCCAAGTCGTATTGGTATAGTGGATCTATTAAATCCTCTTTATAAGGCATATCTTACTCCCTCTTTTCCGCTCTAACCCAATCACCAAATAAGAGTTGATTTTCCAAATTTTCAACCATTAGTTGGGAATGTCTTGAATCCAAAACATTTCCTCCCACGCTAAATGCCGATTCGACCGCCACGGTTTAAGCGGGAGAAGCTAAGACTTCTTTTGCAATTAAAGAGAGAATATGATAAGTTTATTGCCTTTGTTAGAGTAAATGACTTTGAATAAGTCAAATTTGAGAAGAAAAAGGAAAGTAACTAAATCCTTTTGGGGATTTAATTAAGGACTCCTTCTATCTTCTGGTTTAGGTCTCTAATCCCAATAAATACTAGCCATAAAGTAGTATTTTTCTGTGCTTGATTCAATTGACATGGAGAGAGAGATCAGTTATTCTAGATCTAGGGATTTGCATAGCTTGGAACTTTGTGATCAAAGTTCATGCAAACATAGATTAGTGTGATTATCCTCATGTAATTGTTTCTCCGCCATAATAATATCTGTTTCCCTTTGCCCGTGGAGGTAGCTAATAGAGATTGGTGAACCACGTATATTCTGTGTTGATTTACGTTCATTATTGTAACGCCCATCCTTATTATCGTTAAATATCTGACTTATTTGTTAAATATCTGAACTTGCATATTATGTGTTAGTTTTACTTGGGGTAAAGTTTTAACTGCTTTAAATAGTTAAGGTGGTTAAATGTCTAGTTTTGACTTTTGGGTCATTTGTGAAAATTTGACTTTAGGGGTCTTTTTGTTAAAACTGAAACTTGAGGGGCCTAAGTGCAATTCTTTGAAAGTTGAAGTATATCAACTTGTTTGGTTCCTTCTCTGGGTCATTTTACCCCAAATCAAATACGTACACTCCCTCTGTTCTGAAAGCTAGGTTAGGGTTTCACCCTATTCTCGACTCCTCGAGTTTAATTATCCCTCCGTTCTTGATTCCGATCCCGGATTAATATTCGTGGCGTTGAATAGAGCGTTCCAGGCCGAACAGAAATAAGTTTGGGTCAACTTGAATTTTGACTAGGTAAGTTATTAGCTCCCCCTTACTTGTAATAACATGCATAAATGTTATTCTCGATACTTGTGAATGTTAATTTTATGTTTGGGACAATTTTTGGGATACTTGTAAATTTGGGATAAAGGGAGTAATAATCCTCTGTATAAAATGATGAAAGAACTTGGGAAAATATGGTTTGGGAATGTTATGCCTTTTGTAGGTTGTGAACTTGTTAGTAAATGTTACTCCTACGTTTGGGACGGAAAATATTTCAACCTGGGAAAGAATGAAAATTTCGCATTTTAGTACACTGTGCGACCGCACAAAAATGAGTGTGCGACCGCACATCTTTCTGAAGGATTTTTCAAAGAAATTGACATGCTTGTGTGCGGCCGCACAGTCCATTTTGGGCGACCGCACAGTTGTCTGAAAAACAAAGATTTTGTTTAAAGTTTGTATAAAGTTGGAAGTAACCCTAGTTAAGGTATATAACCTTAGTATAAGATGTCCTAGAAAGTGTTGTGACACCTTAGGGGCATCAGACTTGGTCTTAAACATGTATACTCATTGGATCAAAATGAGAACATAAGTATAAGAGTAGTATCTCTTCTTTATGTCTTGAAAGTGCTATGAACAAGCACTAATGTGTTATACTTGTTGTGAATCCAATGATTGTGCACCTTAGAGGCATTAGCATAAGGTCTTAGACTTGAACATCCTAAGAATAGGATTGGGATTTGGTAAGAGTAAATGTATAACTCTTATACTTGTTTGAATGTCCAAAGATTGGAAGTTATAACTTGAAGTATAAGACATTAAAAGCTTGTACGTGACTTGAACATCCATAGAAATGGATTAAGACTTGAATATAAGATAATAAAATCTTGTACTTGACTTGACACCAATACATATGTATGGTAGTGAACTTGAAAGTGCTATGAATAAGCACTAACGTGTATGAGACATGTTCTTGTTGTGTATGTGCAAACATTGCATATAGTTGCTTGATAACAAGGTGACTTCTTGATTACTTGAAGCATGTCCTTGTTGAGCTAGTCCATTACTTTTGGATTAGTTCTTCTCCCGTAGTTCAAGTAAATATCTACTTGTACTTTCTTGTGTGAGTCCAGCTGGTTCTCCTTGCTTGTTCGAAAATGTATAGGTTCACGCTTGTCGCGAGAGCTGGGGTTTAAGTGACAATCGGGTCCCTATGTATTTCCGCCCGACCCCTTACTACCGGCCATAGTAAGGGCATAGCTTCCTTAGTTGGAGCAATAAGCCTGACTTAAGTGAATGCTAAACTCCCGTCCCGAACACCTCGTGAATAATCATGAGTACTGATATTGAGAATGACACTGGTTACCGGGTCTTCTGATACATACTGAATAATCAGTTCCTGTTATTGATCGTGATTGTCAAAGTAATACAAGCTTCGACAACAATGGTATTCTTGGGAGGAATAAGGAAGGAAGCAATATCCTTATAACTTGCTTGTTTAGCCTTATGTGCTACTTGATGAGTGGATTATCCTCTCATATACTTGTTACTTAATGATACTTGATAAATGATTACTTGAGTATCTATTTGAATTGCATGATAACATGTCATGTAGTTGCATCTAATAGCTTACTGAGATTTATCTCACCCTTTATTTGTTTCCCCCCAGGAAAGGAAGGATAGTGCGCAGTGAGGCTCGACATAGTTGGGAGCTTGCTTCGCAGGTCGTGATTGTTTTGGGGCTTGTGTCCTTTTACACTTGGTGAGGACGATGTATTATGGGTTTTGTAACTCCTTATTTTGGGGTAGACAGTCTTATTCAGTTCTTGTTGTCACTAGACATCTTGTATAGTACTCTTAATGCCAGCTTATGTGCTAGGCATGTTTCCGCTGTGTATGTATTAAGTTTGGTTTTAAATTTTCTTGTCTAGAACTCGTGTTGTGAGCTAGTATAGCTCCTTACTCTAGAGTATATATATCATGTCAGTTTGTTAAACAAATGTCATTAAGTTTCTTGTTAAGTTTCTTGTTCCTCGTTAGGCACTCCCATCCAGGTTCGAGGTTCTATTAGGGGATCCCGGGACCTGGGGGCGTGTCAGGTTGGTATCAGAGCTACCCTGGTTTAGCTACCCTGTTTGGCTACCTTGGTTTGCTCTAAGTCTGGATAGGGTCTATGGCCTAGGTATGGGTGAGTCTTGGGGTGTTATTAATAACGCTGAGTGTTTACCTACAGGTACAATGAGTTCTGAAGGTACAAGTGGTAGTAATCAGCTGAGATCTATAACTCCTCAAGAAGAAATGGTTGATAATGTTGACTGGGACTATCCTAATCGCCTTACAAGGTTCTTGAAGCTGAAACCTCATAGTTTTGACGGGGAATTTGATGCTAAAAAGGCAGAAGAGTGGATTGAAAGTATTGAGAAGATCTTTACAGCCTTGAGATGTGCAGGTGGTGATAAGGTAACCTTTGCAACCTTTAAACTTGAGAAAGCCGCTGAACATTGGTGGCAAGTGTTGAGTAAAAGTTGGGAACTGGAAGGTGTACCTCAGACATGGGAAAATTTTCTGAAAGCTTTTAAGTCACAGTTTATTCCAACAGTGGTCCAAGATAGAAAGGAGATGGAATTTCTTAATCTGGAGCAGGGAAGTCTGACCGTGGGGCAATACTCAACCAAGTTCACAGAATTGGCGAGGTATTGTGATCACTTAGTTCCAAACGAAGCCAAGAAGGCACAGAGGTTTGTTAAAGGGTTGAGGACTGAGTATAGGAAGCAACTTCTTTCTTTACAGCTCACTAGCTATCAGCAAGCAGTGGAGAAGGCTTATACTATTGAAAATGATATCGAAGAACACAAGGTGAAGTTGGGAACAACCATGACTGGTCGTGTATCAGAGAAAACTCAGGGATCTGGTTCTAAAGGTGGTAAATCTGGCCGCCAAGATCGTCGATTCCGACAGCCAACTGAAAGTAAAGGTAGTGTATCAACGGGGTCGAGGACAACAGTCCAAGGTCTCAGGAGAGTATGTGGCTTTTGTTCGAAAGAAGGCCATTCTGAAGACAAGTGTTGGCTAAAGCAAGGAAAGTGTATAGTGTGTGGTGAAGCGGGGCACTTTGCTAGAAATTGTTCCAAAAGTAAAGTAAATCAAGTTGGGGGTACCAGTCAACCAGCCTCAGGTTCCAAGAGAGATAGAGGGGGTTGACCAAAAGTTCAGGGTCGAGTGTTTGCTTTAGATCAGCAGGGTGTAGCTGAGTCTTCTGCAGTCATAGGAGGTATTATATTACTTTCTAGTACGAGAGCGCGAGTCTTGATAGATCCAGGCTCATCTCATTCTTATGTGGCATCTCATTTTGTGTCGCATTTGCATGTTCTTCCTGATTCTATGCCTTATGTGCTAGAAGTATCTTCCCCTATGGGAGATTGCATGTTTACTTCTGAGGTTTACAAGAAATGTGAGGTTCTTGTGGGTGATCATGCCCTTCTTGCTGACCTAGTCGTGTTACCTATAAGGGACTTTGACGTGATTCTTGGCATGGATTGGCTATATGTGCATCATGCATCTGTTGATTGTTATAGAAAAGTAGTAACTTTTTCTATTCCTGGTTTGCCTGATTTTACCTTTGAAGGTGATAGGCCTTTATGTGCTATACATGTTATTTCTGCTTTAAAAGCTAGAAAACTTTTATCTCGTGGTTGTGCCGGGTATCTCGCATGTGTGCTTGATCAGAGTTTATCTGTTCCCAAGATGGAGGATATTCCTGTTGTGTCTGAATTTTCAGATGTATTCTCTTCTGAGTATAGCATGCCACCTGATCGAGAGCTTGAGTTCTATATTGAGTTATTACCAGGTACAGCACCAATCTCTAAAGCACCTTATAGAATGGCTCCAGCTGAGTTGAGAGAGTTAAAAACACAGCTTGAGGAATTGCTTGAAAGGGGCTTCATCAGACCTAGTGTATCACCGTGGGGTGCACCAGTGTTATTTGTCAGAAAGAAAGATGGGACTCTGCGATTGTGTATTGATTACAGAGATCTTAATCAGGTAACTATCAAGAACAAATATCCGTTACCTCATATTGATGACTTGTTTGATCAGCTTCAGGGTTCAGTAGTGTATTCGAAGCTTGACTTGAGAAGTGGTTATCATCAGTTGAAAATCAGATCTGAGGATATACCAAAGACAGCTTTCCGTACCAGGTATGGGCATTATGAGTTTATTGTTATGCCATTCGGGTTGACAAATGCTCCAGCTGTATTTATGGATTTGATGAACCATATCTTCAAGCCGTATCTTGATTGTTTTGTGGTGGTATTCATTGATGACATTCTTGTGTATTCTAAGTCACGGGCTGAGCATGAACAACATCTCAGGGTGGTATTACAAGTTCTTCGTGAGAAACAATTATTTGCAAAATTCAGCAAATGTGCTTTCTGGTTAGAAGAGGTTTCATTCTTGGGGCATGTTGTGTCTGCTACTGGTATTGCAGTAGATCCTTCCAAAGTTGAAGCAGTTGTTAACTGGAAAAGGCCAACTACAGTGACAGAAATCCGTAGTTTCTTGGGCTTGGCTAGTTATTATCGGAGGTTCATTGAGGGATTCTCCAAGATTGCTACTCCATTGACTAATATGAATCGAAAAGCTATTTCTTTTGAGTGGAATGACAAATGTGAAGCAAGTTTTCAGGAGTTGAAGAGGCGTTTGACTACAGCTCCAGTCTTGGCTTTGCCTAATGGTTCTGAGCATTTCATGGTATATACTGATGCTTCTAAAGAAGGATTGGGTTGTGTTCTAATGCGAGATGGCAAGGTAATAGCTTATGCTTCTCGAAAATTATCTCCTTATGAATATAATTATCCTACTCATGATCTAGAATTGGCTGCGATTATTTTTGCTTTGCATAAATGGAGGCATTACTTGTATGGAACCAAATTTGAAGTCTTTACCGATCATAAAAGCTTGAAGTACTTGTTTTCTCAAAAAGAGCTTAACATGAGACAACGTAGATGGATGGAGAAATTGAAGGATCATGATTGTACTATCCTTTATCATCCAGGAAAAGCAAATGTTGTGGCAGATGCACTGAGCAGAAAGACTTATATTTCTTGCTTGATGATTCGTGAATGGAAGATGTTTGAAGATTTGAGTGACTGGAATCCTTGTGAATCAAATCATGGAGTTATCTTTGCTAATATAAAAGCTACTTCAGATTTACTCCAACAGATCAAAGAAGCACAGGTAACTGATTCTGAATTGCAGAAAATCATTAGTGGAATGAACGAAGGAAAGCAACCAGATTTTTCTTTTAATAGTGATGGAATTCTTACCTTTCGAGGCAGAGTTTGTATTCCAGTTGATCCTGAGATAAAGAAGAAAGTTCTTGAAGAGGCTCACAAAGCCAAGTATACTATTCATCCTGGAAGTACTAAAATGTACTAAGACTTGAAGAAACATTTCTGGTGGAACAATATGAAAAGAGAGATTGCTGAGTATGTATCTAAATGTTTGACTTGTCAACAAGTAAAGGTGGAACATCAACGTCCAGCAGGTTTGTTGCAACCATTAGAAATTCCAGAGTGGAAATGGGAGCATATCACGATGGATTTTGTGACTGGGTTGCCACGTACCAGAAGAGGCCATGATGCTGTTTGGGTTATAGTGGACAGGTTGACTAAATTAGCTCACTTCTTGTCTGTTTCCATGGGATATTCATTGTCTCAATTGGCATCTTTGTATGTTCAGGAGATTGTCCGACTGCATGGGGTTCCTGTGAGTATTGTATCTGACAGAGATCCTCGTTTTACTTCTCGATTCTGGCAGGCTCTTCAGGGTGCTATGGGTACTAAATTGAATTTCAGTACTGCTTTTCATCCTCAATCTGATGGGCAATCTGAGAGGCTTATACAGATTCTCGAGGATATGTTACGTGCTTGTGTTATTGATTTCAAAGGCAGTTGGGATACTCATCTTCCTTTGGCTGAGTTTGCTTATAATAACAGTTTTCAGTCTAGCATTGAAATGGCTCCATATGAGGCTCTTTATGGTAGAAAATGTCGATCTCCTATATGCTGGGATGAAGTGGGAGAAGCTAGACTCTTGGGTCCTGAAATGGTTCAACAGTCAGTTGAAAGTGTGAAGCTCATTCGAGATAGATTGCGTACAGCTCAGAGTAGACAAAAGAGTTATGCAGATCATCATAGAAGGGATCTTGAATTTCAGGTAGGTGACTTTGTATTCTTGAAGGTCTCTCCTCGTAGAGGTATAAAGAGATTTGGGAAGAAAGGAAAGTTATCTCCTCGTTATATCGGTCCATTTGAGATTCTTGAAAGAGTTGGTAAGTTGGCTTATAGAGTGGCTTTACCTCCTTCTTTATCGGGTATTCATGATGTATTCCATGTATCTATGCTTCGCAAGTATATGGCGGATGAATCACATGTTCTTGAGTATGAGGCTATTCCATTTCAGCCTGATTTGTCTTATGAGGAACAGCCTGTTGAAATTCTTGACTGGAAAGAGCAAGTCTTGCGTACCAAAAGGATTCCTATTGTGAAGGTCCTTTGGAGGAATCATGAAATTGAAGAGGCTACTTGGGAAACCGAGAAAGAGATGCGAGATAAATACCCGAGCCTATTTCAAAACTTTGGTAAGTAAAATTCGTGGGCGAATTTTCTTTAAGGTGGGGAGGATGTAACGCCCATCCTTATTATCGTTAAATATCTGACTTATTTGTTAAATATCTGAACTTGCATATTATGTGTTAGTTTTACTTGGGTAAAGTTTTAACTGCTTTAAATAGTTAAGGTGGTTAAATGTCTAGTTTTGACTTTTGGGTCATTTGTGAAAATTTGACTTTAGGGGTCTTTTTGTTAAAACTGAAACTTGAGGGGCCTAAGTGCAATTCTTTGAAAGTTGAAGTATATCAACTTGTTTGGTTCCTTATCTGGGTCATTTTACCCCAAATCAAATACGTACACTCCCTCTGTTCTGAAAGCTAGGTTAGGGTTTCACCCTATTCTCGACTCCTCGAGTTTAATTATCCCTCCGTTCTTGATTCCGATCCCGGATTAATATTCGTGGCGTTGAATAGAGCGTTCCAGGCCGAACAGAAATAAGTTTGGGTCAACTTGAATTTTGACTAGGTAAGTTATTAGCCCCCCCTTACTTGTAATAACATGCATAAATGTTATTCTCGATACTTGTGAATGTTAATTTTGTGTTTGGGACAATTTTTGGGATACTTGTAAATTTGGGATAAAGGGAGTAATAATCCTCTGTATAAAATGATGAAAGAACTTGGGAAAATATGGTTTGGGAATGTTATGCCTTTTGTAGGTTGTGAACTTGTTAGTAAATGTTACTCCTACGTTTGGGACGGAAAATATTTCAACCTGGGAAAGAATGAAAATTTCGCATTTTAGTACACTGTGCGACCGCACAAAAATGAGTGTGCGACCGCACATCTTTCTGAAGGATTTTTCAAAGAAATTGACATGCTTGTGTGCGGCCGCACAGTCCATTTTGGGCGACCGCACAGTTGTCTGAAAAACAAAGATTTTGTTTAAAGTTTGTATAAAGTTGGAAGTAACCCTAGTTAAGGTATATAACCTTAGTATAAGATGTCCTAGAAAGTGTTGTGACACCTTAGGGGCATCAGACTTGGTCTTAAACATGTATACTCATTGGATCAAAATGAGAACATAAGTATAAGAGTAGTATCTCTTCTTTATGTCTTGAAAGTGCTATGAACAAGCACTAATGTGTTATACTTGTTGTGAATCCAATGATTGTGCACCTTAGAGGCATTAGCATAAGGTCTTAGACTTGAACATCCTAAGAATAGGATTGGGATTTGGTAAGAGTAAATGTATAACTCTTATACTTGTTTGAATGTCCAAAGATTGGAAGTTATAACTTGAAGTATAAGACATTAAAAGCTTGTACGTGACTTGAACATCCATAGAAATGGATTAAGACTTGAATATAAGATAATAAAATCTTGTACTTGACTTGACACCAATACATATGTATGGTAGTGAACTTGAAAGTGCTATGAATAAGCACTAACGTGTATGAGACATGTTCTTGTTGTGTATGTGCAAACATTGCATATAGTTGCTTGATAACAAGGTGACTTCTTGATTACTTGAAGCATGTCCTTGTTGAGCTAGTCCATTACTTTTGGATTAGTTCTTCTCCCGTAGTTCAAGTAAATATCTACTTGTACTTTCTTGTGTGAGTCCAGCTGGTTCTCCTTGCTTGTTCGAAAATGTATAGGTTCACGCTTGTCGCGAGAGCTGGGGTTTAAGTGACAATCGGGTCCCTATGTATTTCCGCCCGACCCTTACTACCGGCCATAGTAAGGGCATAGCTTCCTTAGTTGGAGCAATAAGCCTGACTTAAGTGAATGCTAAACTCCCGTCCCGAACACCTCGTGAATAATCATGAGTACTGATATTGAGAATGACACTGGTTACCGGGTCTTCTGATACATACTGAATAATCAGTTCCTGTTATTGATCGTGATTGTCAAAGTAATACAAGCTTCGACAACAATGGTATTCTTGGGAGGAATAAGGAAGGAAGCAATATCCTTATAACTTGCTTGTTTAGCCTTATGTGCTACTTGATGAGTGGATTATCCTCTCATATACTTGTTACTTAATGATACTTGATAAATGATTACTTGAGTATCTATTTGAATTGCATGATAACATGTCATGTAGTTGCATCTAATAGCTTACTGAGATTTATCTCACCCTTTATTTGTTTCCCCCCCAGGAAAGGAAGGATAGTGCGCAGTGAGGCTCGACATAGTTGGGAGCTTGCTTCGCAGGTCGTGATTGTTTTGGGGCTTGTGTCCTTTTACACTTGGTGAGGACGATGTATTATGGGTTTTGTAACTCCTTATTTTGGGGTAGACAGTCTTATTCAGTTCTTGTTGTCACTAGACATCTTGTATAGTACTCTTAATGCCAGCTTATGTGCTAGGCATGTTTCCGCTGTGTATGTATTAAGTTTGGTTTTAAATTTTCTTGTCTAGAACTCGTGTTGTGAGCTAGTATAGCTCCTTACTCTAGAGTATATATATCATGTCAGTTTGTTAAACAAATGTCATTAAGTTTCTTGTTAAGTTTCTTGTTCCTCGTTAGGCACTCCCATCCAGGTTCGAGGTTCTATTAGGGGATCCCGGGACCTGGGGCGTGTCAATTATGATTATTTATCTTTTGGGTCTGATTTACTAACAAGTGGCATCAGAGCTTGGTTGAAAGGAGAATTAGCATCGACGGATGAGATCCAAGATCGAAAAAAAACAAGGTAGCAGTTTCTGGTCCGTTTTTATCCAGTGCAGCTGTGAATAAAAAGGCGTAGCGCATTCATTCACCGTTCGATCGTGCTGATTTTCGGTGAGTAGCTTCGGGACTCATAGATATTCGATCTGAACGGTGGAGATCGAATTTTGATGTCCGTAGCATCCGAAATTGTATCCGAACAGAAGCTGCTGGTGTTTTGTCTTCGATTTTATGCGTTTGGAGTTTCTTGTTGCGATTTCTCTTATTGGCACCAGAGCCGGGTTAGGTAAGAAAGATCAGGGCATTCCGCTGCGGTAGAAGAGATGGATTCTGGGATAGACAATAAAATCAACAAGTCTGACGGAATAACAGGTTTATTATCTGATAAAAGATTATGCATTGGGCGTGCAGATCGCGGGCAGAAAAAGTGCAGATCGCGTGCAGAAAACGTTCAGTTCGTGTGCAGTCTTGGTGTGGGTCGCGTGCAGTTTTGGTGCGGGTCGCGTGCAGTTTTAGTACAGTTCGCGTGCAGTTTTGGTTCGGGTCGCGTGCAGTTTTGGTGCAGATCGCGTGCAGTTTTTTTCGTGCAGTCCGCGTGCAGTGTCCGTGCAGAAATCTGTGCTAGAAATAGCAAATCTGGTAGATCTGAATCTGAAAGTTCGTATGGTATTCGTTGGTGATCCAAGAACGCATCTGGAACGTTTCGGTGTCTGATATCTATATCTGAAGACGGAGATTTGAAGCTAGGGTTCTGTGATCAGAAGTTAGCTGTTTGGTATAATCTGAAGATCTAACATCTGTTGTAGTCTATTCTAGTGATCTAGAAGTAGATACAAAATATGTGTTGCCCGAGGCAATAATCTGGTTAGATTTCAGAGTTGTACATCTGACTCCGCGTCTGAAGAATTCCGAGTCAGCTGTAGCGATGGCGAGCAGTGACAATCTGAATGAGGATGATGATTATGCCCTGGTGACCGAAGAAGAAGTGTGCAAGGAAGTTGCATGGGTTCGAGATTCGGGAGTTTTTTATCGCATGTGTTCGCACAAGAAGCAGTTTACAACGTATGGGGACTGTATTTATATGGCTAATGGATCTATCTGCAAAGTAGTTGGCATGGGCTCCGTAAGGGTGAGAACTTCGGGTGATAAAACTCTCACATTGAACAAGGTAAGACACGTTCCATAAGTAGCAAAGAACCTGGTATCACTTAGTCGGTTGGACAAGAAGGGATACAGTTTCAAAGGTGAAGGTGGAGTTCTGGATGTCTACAAAGGTTCGGATGTGATTCTGAAGGGCGGAAGAAAAGATTCCTTGTTTATCCTCCAAGGTTCTGAGATTGGTGAGGGTGTTGGCGAGCAGGTGGAGCATCGTTTTACTCTAGGCCGGAATGAACTGGGCAAGCCACGGCTAGAAGATCAACACATACCGGTTTTATCAATCATGGTTGGCAAGATCCAATGTCGACTGGATGGGCCACATCTAAATGACTGTTAGTCGCCCGTTGGGGTGATTCTGGGTGTCCGTAGGATACATTGCATGCAGAAAATCTGATTGTCCACAGGACAAAGTTGTTTGCCTGGTGAGGCAAATTCTGAGTGTCTTGAAGATACATGGCGCGCACGAAAAATCTGGTTGTCCGGAGGACAAATCTAGTGTCTTTGACGAAAGACAGACTGAGGCAAAGGTTGAAAATCTGGTACGAGGGATATGGCTCAAGGTGGAGGCTATGTCAGAAGCTCGTGCATCTGAATTATTAGGGGAGATTCAAGGTCAAGGTGGAGATTGTTAGAGTAAATGACTTTGAATAAGTCAAATTTGAGAAGAAAAAGGAAAGTAATTAAATCCTTTTTGGGATTTAATTAAGGACTCCTTCTATCTTCTTAATTAGGTCTCTAAAATCCCAATAAATACTAGCCATAAAGTAGTATTTTTGTGTGCTTGATTGACATGGAGAGAGAGATCCGTGATTCTAGATCTAGGGATTTGCATAGCTAGGAACTTTGTGATCAAAGTTCATGCAAACATAGATTAGTGCGATTATCCTCATGTAATTGTTTCTCCGCCATAATAATATTTGTTTCCCTTTGCCCGTGGAGGTAGCCAATAGAGATTGGTGAACCACGTATATTCTGTGTTGGTTGATTTGCGTTCATTGTTATTTATCTTTTGGGTCTGATTTACTAACAGCCTTTGTGACCACCACCTCAAAACATCAAAATTAGTTGGATTTGAAGTATTTTGTACAACTTCAAAATTGGTAGAGAAATATGCTTCCAACTCGTAGGGAATGCTAGAGCTAGAAGTAGAAGAAGTCATTCTAGGACGTTTTTGGGAATACAAGTCATTAAAAAAAACTATATGGATCTCCTCCTCCTCATCTTGTGTAGCATTAGCAATACCAATATCTTCATTAGGATTTGAGGGAACATGTTGAGAAGGATTTCCATGAATTGCATTATACTCATTATAAAGAGTCAACAAATCATGTTTTGTATTTTCAACAATAATCGCTGGGTTTCATATGCTCCGTCCCCATCGGGGTATAAATTCGCATAATAAAACATTATTATGCTCACTAGATCATTCAATTTAACATGGGGATCCAACAACTTTGCGAAAAAAAAAAAATAGAGACGGAATAATATAAAAATATTTGAGCCACTTTTCCCTCATGAAAACAATGATTGGGGTTTAAAATGTTGCACTTTTGTAAATTTTTAAAACTTCGAACTATTGTAACACATTGCTCAAATACAAAAACGGAAGTTGGATAATAAACTCCCGACAAAGCCAAAGTAACGGTATTGAAAATCTTTAATAATTGACAAAAATTAGTGCAAGCGTTCCATTAATAAGCAAATAAAGGAATGTCATAGCCCATAGTAAGATAAAAATCAATGAGATGCTCTTTATACTCAAAACCATCAATTAACATTTTATAGGTGGAATTCCACCTAGTCGGAACATCCATAGAAAAATATTTTTCGGGAAGACCCTTACTTTGTAAATATTTGATCCATTTTCCTGTATTTGTTTTTTGGCAATAAAATAAAGAGCATCTCTAATGGGTTTAACATATTTCTCTAACGCATCCAAACCATCTTTAACACATAAATTTATGATATGACATAAACATCTAATATGAAAATACTTACCCCCAAGTGATGGTTGACAAATTTGCATCAACTCCGGTATACTAGCGATATTAGCACTAGCATTGTCGAATGAAATACTAAATATTTTATGCAAAAGACCATACTTTGCCAAAATATCGTGCAACTTTCTACAAATATTTTATGTGGAATGAGGTGGTTCAAAACTTTCATATGCAATTAATCTTTTTTGGATAGTCCATGAATTATCTATCCAATGGCATGTAACACCCAAATAACTATTTCTTTGCCAATGATCACTCCAACCATCGGCACAAATTGAAATTCTTTGATCTAATTTTGATAAAACATCAATTAAAAAATGTTTATATTCCAAAAACCACCTTTTTAATATCGCGTATGAGAGTCGTACGTGGTACTTTGGAGGCGGCGGGATTTAAAGAAAGTCTAATAAATCTTTCAAAAAAATCATCATCCGCAAAGTTAAAAGGAATCCCTTTAACACACACAAATTAGCACAATTTTTTCCTATAAACGACATTATTAAACTTAAATAAGAACGAAGACGTACCTTGGGTGTTAGGTTGAGCAAATTGTAATTGACTTTGAGTACTCTCAATCCCAAGTTTCTCGTGATGTGTTGATCTCGTGTGGAAGTTCATTGTTCCATGCCCTCCACCTTTTACGAACGGGTAAATTTTGTCACAATAGTTGCATTCCGCTCGAAAATGTACAAAGTCATTCGGTTCAAGTTGTACTTTTCGGAAATGGATCGTAAAAGTGTCGGATTTGGATTCTCATTGTTGACGTAGACCCCGACCCCGACCACCTCTTCCCTCGCCCCGAACTCGGCCTCGGCCGCCTCTACCACTTTGAACAACATTTTCTTCAACATGTTACTCACTTTCGTCAAAAGGTTGCTCAAAATCACCAAAATCTCGGTTAAGGGAGGAAGAATCAACAGTTCCTTGCCGCTCCTTCGAGATGAAGCCATTTTTGTTATAAAAAAATGACTGGAAATCGTCAAAAAACTGACTGAAAATGATTAAAAACATTGATTTCGTTAAAAAACTAAATGAAAACGTCAAAAAACTGTCTAGAATTCTGAAAATTAACTGGAAAATGTTTGGAAACTGACTGGAAATGGTAAAAAAAAAAAAAGTGACTGGAATTTTTGGAAAAAATTAGAAAAGTGATTTCGTTAGAAAACTAACTGGAAATCATTAGAAAATTGACTGAAATTCTAAAAATTAACAGAAAATGTTAACAAACTAACTGGAAATGAATGAGCGTGTGAGAGACTTAGGAATTAGTAGAGAGAGAAAGAGTAGAGAGAAGGTGTAAAAATAAAATGCTAGGAGGGAGGGGGTACTTATAGTTATAGGTAAGAATTGTTCACATTTGTTTTTTCATTTATGACCAAAAATTCAGAAAATTAACGGAAACTAATGGCTAGTTTGAATACTAGCCGTGTTTTGGACAGTCAAGTCACGTGTAGGGACTTGGGGGGGGGGGGGGGCGCTGGACCAAAGTTTAAAAAACTAGCCGTTAGGCGGTTAACCGCCGGTTTAACTGGAGGTTTACTTCGACGGTTATGAACCGGCGGTTGGCCGGTTTTTGATATCCTTAACCGTAACCGGACCGTCTAACCGACGGTTTACGGTTGAGGCGGTTACCGGTTAGCCGGTTTTGACCGGTTGAAAACTGGCGGTTAGCCGGTTACCGGTTAATTTTGGACACGTCTACATCAAACCAATATTGATGTAAAATGGTAAAGAAGTACTAAAAAGTTTAAGAAGACGAATACTAAATGGGATTAGCTTAATTTATTGTGAAAATCTAGCAAAAAATGTGTTTTTCATTAAGAGATTGAAAACACGTGTATTTTCAAAAATAGACGGTAGCATTTTTGTAAATACCGCATATTTTAAAAGTGGTGGTGATATTTTTGTAAATAACTGGCACTTTGTTTAAAAACACGCGGTGACATTTTTTGTAAATAACTAGAACTTATTGAACACGCTAGGACTATTAACACATGACTGGCAATCTTCAACACTTACACTGGCACTTCGAAGCACACGCACTGGCGCTTTTTAACACTAGGACTGACTTAGTAAAAAGCTTCCACCTTCAATGTTTATAAATGCCAGTGTAAATGGCTGGCAATTTTTGATATTACCACTACCACATATCAAAAGTACTAGTGTCAATGCTTATAAATGTCAGTAAAGATATCCGACATTTTGTAACAAAAGCACTGACAGTTATTAAAAGTGTCAGTTTCTTTGTTTTTAAATGCCAATAAGAATCAATGATACTTTGTAACATTGGCACTAACATTTACAATACAGATATACGCTTGCCAATTATTTACAAAAATGACACCGCTTGTTTTAAAACAAGCGCCAATTTATTTACAAGATTGACACCGCTTGTTTAAAACAAGTTTTTCCCTAACACTAAAAAAACACAGTTTTTTATAAGACGAACTCTTATTTATTTATATTTTCCTTCGAACAGAAGCACAAAATGGATTAGATAGAAAAATATCATCTTTCCACCTAACCCATGCATAAACCCTAAATTAATATGGACACATAAAAACTACTCTCTCCGTTTCATAATACATGTCGTTTTAAACTTCTTCACACATATTAAGAAATGCAATTAATACATATTAAAAAGACATATGTGCCCCTAAAAGTATCCAATTACCTAGGCATTTAAATGCTTATACAAGAAATAGTTCACAATTAATGAATAAGGGTATAATAGGTAAACAAGAGTAATTCTTTCTTGGTAAAACGTTAAATATTTTGGGAAAAAAAATTGCTCCTAAAACGTCATGTATTATGAAACGGAGGGAGTAACAATTAACGTTAACTTACATAATTGCTGGATTGGATTAAGATACATACTCCCTCCGTCCCATAAGGCCATAACTATGTGCACAAAATGAGTTGTGCTCGGAAATTAAGGGATGAATAGTAATAGGGAGTTGTTGTGAGTGTGAAAAGTGGAGTAGGAGAGAGAAAATGAGATAGAGAATAATAGGTTGATTGGTGTTGTGAGTATAAAAGTTAAGTAGGAGAGAGAATGAGTGGGAGGAATAGTAAAGATTCTTTGCCATTTTAAGAAAGTGTGACTTATCAATACTATAGGACGCCAAAAAAGGAAATTTGTGCATATAGTTATGGGACAAAGGGAGTATACACTAGTACAGATTTAAACATAGGAAATGCAGCTTACATAGCGTTTCTATGAAGCGCTATCTTAGACGTAACCTACGATAGTGTAAGGATCCCGTCCTCAGGGCGAAACAAGCAAAGTTCGCACGAGGACAAAATGCCAAACACGGGTGGTTTTCACACAAACAACGGAGTCGCCACGTTAGTTTAATTTTTAACCCAAACTTAACGAAAAATGGTTAAAGAAAATGAGTTCGGAGGTCACGTTACACTTTGGGAAGAACTTGGACAAAGTTCACCCAAAGTGCCTCGGTAAACCGAGTCTCCCTAAGTTTGTTGACCAAAACGTGCAAGTGTGTGTGTGTGTGTGTTAAAAATGGGAGAAACCAATCTTATTTTAAAAAATGATTTTGGGGATGAAATGTAGGCATATTAATGCCCTTTGTTCTTTTAACATTTTTTAAGAGGCAAAAATAGGATGTTCATCCAAGTAAAAATAAGGCATTTTGGGGACGGACTTTAATTAATCATGGTAAGGATTAATAAAGTCAAGAGGGACAACTTGATCATCCTATGTACCAAATTCATGCCAAGATGAGATCCAAGGCCATGAATTGGACAATCATTGGAGCAATAACACCTTTACTTGGACAAATCCCCAACTTGGAGGATCAAAGATTGTGACCAAACAAGAACAATATTAATAAGATATTTAACAAATCATGATTATATATATAGCAATAATATAATAGCTTGAGAGGACAAGACTTGCAATATTGAATGACATTAATGTAAAACCCACTCACACTTGCATTAATGTAAAATTGCACAAAAACCATAACAAGTCTTAGATTAATCCTTTGGTTTAGAACCCACACTCATGCATAAAACATGGAGGGCACCATGGATCTCAAGGCTTGGTTCCAAGTTGATAAAAAGGCATTAAGTAAATGACATTAATGTAACAAATGCTCCTCTCCACTTGGTTCATCATTTTAATACACCATAAAGTGTAAGATGAGACCATTGGGATCAAGGGAGCATTTGGATCCCAATCATATAAAGATTACATTTTAAGCCAAATGATCAAAGATCATATCCCAAAAAAAGGAAAATAGAATGAGATTAAGAAGAAGATTTTTATAAAATAAAGATTTGATTTTTAAGCAAGCTTGGGGTAAATCTTCAATTTATTGACCCAAGTTTGCTTTTTTCCTACTTGGAGATCATGGACTCCAAGATTTCACTCAACCATGGTTTGTTCACCAATTTCACTAATCACTCAATAATCACTCAATTTGTAGAGAGGAAATTTGTGCATAGTAACTTTGCTCTAGAATTCTTGTTCCAATGAGAGAGCATGGCCTCTCTATTTATAGGGGGAATTGGGGGCTTGTTTGCAAATTAAAGTTGCATTTTGGCCCCTCAACTATTGGCCTTTGATTTGCTTAGGGGCTAAGCAAAATAAGGATATTTTTATCACAAAATGGGTCATTAAAATGGGTCATCTTTAATCACAAAATGGTCACAAATTGGGTTGAAATTGGATCATTTTTTAGCACAAAATGGGCATAAATAGGCTGAGAGGATCAACGGTTCAGATTAAATCTGGGAATTTTTGGGGAAGATCCAATGGCTGCTGGTGCATATTCTGAAAGGGGGAGTGGTGACACAAACAAGGTGAAGGACCAACCAAAACAAGCCACGTGAAGGCTGTGACGGGTGAGGGAACATGGCTGGGAAACGGACCAATCACGGCGAGGCACTTGGGGAACTTGTCGGGTGCGTGCGCCACACCGGGGGACAAGGCGAGTGGAGGGACGACGCGCGGGTGGCTGGGCGAACGAGGGAAGGACGTGTGGCGGGCTTGTCTGCTGGCCTTGTGCGTTTTGAGAAAACGCATAACGTATATGCGCCCGTTTCCTTTGGGCGATTTTCGGATAATCCCCACAAAGTCCTTTTGGGCTTTGTGGGGATAAAACCAGAGGTCCTTGGTCCATTTTAATTCCCAGAAAGCCCTTTCCTTTTCCAATATGCTCCAGAAATTCCCAGAAAGCCCCTAAACTTTCAGAATATTTTAATTAATGCCTAAAATACCCTTTGAACATTAAAACGACCCAATTAAATCCCAAATTACCCCTTAATTCCAAAATTTGATTATTTGAGGATAGTAATCCGGATCGGGGTACTTACAGAGCCCCTCGGCAACGGCGCTTTCGAAGGAAGCGGGGTTGTCGATAAAAGAGGAATCCTGATCCGGTGAGCTACCGAGATGGGAGAAACGGTGACCAAGGTGGTCGAGTGGCTAGACCCTTATCTTTAAAGGATTCCTACGTATCTCTATTCGAGGGAATCAAGCCGGTCATAGTTCTGATGAGAGAGTTTAAGGCTACTCGAACCTATAAGCATCCCATTTTGATGGGAGGACGGCATTGGCGATTTGGGTGAGAGATTTCAAGGCTACTCAAACCTATAAACGACCGTCGAGGTCGGGTGGGGAACTCAGGCATGACACTTATTCGGTCAGAGGCGGGGACTCGGGCATGCCACTTACTTGGTCAGAGGCGAAGGTTCGGGCGTGACACTCATTTGGTCAGAGGCAAAGGCATTTAGGCATGACACCAAGGGGTCAGAGGCTAAGGCATTTGGGCATGACACCAAGAGGTCAGAGGCTAAGGCATTTGGGCATGACACCAAGGGGTCAGAGGCGAGACATGGTCAACTTGGCTCTATGGGAGAGGGTTGACTTGCTGGGGATATGGTCAACTTGACTCACACGGGAATGATTTTTACTGGGCTTACGTCGGGGACGGCCTATGGTGACTATTCTAAGTCATAGTTAATGGGCTTACATCGGGGACGGCCATATTTTCTCAACAAATTTTTAACTGGGCTTACGTCAGGGACGGCCGGGACAAATTTTTAACTGGGCTTACGTCAGGGACGGCCAAATTTGGACATTTAACTGGGCTTACGTCAGGGACGGCCAGATTTGGACATTTAACTGAGCTTACGTCAGGGACGGCCAGATTTGGACATTTAACTGGGCTTACGTCAGGGACGGCCAAATTTGGACATTTAACTGGGCTTACGTCAGGGACGGCCAATTTATTTCACAAAGATGGGCTTACATCGCTAGGACTGCCGGATTTTTGTCTCAGAGGGTCGCTCGGGGGACCTAAATTTTATCTCAAAAGGGTCGCTCGGGGGACCTATACTTTCTCAAAATGGTCACTCGGGGGACCTAAACTTTTCTCAAGATGGTCACTCGGGGGACCTAAACTTGTCTCAAAATGGTCACTCGGGGGACCTAGACTTTTCTCAAAATGGTCACTCGGGGGACCTAATCTTTTTTCAAAATGGGTCACTCAGGGGACCTAAACTTTTTTTCAAAATGGGTCACTCAGGGGACCTAAATTTTATCGCAAAAGGGGTCGCTCAGGGGACCTAGACTTTTCTCAAACGGGTCACGCGGGGGACCTAGACTTTTCTTAAAATGGTCACTCGGGGGACCTAAGTTTTATCTTTAAAGGGTCGCTCGGGGGACCTAAATTCTCTTACCTCCTATGGACTTACGTCACTTGGGGACTGCCGGGAGAACAACGGATTTGACTCTCACTTGGTCAATCCTAAAGGTTTGGTCAACTTGGCTCTATGGGAGAGGGTTGACTACAAGACTGGTCTTACGTCATCTTTGACTGCCGAAGCAAAAGCTCACAAAACTCACCCTCAAATGCCCAATGTAATTTGAAAGGGGAAAAACATTATTTTCACAAAATATACACTCAAATGCCCAATGCAATTTGAAGGGGACAACAAACACATTTTTTTTTTCTTTTAAAATACACCCTCAACCGCCCAATGCGAATTAAAAGGGGACAAGCAAACACATTTTTTTTCAAATATTCATTCTTCAAAGCAAATCTTTTAACGAAGCATGTCAGTCAAATTTTTGATTTTAATTTAACCACGAGGTTTATTATGCATAAAGTCCTTGGGAGTTTCATCCATTCTTTAGGAGTGGTCGGGAGTAGAGGACCCTTTCGTCGTTGATGTTGGGGTAGCCCCATGTCCTTGCAATCGTCAATGCCGGGGTAGCCCCAATGTCATCTCTTGGCCTTTGGCGTTGGCGTAGACCCAACATGACCTTTGAAGTGAGGTTAGGAACCCATCCCTTTTTCATGACGCACCCTTTCTTTTGCCTAGGCCGCCTTTGCGGGTTTTCAACCTAGCGGGCTACTTTTTTGCGTCTTTTATGGCACACCCTGTCTTTTGCCTAGGTCTCCCTTACGGGTTTTCAACCTAGCGGGCCACTTTTTTGGTGCCTTTCTTTTCCACTTTTTTTATGAGTGATCCAGCCGACTCGATAGAACGGGGACTTAAGGTATCTTTTGGATGAAACATGCAAGGGCAGTTTATTCGGGAGAGAGTCCCTTTATGTTGGTGAGCTCTTTGAGCAATTTATCATGAAATGGAAGGAAGCCCTTGCTTGACAGAATACAAGTGTTTAGCTCTTTCCTAAGATGTAGAGAAGAATACTTGTTGAGACATTTGAAATTTGCCTTAGTTAATATCATCAAATGATTGCTCGAATGGACCATGTTTGTCATTAAGTCAAGATTATAGCAAGCAATTAGCCTTAACATGTATAAACGTTGTGATCAATTAAGATTAAAGTTCGATCAATGGCAAGATCGAGAGGAGAAGGTGTTTATGGGGAATTGGCCCAAAGAAGGTGTGTCTTGGGAAGTCGGTCATTGATGGGACCGAGGGGGAGAGGCTTGGCTACTTTGGGAAAGCCATGGTTTGACCGTTCTTTCTCATGCTGTGACCGGACCCAAAGGTGCCTACGTTCCCCTCAATGTGAGGAGCTCAGGTCGCCGTAGTTCGGCCTTGGGCCGTCTTTTGCTGAAGTTGACTTTCTTTTGACGTTGTCTCGGAGGATGTTGTTGCTCTTTAGATGTAGATCCATCATTTTGTGGTGAACTCCTTGGAACGGACCTTTTGGGGTGAATCCTCTTTGGTGAACTTTTCCTTTGCATATATTCATTTCCTTTTTCCTCTTTTCACCTTTTTTTTTTTTTTTTTTTTTTTTTTTTTTTTTTTTTGAGATGGGAAACATTAGACCCAACTTGCAATCCCGGGCATTGGCTCCTTTGTAGCCCCTTGGCGGAATGCTTATCACTTTTGGCTTTGACTTTGAAAATTCGGGAAGTCCTTTGCTTGGTCGTACACGCGCGATCACGGTTGAGTCTCGGTGTTTGAGCAACAACATCCTCGCCTTTTCACTGTTTTGGGACGCCTTTGACGCGCATCAGGAGTTTGTCTCGGGAAGGTATATCGGGTTGTGTATCGGAAATGTGTATCGGGTAAGTGTATGAGGGAAGACTTGCCATTAATGGTTTCTTCATTTCAATTGATCACAACATTTATTCACATCAAGATTAATTGTTTGCATTTAGCATTTTTCAGTTGTGTTTAGGTCCATTCGTCCTTAATGAGTCGTCATTGACTAGTATGCTTAGAAGTCAATTCATCATTTTAGGGATGTAGCAATCAATTGGTAATAACAAGCAAGACAATTTCAAGAGTAAATGTATATTGCAAATAATGTCTCAAGTCTAGGGAGAAGAGAATGAAAATGACTCTTTTATATAGATGACTTTGTACAAACATGTCCGAGTACGGACCTTTGTAAAAACAAAAAGACACAGTCCGGGACTGACTTTTGGTGAAAGTCTAGACCCTACGAGGCTGGAAGACTCAATTTTTTTTAATTTTTTTTTTATTTTTTTTTAGGGACGGGCTCCTATGAGGTGCGGTGGTCCATTTCCTTCTTTGACTGTTGGAGGGGTTGTCGGCGGCATATTCCATGTCTTCCACGGGGAACTCGGGTTCCGTGTCATCAGGAAAGATGTCGCGAGGTCTCCACTTGGCTCGGCGTTGTGATTGCCGGATCTGTCTTTGGCCATTTCTTTTCGATGACCTCCTTTCGAGGTGCATGTTCTCGTGCATGTCATTCAGCGAGGTTACGGATCTCCATTTGATGTAGCCTCCTTTGGGATTTTGGAGCTTTGGCCCTCTCTCGTGGACGATGATCCAGTTTGTGTTGACCTCCTTGTTCACATGGGCGCCAATTCGGATGTGGGCTCCTTGGTCGATGTTTCAGACGGGCAAAACCGCAAAGGACTTTAGCATTTTAAACCTCAAGGTGAAATTATAACCATGGTTCAAGAGAGACGCTTCATTAGCGGATTAGCCTTTTAGGAAAACTTGATCTTTTATTTTAAGAAAATTGGATCTCCATTTTCTTCTTGGAAAAACATACTTTTGTTTTGGGTGGAAGACTCACACACACATTTTGTTTTTTTTTTAGGATCGACCGGGCCGAAGCTGCCTATGTTCCCCTTACCACGAGGGAGGGGGTCCCACGTGATGAGAGGCTCAGGTCACCGTAGTTCGAACGGATTTAGAGTTCTAAAACAAACATGACTGACTTGTCGGAGGATAACGGGGATCCATCTATCCAAGGACTAAAACCGACTTCCTAGGAAACTATGCCTAGGGACTTCACGGGAACTCTGGGATCCATCCGAAGATCGACGGGTGTCTCGGAGGTCTTCCAAAGGCTTCACGAGGGGACCTAGGAGACAACGGCCTAGGGTTTCAGCAACGGGGACCTAGGAGACAATGGCCTAGGGTTTTGACGGAAATCTCAACAATGGGGACCTAGGAGGCAACGGCCTAGGGTTTCAGCAATGGGGACCTAGGAGACAACGGCCTAGGGTTTTGACGGAAATCATAACAATGGGGACCTAGGAGGCAACGGCCTAGGATTTCAGCAACGGGGACCTAGGAGACAACGGCCTAGGGTTTTAACGGAAATCTCAACAATGGGGACCTAGGAGGCAACGGCCTAGGGTTTCAACAACGGGGACCTAGGAGACAACGGCCTAGGGTTTTAACAGAATCTCAACAATGGGGACCTAGGAGGCAACGGCCTAAGGTTTCAACAACGGGGACCTAGGAGACAATGGCCTAGGGTTTTGACGGAAATCTCAACAATGGAGACCTAGGAGGCAACGGCCTAGGGTTTCAGCAATGGGGACCTAGGAGACAACGGCCTAGGGTTTTGACGGAAATCTTAACAATGGGGACCTAGGAGGCAACGGCCTAGGATTTCAGCAACGGGGACCTAGGAGACAACGGTCTAGGGTTTTAACGGAATCTCAACAATGGGGACCTAGGAGGCAACGGCCTAGGGTTTTAACAACGGGGACCTAGGAGACAACGGCCTAGGGTTTTGACAGAAATCTCAACAATGGAGACCTAGGAGGCAACGGCCTAGGGTTTCAACAACGGGGACCTAGGAGACAATGGCCTAGGGTTTTGACGGAAATCTCAACAATGGGGACCTAGGAGGCAACGGCCTAGGGTTTCAGCAACGGGGACCTAGGAGACAACGGCCTAGGGTTTTAACGGAATCTCAACAATGGGGACCTAGGAGGCAACGGCCTAGGGTTTTAACAACGGGAACCTAGGAGACAACGGCCTAGGGTTTTGACAGAATCTCAACAATGGGGACCCAGGAGACAACGGCCTAGGGTTTTGACGGAAATCTTAACAATGGGGACCTAGGAGGCAACGGCCTAGGATTTCAGCAACTGGGACCTAGGAGACAACGGCCTAGGGTTTTAACGGAATCTCAAACAATGGGGACCTAGGAGGCAACGGCCTAGGGTTTTAACAACGGGGACCTAGGAGACAACGGCCTAGGGTTTTGACAGAATCTCAACAATGGGGACCCAGGAGGCAACGGCCTAGGGTTTCAACAACGGGGATCACGACGGGAGTTTCGGAGGATAACGGGGATCCGTCTGAAGACTTAACAAAATCACTTAAAGGAAGTCTCGGAGGATAACGGGAATCCGTCCAAAGACTTAACAAAATCACTTAACGGAAGTCTTGGAGGATAACGGGGATCCGTCCAAAGACTTTAACGAAATCACTTGATGGAAGTCTTGGAGGATAACGGGGATCACGAAATCACTTGATGGAAGTCTTGGAGGATAACGGGGATCCGTCCAAAGACTTAACAAAACCACTTAATGGAAATCTTGGAGGATAACGGGGATCCGTCCAAAGACTTAACGAAATCACTTAACGGAAGTCTTGGAGGATAACGGGAATCCGTCCAAAGACTTAACAAAATCACTTAACGAAAGTCTTGGAGGATAACGGGGATCCGTCCAAAGACTTTACAAAATCACTCAATTGAAGCCTTGGAGGATAACGGGGATCCGTCCAAAGACTTAACAAGATGACGCTTGTTAACGCAAGAATGCGATGCATCAAAGACAAGAAGCACAAATGGAACAAACTCATGCAATGCGCAATTATTTATTCATCCAAGTTTACTTAAAAAGCAATTTTATTCCTAAATGGTTGGAAAAGATTTCTCTTCTTTTTCGCAACTACTCTAATTCCTAGATCAGTGGAGGCCATCACTACGCCTATAGACCCCTCGTTTTTCACCTGTATTGCACGCTCCCAAGGACGGACTATCCCGGGCGAGGGTCCTATAGGGCACGCGGCTTCCACCAATCAAAAGAAATGAACCTAGGGTCTAGTGCATCGTAAGGTTCCCAATACGCGGGTCATCCTAATCATGGTTAAGCCCCAGTCGGGATCGAGACTTTTCTCCGAAGGCTGCACCGAAGGCTGCACCGACATTCCGACATGACCTCATTTTGAATGAGGCATCTCGATCCTTGACCATGGGCTTAAGGATGATTAAAATAACTCGTTCATTAGGGTTTAACGACACGGTGTCACCCTCTCCTTAGTACATGGCCCTTGCTAATCGCGGTCGTCACTAACACACGAGTTGGAGGCTGGTTAGGCCACGCTTGCATTACATCAAGGAGTCACAACTCGGGCATTAATTTGGCCACAATTAGCTTTGAGCACGTATCAAGGATGTGGTAACGTGAACTAGACCAAAAACCAACCATAGTCACGGTATTTGTGTGTCACGGACAAGTGTGGTTGACTCGGTTCGGAAGGGAAGGTGGGATGGACCCGTGCGCGCATCGAAGGGAACAAGAGCGCCCAACGAGCTGCATCGTGGCATCCACCCCGGGTTTAAAGGGTATTTGGAACGTGCAAGGTCAAGTGCGCGTAGTGTGACGCCTTTTCTATGTTCCTTTTTTAGTCAAAATAGGGTTTTTTTTTGGTCCGTTTTAGCATTATGAGCGTGTATGGACAAGTATGAACAATCATGTACAAATATGAACAAATATGGACAAATATGGACAAATATAGACAAGCAAGAACAAGCAAGTAAGCAAGGCTACTTAACAAGTAAGAGTTACAATTTGTACATGGAAGGTTTGTGCACAACCAAATGTTCTTTGAAACCAAATTTTTTACAAGAAGAACAACCTTTTGAAAGTCATTTGTACCAAAAAAAGTTGTGCACAAACAAGAAGAATTCAAAACAATTTTTTTTTTGAAAAGGGTTATGCACAATGAGGCTTTGAAAACCCAATTTTAATGTCCAAAAGAAAATGTGCATGACCAAGTTTTGGAAATTCATTTTTTTTTTTTTTTTTGCTAAAAAAAAAGAAGGCAAAAGTGCACAAGATAGAGTCTGGAAATTGGAACCTGGACATGAAGAAGCAAGGAGACCACTTAGAATGTTTCTGCCTTGCACCAATTTGTTGATTTGAACATTTTGTGGGTCCGGCCAAAGTAGCCGTACGGCTAGATCATCCGTCCCATTATTTTTTGCAATTTTTCCACCTTCAGGTCATCCAGCCCCAGTTTTATTGTATTTCCAAAACAGTTCCATTCCTTCGAGTCAAAACAGAAACACCAAAACACACAATTAGGCACAAAGTCAACAAACGGGGACGGGAGTTTGACCCACACATAAATGTCCCCAAAGCTTCTAAAAAGAAGTTTAAGAACATTTAATATCCCCAGCAGAGTCGCCACTGTAAGGATCCCGTCCTCGGGGCGAAACAAGCAAAGTTCGCACGAGGACAAAATGCCAAACACGGGTGGTTTTCACACAAACAACGGAGTCGCCACGTTAGTTTAATTTTTAACCCACTTAACGAAAATGGTTAGAGAAAATGAGTTCGGAGGTCACGTTACACTTTGGGAAGAACTTGGACAAAGTTCACCCAAAGTGCCTCGGTAAACCGAGTCTCCCTAAGTTTGTTGACCAAAACGTGCAAGTGTGTGTGTGTGTGTGTTTAAAAATGGGAGAAACCAATCTTATTTTAGAAAATGATTTTGGGGATGAAATGTAGGCATATTAATGCCCTTTGTTCTTTTAACATTTTTTAAGAGGCAAAAATAGGATGTTCATCCAAGTAAAAATAAGGCATTTTGGGGACAGACTTTAATTAATCATGGTAAGGATTAATAAAGTCAAGAGGGACAACTTGATCATCCTATGTACCAAATTCATGCCAAGATGAGATCCAAGGCCATAAATTGGACAATCATTGGAGCAATAACACCTTTTACTTGGACAAATCCCCAACTTGGAGGATCAAAGATTGTGGCCAAACAAGAACAATATTAATAAGATATTTAACAAATCATGATTATATATATAGCAATAATATAATAGCTTGAGAGGACAAGACTTGCAATATTGAATGACACTAATGTAAAACCCACTCACACTTGCATTAATGTAAAATTGCACAAAAACATAACAAGTCTTAGATTAATCCTTTGGTTTAGAACCCACACTCATGCATAAAACATGGAGGGCACCATGGATCTCAAGGCTTGGTTCCAAGTTGATAAAAAGGCATTAAGTAAATGACATTAATGTAACAAATGCTCCTCTCCACTTGGTTCATCATTTTAATACACCATAAAGTGTAAGATGAGACCATTGGGATCAAGGGAGCATTTGGATCCCAATCATATAAAGAGTACATTTTTAAGCCAAATGATCAAAGATCATATCCCAAAAAAGGAAAATAGAATGAGATGAAGAAGAAGATTTTTATAAAATAAAGATTTGATTTTTAAGCAAGCTTGGGGTAAATCATCATTGATTGACCCAAATTTGCTTTTTTCTACTTGGAGATCATGGACTCCAGATTTCATCACTCAACCATGGTTTGTTCACCAATTTCACTAATCACTCATTAATCACTCAATTTGTAGAGAGGAAATTTGTGCATAGTAACTTTGCTCTAGAATTCTTGTTCCAATGAGAGAGCATGGCCTCTCTATTTATAGGGGGAATTGGGGGCTTGTTTGCAAATTAAAGTTGCATTTTGGCCCCTCAACTATTGGCCTTTGATTTGCTTAGGGGCTAAGCAAATAAGGATATTTTTTATCACAAAATGGGTCATTAAAATGGGTCATCTTTAGTCACAAAATGGTCACAAATTGGGTTGAAATTGGATCATTTTTTAGCACAAAATAGGCATAAATAGGCTGAGAGGATCAACGGTTCAGATTAAATCTGGGAATTTTTGGGGAATCCAATGGCTGCTGGTGCATATTCTGAAGGGGGAGTGGTGACACAAACAAGGTGAAGGACCAACCAAAACAAGCCACGTGAAGGCTGTGACGGGTGAGGGAACATGGCTGGGAAACGGACCAATCACGGCGAGGCACTTGGGGAACTTGTCGGGCGCGTGCGCCACACCGGGGGACAAGGCGAGTGGAGGGACGACGCGCGGGTGGCTGGGCGAACGAGGGAGGACGCGTGGCGGGCTTGTCGGCTGGCCTTGTGCGTTTTGAGAAAACGCATAACGTATATGCGCCCGTTTCCTTTGGGCGATTTCGGATAATCCCCACAAAGTCCTTTTGGGCTTTGTGGGGATAAAACCAGAGGTCCTTGGTCCATTTTAATTCCCAGAAAGCCCTTTCCTTTCCAATATGCTCCAGAAATTCCCAGAAAGCCCCTAAACTTTCAGAATTTTTTAATTAATGCCTAAAATACCCTTTGAACATTAAAATGACCCAATTAACCCCCAATTACCCTTAATTCCAAAATTTGATTATTTGAGGATAGTAATCCAGATTGGGGTACTTACAGATAGCGCAAGTCAAGCCGAATGCAAAAAAAAAAAAAAAAAAAAAAAAAAACACTATGATAGCTTATACATAGAAAACGCTATGGTTGGAATTACCTTGAATAGCGCATATAGAAGCGCTATGGAAGTAAGCGGTTCATAGTGTTTTTTTTTTTTTTTTTTGAATTATCTTTAATAGCGTATAAATAAGCGTTATCCCAGGCAGCGATTTATAAGTAAATTTTTTTTTTTTTGGGTTTGACCTTTTTCTTGACCAAATAAGCGCTATCAAAGCTTGAGGAAATTAAACCCAAAAACTCTTCCCCTTTCACACTTCGAGCAATCCCTCGTGTTCCAAACAAAACTGACGCTCTTCCCTCCGATCTTTCAAAATCGCCGCCGTCAGAATCCCCCAACCTGATCCCACCGTCGTACGAGCCTTCTCCTACACCAACATCTCCCTCCTCCTTTCCGTTCCCAACTCCCTCATCACCCTCCTTCTCACCGAACAAGAATCTCACCACTGTCACCGGAGAAGTCGTCAGTTAATATCTCAACGCAGGTTATTCTGCCTCTATTTTCTTTTCAATCTACTCTTTATCATATTGTATTATATTGTATGCCCTCTTCCCCATTGTTGTATGCCCTCTTCTTCATTCAATTCATAATACCTTTTTCACTGTTAAATAGAGAAAATCATTGATCTTATACTCTCTTCCCCATTGCTGAAGAATTGGATTCAGCCAAATCTCTTGATTTTTCTTTCTCTACTTTAATTATTTATTTATTTATGTGTGTTTGTTGTTATTGTTTGGTGTTCATGGCGGTGGCAAGTACATTGAGATTTTTTTATCTTGGGACTTATACCGATTGAGCCCTAAGCCTCTTTGCGTTCCGTTTTAACTTGTAGTTATCCATTTGTTGTCAGATTAATCTCTGATTTTTTTCTTTCCCTGAAGAGTTGTTGCCATTGTAATTATTAGAGAGTGACTTTCTCAACCTAAGTTGTTTTCCAGATTAATCTCCAATATAAACTTTCATTTTATGTTTTTTTATTCTCCTCTTGAAGTATTTGTTCTCTCAATTATATTTAGTTTAACTATGTAATAACTGATTTTTATTATTACCTTCTACAGAAACATGACTTCTAGGTCTCGACATGGTGGTGAGTCTCAGAAAGACAACCCAGCTAGTGGCAGGTATATTATGCTAGTCTTTGTTTAGCGCTTTTCAAAAATATATTACCTCCGTCCCATAAAGATAGTACCACTTTAGTGGCAGGTATATTATGTGATTTTTGATTAACCTATTTTATTATTATTTTCTATTGAATTTGTGTTGAATCTGATATATTTTTGGGACGGAGGGAGTACCTTGTTGGGAATATGCCTTTGAATTAATGGTGATTGATTAAGGATATGTCCGCAGCAAGTGTTGTAATTTATGAAACGAAAACAAGAGTAGTGGAATTGTGGCAAGGGCTTAAAGTGGAGGCCATAAAATATTGGAGCAGACTGTTTTTTTAGCCAAGGCTTTAAGCCAAGGCTGAAGTTGTTGTGGCTGCAAGTTGACAAAGTGGCCGAAAAGGCTTGCTGGCTTGTTTTCGTGGAAGAATAGTATTAGGACTCTCACACCGTCCTAAAAATTAATTAGCACTCTATTTTTGTGTAATAGAATTATTCTAGAATTAGGATATAGAAACCTAATTAGAATAGATTTACTTTGTGCACAAGAAATAGGTTTCCTCTTTTCTTTTGGTTTCTAGTATTTATGCCTATAAATACTAACCCTCCCCTAGCATTATTTTTTGTTAGTCATCTTTGATAGATACAAGTAGAGATCTAAAATTTAGATTTAGGTTGACAGAATTATTTGCCTAAATAATTCGTGGAACTAGATTAGTGAAGATTGTCTTTTGTAATTGCCATTGAATAGTAATATATTCTCCCTCCGCCCGTGAAAGTAGCCAAGTTGGTGAACCACGTAAATTCTTGTGTTCGTGTTTGATTATTTCGGTTGACATCTTTCTTTATGTTCTTGCTCTAACAAGTGGCATCAGAGCTAAATTGGTTAGGACAAGATCCAGGTATTCCGCTGCAGAAAGAAGAAGATGGGTCAAGGATCTGAATCAACGATCGACAAGTTCAAGGGGAGGAATAGTATTTTATTCTTTAGTAAATCAAGATGAAGGCCCTGTAGTTCGCGTGCAGTGCACGTGCAGTTTGCGTGCAGCAAACGTGCATCGCACGTGCAGTTCGCGTGCAGCGATCGTGCAGTGCACGTGCAGTGTTCGGGCAGAAATCTGAGTGTCTAGGTTTGACACATCAAGACAGAAGTCGTGTTGAAGAAACAAGGCTTATTGGCACCCTCGTGGTGAGTAGATCTAGTACAGACAAAGATTCAACAGGGATAGTTGCGGAAGGCGGCAAGGGTTCTAGCAAGAAGAAGAATTCTAAAAAAATCTTCTAGCGAGAGAGGCCCGAGACCTGATGAAGTTTGTAATTTCTACAAGGAGGGGAAGGGAAGCGAGGAAGTGATGGATTCTCTAGAAGGCGCATGCACAAATCATCATGGGTCTTGGTGATGATGTTCTCGTGGAGGTTGCTATGGTAAATAGTAACCATGGTGATTTTGCTCTAACGGTGGAAGAAGGATCACGGCACGAGGATGAGTGGCTTCTAGATCCAAGGGTAGAGCAAAGCGAGATAGTTGAGGAAAAGGTAGAGACGATTTCTACAAGAAGGAGTAGATGGGCAGACGATCCTGAGGTACAAGATAACTATCCGCAGATTAAGTTGGGACAGTTTATCTTGGTGGGCGAGGTTTACGGCCGAATGAACTCACCAAGCACGAAAAACTGTTAGTCGCCCGGAAGGGGCGGTGCTCTAGATAGGCGGTATAGAGACACTAAGGAATTCTAGGCTTAGCATATCGTCCGGTTGCTTGGGAGGAGCAAGGTTGTCCGGCATGACAAAGGTTGCTTGATGTAAAGAACAAGATTACATTCTATTCGCCTTTAAATGAGTGGGTTCGAAACTCTCTGAACTAGTTCGAAGCTCATCATTGGATTGGGATTGAGAAGGTAATCGGGATAAGGTACAATCTGGGGATTTAAGGTGTAGTCTATTCGAAGCGCTAGAAGTAGATACACAAGTTCAGTCGGCAAAAGGGGGTACTTAAATTCTAGAGGTGTACAGTCTCAAGTGTTTGGTGAAACACTATATTGATGGTCTAGAAGGCTTTCTGAGACATCAATGCTAGTTTTTTGGCTCTCATCGGCGTTATGGAGAGTTCGAAGAAACAAGATAAGTAAGAGCACATGTTAGTGGAGTATTGTAGTAGTTCGTGCAGACATCGCGCAGTCGTGCAGTTCATGTACAATTTCCGTTTGTGCAGATGCTTATGGGGAAGAAATCCAAATAAGTAGTCATGGGTTCGAGATACATTGCCAGAATGAGAAGTTATTTGTTCAAGTCATTCAAGGGTGTTTGTCCGTGTTCGTTGTGATCCAAGAATAGTTCGAAGCACGTTGAAGTTTGAGACAAGATCGACGGTCGTCATCTGGGTAATATGGATTTCGAATTTGGTGATCGTGGATTTGGTATTTCGGATATGGTGGTCAACGTTGTGTGAAGGTTTTAGGGATCTAGAAATCATTGCACAAGTTGAGCCGGAAAAGTCGTTTGCTTGACTAAGCAAACGTGGTTGTTCTTAAGTGAACAAAGATGGTGTCTTGACAACGACAGAAGGCGGTGGCGGAGGTGGAGAGATATGTTCGGAAGCGGAGGATTCAACTCAAGGTGGAGTTGAGGTCGGTTCGTGGATATAAATTATGGTTCGGGGAGATTCAAAGTCACGGTGGAGATTGTTGGGAATATGCCTTTGAATTAATGGTGATTGATTAAGGATATGTCCGCAACAATTGTTGTAATTTCTGGAACGAAAACAAGAGTAATGGAATTGTGGCAAGGGCTTAAAGTGGAGGCCATAAAATCTTGGAGCAAACTGTTTTTTTAGCCAAGGCTGAAGTTGCTGTGGCTGCAAGTTGACAAAGTGGCCAAAAAGGCTTGCTGGCTTGTTTTCGTGGAAGAATAGTATTAGGACTCTCACACCGTCCCAAATTAATTAGTACTCTATTTTTGTGTACTAGAATTATTCTAGAATTAGGATATAGAAACCTAATTAGAATAGATTTACTTTGTGCACAAGAAATAGGTTTCCTCTTTTCTTTTGGGTTTCTAGTATTTATGCCTATAAATACTAACCCTCCCCTAGCATTATTTTTTGTCGGTCATCTTTGATAGATACAAGTAGAGATCTAAGATCTAGATTTAGGTTGACGGAATTATTTGCCTAAATAATTCGTGCAACTAGATTAGTGAATATCGTCTTTTGTAATTGCTATTGAATAGTAATATATTCTCCCTCCGCCCGTGGACGTAGCCAAGTTGGTGAACCACATAAATTCTTGTGTTCGTGTTTGATTATTTCGCTTGACATCGTTCTTTATATGTTTTTGCTCTAACATACCTATATGAACGTAATTTAGCAAGTATGTTGGGTAGATTGAAGTATAGCAGTAGGTTTCTTCCAATTACTCATCTGTCCCATTTATATTGGCTAAGTTTGACATTTTGAGTCAGTCAATCTAATCATCTTATTGAAATTTTAAAAATTGTTATTGGCCAAGTTTGACATTTTGAGTCAGTCAATTGTGACAATATAATTGGGACCGAGGGAGTAGTAGAGAAGTAGAAGCCATAAAAAAAAGGCTAACGAAGGGAGGAGTTATTCTGTGGATATGATAGGTTAAAGGGGTCAGCCAATCGGGACGGAGGGAGTACTTATTTTTCGTACTTTGCATGTGCACAGACATAGTACTTGAGGCAAAGGCACCTATAGTCCTAGTGACCGGGACAACGATATTCATAGTGGGAGCCAAGGCGTAGGCACCTCTGATAATAGTGAGATCTCTAATCCTCCAGCCCGAGAAGTAGTAAATATGCTCAAAGTAAAAAAAAACCCGAAGGGAATATTGGTGAAGGTAAATAGTTTGACTATTTGTTATTCTTTACTATGTAAATCATTCTTTAATTTGTAACAAGGCGTGCTTCATTTGTTTTTTTTAATTATATATTATTTTCAGCTGAATTGGAATGAGCTAGGCCAACCGATTGGTAAGGATTCAATGACTCTTGCACATTATGTTGGATCTTTAGCTAGGAGGACGTTCCCTATCACTATTACTGATTTTCGCGACAAGGAGTTGGCTCCAGCTAAGGAAGCACTTTGGGATGAGATTGTGGTATAATATGATTATTTCAAATGTCAATTTAATTTATACTTGTCAATCTAAATTGTCAATGTTTGATTTGTTTAAAACTATGTGGCAGGCGACTTTCACATCACAGGGTTGGGTGAAAGTCAAAAGAAGACTATCATTTGCTCGGGTGACAAAAGGGAAAGTGACCTGCTTTTCAATTAGATCAGTACAAATACAGAACAAAGGGGAACGATGGTCTTAGGTTTTCATGTAATTCTAGAATCATACGCCTATGATCACATAGAAGGAAATAGTTTTGTAAGCACTTTGTTCATGATGAACTCCTATAATTGATAGTGCCATCGGCACGGGTACGAGTTTCTAGTTTTTAATACAAACATCAATTGTTATTGATAGTACCCGAAGCAAACGGATGGAATTCATTGTGGCTACTATATTGGATGCTTCATTGAGACTATATTGCTCGGTGGTGAAACAAATATCCCTATTTATGTAAGTATATCCCTGGTGACATTTATACCGTTATTGTTTATTTCACTAATGCCCTATATTTTCTTCTACTTCATGCCTTTGATTGTATATAGTCCCTTACTCTTTGTAATTTTTTTGGTACAATTACATGCAAATTGATTGAAGAGTTATTCTCCGAACAAAATGCAGAGTTTTCAGGTTAATTGGGTAGGTTACTTGTATAACCGATTTATTAAGGAGAAGATGGCACGGAATAAGGAGAAGATGGCACGGAAGTAGTCTAAAATAGGTATTTTAGTTATAACTATTGTTGATTGTAGAAACAAATCTTGTTAGTTTATAACTCGATCATATGGATGATTGTAAAAGTTATAGTTGGTGTATGTAATAAAAGTTTGAATGTTATTATTGAATGAAATGTTTGTTAGTTCATGTTATTTTTAATGTATTTCAGTTTTTTGGGTATAAATTATCTAATTTGAATTATGGGCAGCAAATAAAAAAAAAACATGTAGCCTTGCATAGCGCTTTTTATGCGCTATTGTAGTTATTGACACAAAAAATGATCTTCACTTCCATAGCATTTACCATGCGCTATGGTAGGTTGAATTTTTTTTAAAAAAATATGTAGCTTCCATAGCGCATCACAAACGCTATAGAAGTTGATTTTTGAAAAATAAAAACCTTCTTACCATTGCGCTTCAGTATGCGCTATCCAAGACAAAAACGCTATTGTAGATACTGCTCTTACATTGCGCATAACCATTGCGGACGCTAGGATAGCGCTTTTGTGCGCTATGTAAGCCCCAAAATAAATGCTATCCAAGCTCCATTCTGTATTAGTGATACATTTTCTATGTGGGGTCTCGGGCACATTTTGTTCTGTGTGGTTCGCTACCTCCAGCACTATGACCCACAAATTTCTTTTAGAATATAACTTTTTTAAAGACAAAAACCTGTGTGAGACGGTCTCACGTATGAGACGAATTTCATTGAAAGAGTAAATAGTTTACTCTTATGAACGGGGCGGGTAAACCCATTTCTTCTCTTATCGAGACTCGTCTTATACATGAAACGGTCTATTTCCTCTTTTTTATTCTCCTTGCTTAAATAAATAGTCTCACTTTCTTTTAACTTTGATTGAATTTTGATTATCAATCTGACATTAATTTCGTTAATAAAAGTCATAAAATTGTTATTAAAATTATTTGTATAATGTATGAACAACAAGTTTCAAAATTTTATTGAAATCATTATTATTTTCTAACTTTTTAAATTAAAATTCAGTTAAATCTATTATTAAATGCGGGACTATATTTTTTAGATAACGGAAGGAATATGTTTAAAACAAGAAAGATAAGTAATAAATTGCCTAATTATCCTAATGAATTGTTTTTTTTTTTTTTTTTTGTTTGTTATCATGATGAAGAATTAATACTTGGATGAATTGGTCTAATGAAAAACCAGTTTTTCCTATGTAATAGGAAAAACGTGTTTTTAGACCGTGCTCAAACCATAACCCTGTGCACGGCCTCATCTTCTTCGGCCGTTCACATCCCAACTCCCTTAAGTTCCTTATATCTCCAACCAAATCTGAAAAACTCAAACCAATTACTCACCGAAAGTAAAGTGCTCCTTAATACAGTAACAACTCTATAAATTAATAGAACAATACTTATATGCAACCGTCTCACGCTGTGAGACAGCGCGTGAGACGCCCCCCCCCCCCCTTTTCCCAAAATCCACGTGTTTGTTAAAAAAAAAAAAAAAAAAAAAAAAACTCCAATAATTTTAAAATGTTATATCTTGAGATTTTGAAGTCATTTTTTTTTAAATACCGTTGTATTCGTCTCGACGAGACGAATAAAACTACATAGGTCATGATATGGTTTATTTTTTTAAAAAAAAAATTGTAACATACAAAACAAGTGAGCTGCTCGTCATAATAAAATGTAACACTTTCTTATGAAGAAAGTAACAGTTTGGTCTTTAAAAAGTAACACTTTTTATTGTAAGATGTAATAGTAGTTTCGCAAATAATATAAATAATTTTTGTGATTAGAAAATGTAACACTTTCTTATGAAGAAAGTAATAGTTTGGTCTTAAAAAAGTAACACTCTATTGTAAGATGTAACATCAATTTCGCAAAATAATATAAATAGTTTTTTTTTGAAAAAAAAAGTGTTACATATGAGAAAAAAGTGTTACATTCCTTATAAAAAGTGTTACATTTCCTTAATAAAAAGTGTTACTTTTGCTGGCTAGCAAAAAATGGCAGGAAAAAAAAATGGCGGGAACGGTCTCACAAGGTGAGACCGTCGCATGGTAGTCCAGCTCAAATTAATAATGTCGGGATCGGTGAAAATTATTAACTTATGGAGTTATTAATTTCTTGATAAATTAATAATTATTAATTTAAAGAGTTTTTAGCTGATTCAACAAGATTTTCGTATAAACTAAATTCATTATACGTACATAATAAATTGAAAGACATTAGAAGTTGATGATACAATAAGAGAAATTAAAGATGAACTCTAACTGGATTTGAACTTCGAAAGAAAAAAAAAACAACTATAAAATCATATTTTCACTAAATTGCAATAATTATATTTTCACTTTCTAAGAATTATTAATTTATAATTTTTATGGGACCTATAATTTCCTGAAAAATTATTATCTTATTATTTTATCAATTTTCGTTAAAAATTTCACTGTTCCAAGTCGGGACTGAACAAATTTATTATTTTAGAGAGTTTATTAATTTGTCGAGTATTAATTTAAAGAGTTTCTACATACTAGTAATCTTTTAAGACTCTGAGCACTCAAATTTCTTATTTTTGCATTGATAGATATTGCTGGATTATGTTCCCCTCGCACCCACCATGTGTTCGTTGCAAAGGGAATAACTGGAATTGATTGAAAAAGTCTCGAACTTTTTTTTTTTTTTTTCTAAATCAAACTACCATTAGCATTAGATTAAGGGTAAAAGCACAAAATATGAGTAGTCTCTCTACAAATATTAGAGGCTCAGTCCAGGTATTATCATCCATTACAATGGCAATTATAAATACATACAAAATGTAAGAAGAAAGATGACGAAAGTGGATGTTCGTGCATAAAGTTGTACTAGCAATCTCGATCTTACACCTTGTATCTCAAGTAGCATTACCCTGAAACGCATGGATGCCTCTCCAAGCGTTACTTGGACACTGCCATATATCGGCATCCACAAAATTCCCCATCGATCAGTAGATATTTAGCGTTGAAAACTCCATCATTTAAGGCTTCTGGGTTAGTAATAAATTGTCAACCGAACTTTCCAAGCAATGCTATATATTATCCTCCACTTACGATTCAACAATGATGATCGGAAAACATAACAAAAAAACAAGGCTCCCACAACGGAGAGAATGCAAAGGCTCCCACAAAGGAGAGAATACAATAAATCAAACATCATTTCAACAATCTTCCTCTTCACTTATTCAAAAAGTCATGAACTTTTAAAACTTCCAGTTTATGTCCAATTTTTTCTATGTGCTAGTACTTGTGTAATTAAGTGTTAGTACGTGTGTAATTGAGTGCCAGTATATGTGTAACGAGTGCTATTATATGTTGAGTGTCAGTGCATGCCTAAAAAAGAGCCAGCGTTAGTGTAAAACACTGCCGGTAACACTAACACTCTTTTTCACTAACACTAACACTCTTCTACACATGCATGGGCACACTTTTACACCAACACAGGCACTTTCTTACATGTGCACTGACACACTTTTAATATTGCATTGGAACTCTTTTAACACTACTACGGGAATTTTTTAACATTGACACCGGCACTCTTCCACTTATGTACTGACTGTTGGGTTTTGATGCATCATGCGCAGCGGAATTAAACATATAAATCAAACACCCAAGAGCCCGGATCCGTGCATGTTGATTAAATTAAATACAAGATGAAAGAAACATACCCTTGAAGATCGAATCCATGAACACGGACTTTGAGGTGCTAAAGGAAACACCCTCCATCGGTATCCACACGTCGAACGGATATCAAGAACACCTTCTTGATCTGGATTGCTAGACCCAAGGCTTGATGAAGAAACGATTTCTTCATAGGAATTATTTTGCTCCATTGATTATTGAGTTATGATGATTCTAAATCTCAAAACTAATAATCCCCTCTATATTTGTGTAATTGTTTCTCAAACAACATGTTATGATTTCTAAAATCAACTATTAGGTTTCTCAAACCCGACTGCACACATATATAATAGGGTATAAACCTAATTCCTTTTGGGATCAGAATTCCTTGTCAAACAAGAGATCTGAACAAACTTTTTTTCGTCTGGACAAACCATCCGTACGGATTGGTTGGGTGGCTCCCAAACCATCCGTACGGATCCTTCCAGCAGGATCCAGTTTTCCCGTTTTCTGTGCCTTATTCAATCCGTTCTATTGTGTGTGACCCAATAGGATTATATTAAGTTGGCAACGAGTCCGAACGAGTCAGAACCCGTAAGTCATAAGCGGACTCTAGCAAGCCATTATGACTACCCAATTAGTATAACTTTGAAAGCCCAAAGTAACCTTATAGAACATATCACAATCCCTTTGTCACACGATATCATATTGGACATAAGTCATGGTCCACGTCAACTTATGTTGTCCAATGCTTTCTCGATCTCGAGTAGATTGATATGAGCAAATAACATTGAACGCTTCAATTCATTTGGGTACGGCCGTACACTATTATCAATCTCACTCATCGAGTGGCCAAGCAGATATCTCTCTTGATAGAGGGACAAATCTCATCTTGACTTATCATTCTTCCCTACAAGAATCCGATTATGCCAATCGTAGCCTTTATAACTTCCCGGTTAGGGGTAGCGTTTGAGTACGTAAAACATAATGTTCATCATGTGGAAGACTATGATAATCTCAGGTCTAAGGATAAATGATATAACTATTATGAGATTTAATTATGACATTTGACCATGACATAAATCTCATAACGGGTCTATCTAGTACTTGTTCTCCAACATGTACCCACAAGTTTAATCCGCATCCTATGTTCTATAATCATCATATGATTATCCATTAAACTCATGCTAGCCCTTCATAAGTGCTAGGGATAATGATCATTATAATAAACATGCAAAAGATATAATAATCATGTTTATTATCTCTATAACAATGAAGCTATGATATAACGCATAGGCCTTTCTCAAGGGCCTAGGGCATAATATCCAACAATCTCCCACTTGCACTAGACCCAATCAACGTGTATCCAATACCCATTGAGCTAGTTATGATCTCCATCATAGTTGCAAATGAGCTTATGTAGGATAATTATCCTTATTATTATCATGAGGTATTTTGCATATTTTGACATCTCCCATCTTTGACGATTTCTCGAGTAAGATAGAAATGTCTGAGTATATGTCTAGATAAGATATTAGTCCCTTGACTTGTGTAATAACGATTATTGACACAATGAAGGTGCATTAAATTAGTGACACTAGAAACGATTTCTAGTTTACTAATTAGAATCTTAATCTTAACATTTTTCTAGTTGCATCCCATGCGACTAGATACTCAACCTTTTGTAGAATAGTAATGGTCCATTTAGAACTCTTCTAACACCATTATTAGACGTAGACATGTATTTATACTGCAATATTTATCTTTGATGGTTTGTAAGAATGCATTTTTGTAACTATTTACAGGATCATCTTATATTCCATCAAAGATCAAGAATGCATCCTTTAGTTCTTCTAAAGTACTTAAGGATGTTTCTTAACTAGTGACTTTCACTAGGATCCGATTGGTATTATCTCATCATACTCCAAGTATATGAGACATCCGGTCTTAGTATATTAACATGGCTTACATGATAGATCCAATTGCCGAAGCATATGGAATCCTAATCATGTACTCTTCGCTCATCAGTCTTCCAGTAAGACTAAATCTTGCAAAGATTAATGCCATTAGACTTTTGCAAGTAACCTCTCCAAGAGTCTTGCATAGTGAACCTTTCACTATATTTTCAATATTAGTACTTTGACTTTAACCAATCAATTTTTTAGATTTATCTCCATAAATCAGTCCAAGGATGTAGGCGGCTTCATCCAAGTCTTTCATTTAGAAACTCTTTCAAAATGATTTATATATCAACTATATATATATTAGACTATGAATAAAATTACGCTCCCACTAAATTTATTGTGATCACAAGTCTCATCCTTGATGAATTTCAAACTCTTTGAATACTTCATCAAAATGAAATTTCACTCCAAGTAGTTTGCTTCAATCCATCTCATGGATTTCTGCAACTTGCATATTTTATTAGAATTTTATATATCAAAACTTTTTAGATTGTATCAAACACATCCTAAAGTATGTTCCTGTTAAGGAATGCTATTTTGATATCCATTTGTCATATTTCATATTCAAAATATGAGGTCATGACAATAAGAATTCTAATAAAATTAAGCATGACTACAGGTGATAAAGTTTCATCATAATCGACATTATGAATTAACTTTTCTCAATTAGTCTTGCTTAATCAATATACACTTTTAAATTTTATGACTCCAAGTCATTTATCTAAATCCGGAGCTGACTTTGCATCTTGATAGGTAGGGATGACCAAACACGGTTCCGGTTACGGTTCCAGTTCGGAACCGTCGGTTCCGGTTCGGCTTTTATGTGAACCTTAACCGGCCCTTGGTTACACCGGTTCCGGTTGTCAAAATACGGTTCCGGTTCGATTCCTGTTCGGTTCCACGGTTCATTTTTTGATGGTTTTTTAACGGTTAATTCTGATGAAACTGTTAGAAATCGGTCAAAAACACATTTTTATTATTTTCATTCACTGTTTTTAGCAAAAAAATCAGTCAAAACACAATTTTTCTTGTCAACTTTCCATTAGTAACGGTTAATTCTAATGAAACTGTTAGAAATCTAATGATTTTGATGGTTTTTTAACGGTTTTACTGATGGTTCAGACGGTTCCGGTTCGCGGTTTGGTTGGGCGGTTCGGAACCGCCGGTTCACGGTTTTTTGGGGGGTTGAACCTTAACCGGCCCTTATCCAAAACGGTTCCGGTTCCCACGGTTCCGGTTTTCGTGGCGGTTCATGGCGGTTACGGTTTTTTCAGTTCTGGTTCCGGGCCGGTTCGACAGTTCCGGTCCGGTTCCGGTCCGGTTTGGCCATCCCTATTGATAGGTAACAGGTCAATCATTCACAATGATATCTTCCCTATTACTTTCTATTACGAGAAATCAATATTTCTTGTTATAGATAGTATCCTATCAGTTATGCAAATTTCTTGTGTATACTTGAACGAATTTCCACAACTCCTTGTGAATATTTGTTCAACTTCCATCTTAGGTTCCATGTCATTTTTGGGTCTCGAACTCTTCGAGATACATTTTACTCCCACTAGTTCTTTAGAGATAAACGATTTATCTAGAAAGTGCTATTTAGAGTGACAAACGATTTGTACTCTAAAGAGTGTAAAATTAATATCATTAAGATATCCCATAAAATACATTTATTAGATTTAAGTGTGATTTTGTCCAAGACAAAAATTTTCTCAAAACTATCATATCACAAATCTTTATGAAAGACAAACCAAGTTTTCTTTCATTCCATATCTTATATGGTATAACGAACCTCCTTAGACGAATCTCAATTTAGTGTAATCGCAGCTGTTTCCAGCACATAATCCAGAAGGATAATTAAAGATCAGTTTGACTTATTATGAGACGAAAAACTGTGTTTTACAGACAATCTGTAAACTTCTGAAACATCATCCGTACGGCTGCTGTTTCCAGATTTTGTTTTTCTTAAATTGCAGACTTTCTGCAGAATTCTCATCGAGTCCAAGGCTCAAATATTCATTACTTTGATCTAATCAGAGTACATCAATACTTTTGCCATGAGGTGTTGAAATCCTTTCTAGCATTGTTACTTTAATAAACTACATACATCAAAATGTATAAGTTTAAAAGAGTACTTCCTCTTACTACTATTAGTAAAAGATATCTTGATCAATTTCTAAGATTCACATCTATCACATGATTCGAAATCATATGAATTTAAAAGTCCGTCCCATGGAATTTTAGATATGTGTTTCTTATCATTTGATATAGACATTAATGCTTTTTAAGAATGTAACGATTACATCCTTATATTCAGATTTCCATTATTTACGTTATGCTCATTATTTTGTTCTTCCAAGATAAGGATATTAAGTCCCATTATATGATTAGCAATACAATAAGGCAAATCATATTTAATGGAACACTTTCTTATTCGAAATAAGAAATATCCATAATCTTCTAATGAAGAAACCAAAATAATATTTTTACTTAAAATAAGAACATAGCACCATTTGTTCAAAACAAATATGAACTTATTAGGTAAAGACACTTCACAAGTTCCTATGATTAATGTTGCAACCATTGCATCATTATTGCCACATAGGTTAATCTTTACCCTTACAAGTAAAAATTTTAACATAAATACTTGAAGTGGTAGTCCAACTACCCTTCCTTTTGATCTTTTAATTCAAATTGTAATTTCACCAACGGTCAATCCTATTGCCAAGGTACAAATTACATTCTTTGAATTTTAAGTTTTGCCACAAATATTTCCTTTTAGGCTTGACAACTTTTGTCTTGCCTTTATCTCAAATCCTTGTCCTTATTAACCTTTAGAGTTTGAGAATGTTTCCATTTGATATTAAGACATAGCATTTTAAACATCAAATATCGCTTATGAATTGATATCAAATCCGTTTGTTAGTTCCAAACTAACATGACAACCAAGCCAACTAAGGTAATTAATATGTTTCTCTATATTCAAAACATGAGAACTTATTAACATACCTTTCATTCATCACATGAATGTTAGGCTCTAATCAATCTCAAACTTTACTTGCCTTTCTTGCTTGTAGGAACGCTTTCTACGTGATTGCTTATCAAATAAGCATCCATGTGTTTCAGATACTTCTAAAGTTCTAAACATATGGTAGCAAGTCATAAGACAATTGACATCTATAGAATCATCCACATGTTTCTAATAAATGTCTTTGTCCATCCTTAAGCATTAGGTTTCTTAGAAATAGGATTTATTAAGAATTCATAACTTCCGATCTTGCTTTAGAACAATTCTTAAGCTCATGACTAGGTCATGGAAGTTAATCTTATTCTTCTTAAAGTGGGGTCAATCGCAGTAATTATACATGATTATAGTTTAAGACATTCTACGAAATATGCAAATAAATATACACATATATTTCATACCATTATCATTTAGAGACATTTAATGTATTTCATAAATACTCCCACTAAATTATATACCTTCAAATACAACAATTGTATAATATAATTTAAGTAGGCTAAGATCCAACTTTAATTTAATTTTAAGTCCGCTTTGGTGATACTGCTCAAAATTAAATTAATTAGGTAGACAACTCTTTGTCAATCATATCATATATGATTTTTAGATCCTTTATGAGATTTGTTAGACATCTTATGTCAGACATGTTTTAATCTCATCTTGTGCCTTAGGCCCAAAACTTTGTCTTTTGATAGCCTAATTAAGTCAAACCACGTTAAACGTATAGGAAACTCTTATTCCTCATCTTGCTCATACACTGATAGAATTAATGCACCTCGCTTTGGCAGAGCCCACATAAAAATACTCGGTGTACTCACAAGTGTTTTAATAATAGATTGGCACATGACTTAAGTTTTAAGAAGGTTTATTTGCTTAGAGATATGCATCATATATTTAATTATGTCATAATATAATATAGTCTTTGCATAATCAAGGTTAACTAATCAAATTAATTAACAGAAGCAAAATCTTGTGATTCAATTATGAAGCAACATTGTGGGGACGGAATCTAAATTATCTGTAAACGATTTACATATTGGATATTTCATTCGCATTCCCAGAAACAAGGCGTAAGCCTGCCATTGGTCTATGCAATGAATTAATCCAAATATAGTTTCCTTCTATGCAAACTATTTGCACTTTGTATAGGGATAAATTCTGAAACTTTAAGATTACGCCAATCTTAAACTCCATTAAGATTCTGATCTCATTAACAGTTTGGACTTCTGAACTTAAATCTGTTTCAGGAAACACGGTTTCCAAAACCAGCCATCTGAAAAAGATTAGAATCAGAATTTTCCAAACCGGTCACCACAGAGCATCTTGAAATTGAAAGCACAAACCGCACGGCCGAAACTAAGCCAAAAGGCATCCACATTTCCGTGCTAAGATCAAGAAACCAAGCAACTTCTCTATACGGTCGAAACTAAGCCAAAAGGCATCCACATTCCAGTATAGATTGGATACTTGTTTCAAGATCTTTCATTGTCTCTTAATCTCACAGATTACAGCAGTTCTAAACTCTTTAGAACTCTGATTTCTGCAATTCCTTTTGAATTCTTCGGCTGAAAACTGTTTCAGGAAACACGGTTTCGAAAACCAGCCGTCTGAAAGCAGTTTCCAGTTTCCAGATTCGAATTCTGTAAACAATTTACAGAATAATCTGAACACCAGAAAACAAAATCAAATCTGAGAATTTCCAAACTATCCGTACGGATCAGTTTGGCATCATCCAAACCATCCGTATGGATCCATTGGTAGGATCCCAGATTTCCAGTTTTTTTTTCTTCAGAATTTCAGAAATTCGACCAAATCCAATATCATGTTTATACATAATCAGATTACAGAAACATGAATTTACAGATTACGAATTTAATTAGATCTAATCAATACCATGAATAAACAATTTATTACACATACAAATTAGATCCAAATTATCAATACACATAATCCAATTATTTATTGATATCCCAAACATGCAATTATTCATATGGATCAAATCAATACAATAATTACATAATCCCCATATTCATGCTCATAAATTTTATATCTCATATATAAAACTCAAATCACACATTCATCTTATTATCATGTAGATATTATATAATCGAATTAAACAATTTCAACATGATATACTAAAATAATCAACAATGAACGGGGCTCTGATACCACTGTTGGGTTTTGATACATCATGCGCAGCGGAATTAAACATATAAATCAAACACCCAAGAGCCCGGATCCGTGCATGTTGATTAAATTAAATACAAGATGAAAGAAACATACCCTTGAAGATCGAATCCATGAACACGGACTTTGAGGTGCTAAAGGAAACACCCTCCATCGGTATCCACACGTCGAACGGATATCAGGAACACCTTCTTGATCTGGATTGCTAGACCCAAGGCTTGATGAAGAAACGATTTCTTCATAGGAATTATTTTGCTCCATTGATTATTGAGTTATGATGATTCTAAATCTCAAAACTAATAATCCCCTCTATATTTGTGTAATTGTTTCTCAAACAACATGTTATGATTTCTAAAATCAACCATTAGGTTTCTCAAACCCGACTGCACACATATATAATAGGGTATAAACCTAATTCCTTTTGGGATCAGAATTCCTTGTCAAACAAGAGATCTGAACAAACTGTTTTCCGTCTGGACAAACCATCCGTACGGATTGGTTGGGTGGCTCCCAAACCATCCGTACGGATCCTTCCAGCAGGATCCAGTGTTTCCCGTTTTCTGTACCTTATTCAATCCATTCTATTGTGTGTGACCCAATAGGATTATATTAAGTTGGCAACGAGTCCGAATGAGTCAGAACCCGTAAGTCATAAGCGGACTCTAGCAAGCCATTATGACTACCCAATTAGTATAACTTTGAAAGCCCAAAGTAACCTTATAGAACATATCACAATCCCTTTGTCACATGATATCATATTGGACATAAGTCATGGTCCACATCAACTTATGTTGTCCAATGCTTTCTCGATCTCGAGTAGATTGATATGAGCAAATAACATTGAACGGTTCAATTCATTTGTGTACGGCCGTACACTATTATCAATCTCACTCATTGAGTGGCCAAGCAGATATCTCTCTTGAGAGAGGGACAAATCTCATCTTGACTTATCATTCTTCCCTACAAGAATCCGATTATGCCAATCGTAGCCTTTATAACTTCCCGGTTAGGGGTATCGTTTGAGTACGTCAAACATAATGTTCATCATGTGGAAGACTATGATAATCTCAGGTCTAAGGATAAATGATATAACTATTATGATATTTAATTATGACATTTGACCATGACATAAATCTCATAACGGGTCTATCCAATACTTGTTCTCCAACATGTACCCACAAGTTTAATCCGCATCCTATGCGCTATAATCATCATATGATTATCCATTAAACTCATGCTAGCCCTTCATAAGTGCTAGGGACAATGATCATTATAATAAACATGCAAAATATATAATAATCATGTTTATTATCTCTATAACAATGAAACTATGATATAACGCATAGGCCTTTCTCAAGGGCCTAGGGCATAATATCCAACACTGACACTCAATTAACACATGCATTGAGAATATTTTAATACATGCACTGGCATTTTATTATAAACTCACTGACACTTTGTTATACATTCACTCAGACTTTATTATATAGTCACCTATGTAATCTAAAAGTAGCTTTGGTTCACAGTACAGCAAAAAATCCGTTTTTTATAAGCTTAACGAAAAACACGTTTTTTGTGACATTTTTTGTTGAGTGTTAGTACAAGTGTCATTGAGTGTCAATGTAGGTCTAAAAAAGAGCCAGCATTAGTGTAAAACACTGCCGGTAACACTAAACCTCTTTTTTACTAACACTAACACTCTTCTACACATGCACGGGCACTCTTTTACACCAACACGAGCACTTTCTTACATGTGTACTAACACTCTTTTAATATTGCATTGACACTATTTTAACGCTACTATTGGCATTTTTTAACATTGACACCGGCACTCTTCCACTTATGTACTGACACTCAATTAACACATGCATTGAAAATATTTTAATACATGCACTGGCATTTTATTATACACTCACTGACACTTTGTTATACATTCACTTGGACTTTATTATATAGTCACCCATGTAATCTAAAAGTAGCTTTGGTTCACAGTACACTCAGCCTAGCAATCCCCCATCAAAAGTATTTTCCTGTCCACAACTCCACAAATGTAACTAACTGGTTCAAGTTGAGTGTCCATTGATTACGAAGCTTACAAATGGGACAAGAGAGATGAACTTGAGAAGAGATACACATCTCCCAGCCTCTCCAACCTATTCAATTTCGGAAAAATGGTTATTTAATCCCGATTGGAGGACGAGTTACCATTGATGGATGCTGTTAGGTATGCTTATTTCTTAACCCTCTTAAATTGTGTTAGAATTGATTGATACCATCACCTAAGTATATTTTATGGACTTTAGGACCCTATGTAAGAAGTTTTATAACTTCAATTTTTAGCTAAGTCCCCTTTATAGACTAGGCTTAGTGATTAAGGCTTATACTTTGAATTTGAGGTTCCATTAGCTAATAACCAAGTGTGATGCACATGACTTCCATGCGCAGCACTCTATCTGCGCAGTCCATGCGCATGACCTTCATGCGCGCGCAGATCAACCTTGGTCCATTCTCTTATCTTTCAACCTCACATTCTAGAAGCTTGGAAAGCGTCAAGACAAGCTACTTTTTGAAATGAGCCAAAGTGCTGAGGTGTGCACATACGACAAACACACTTAGCATATTCAACGATGGAGATGCGCCTCAGTGAAAATTTTCAAATGAAGACAACTGTCATCCTTCTAGAAGAAGATTTGAATTTTGTCTTCATGCTCTGTCTCTAACGGCTACAAAGGACAATTGCGCACCAATCATATTATGCCAGCTCATTGTCCTTGATTAGAGCTCCAACGGCTAGTTTTTGAAGCTCAACTATAAATAGCCTGCTCATCCTCTTTTCCAAGCCGCTTGATTTTTTGCTTCCAAGGAGAAACTTTGAAGTTTTGAAGATTGCCTGCTCATTTCCAGAATTCTCAAGAACAACCTTCATATCTTCATACCTTAACTAAGTCCAGATCCTAAAGCCTTGTAACACCAGAATATCTTGTGCTCTTCATCTCATAGATTCATAGAGCCCATATTTCTGACACATACACACAACTCTTGAAGCATTGATCATATAGATCATACTTCTAGAGATACATAAGTTTAGTCTAGGATTTGTTTTTAAAAGCATATATTTAGATTTGAGTTTTGATTCCTTGTAATCTTGTAAAAGCTCCTCAAACTAATATAAATCTCTTAGTTAGAAATCCAAGACTAACCATCTTGGTAGAGGACGTAGATCTTTTCAATTGAACATCTCCAAATAGCTTGTCACTTTATTCTGCTCTTTACTTTGCTCTTACGCTTTTCTGATATATTGTTTTGTTTGATCTTTGTAGATTGTCTTACACTGTTTGAATTGTGTTTGTTTGCTTTTGCCTTAGTACAATTCTGCGGCTCTCTTTAAGTCAAACTTAGTTGCGTGCGTTTTTACACACCTGCGCATTTGTGATTGCTTTAAGTTTCCGCTGTGCATTTCACACTCTTGTTGCGCGCTATATTTAGCCAAAATTAGAGCTATGCGCATTTGCCATTGATTTACGAAAGGGTTTGAAAAAGAATTTCAAAACACATATTCACCCCCCCCCCCCCTCTAGCTATTTTTCATATCCTTGTTGCCCCTTTGGGACCAACAGATGCATCAGCGGCGCTGCTGCTAATGGGAGCATCATTGGTGCTGTAACGGCAGAGAAGTCTAAAAGAGGGGTTTCCGCACAAAACCCGTTTTTTATAAGCTTAATGAAAAACACATTTTTTGTGAGATTTTGGCCATTTGGATGCATGAGCCTTGATTGGATAAAAATTAGTACAACCACTATTTTATTTTTATTTTTGAAAGCAAACAACACATAATTGCATTAATAAATTTAAGACGACGGGTTCTACATATGATAGAGGCTTGTCCATAATGTAATAGTTACAATTAAGATTTACACATAAATTGCATAATACATCTCGAATAATGGTAGCGAACCCCAAACCGAATCTTCAATAATGTCCTTGGAAACCGTTAATTGTGATGCTCAAATGCTTCTCCAAGTCAAACTTGGACACGGCTCAACACTGTCCTTTAGTAAACACTCGAATGGTAAGAATTTGGCTTAGGAAACACAAAAAAGTGATGCATTTGAGTCAAAAATAAATGATGGAATTCATCATATCTCGGTTATGATATGCCGAGATATGCTTGGGATTTTTGATATTCACCATATCTCATTCCTAGTTTAGTTGATATTCTAATATTGTTTTCTTATTTATCAAGATATGGTAGAGTCCTACCATACTTAGTCTTTAGTATACCTAGTATAAATATGTCATTCTTGTAATCATTTTATTAATCAAGAGAAACATCAAGAATTTTATTTTTATAAATAAAAGGATGAAATTTTCTTGTTCATCATTGTTTACGCCAAATTTATCATGGCATCAGAGTTGTGATCGATCCAAAATCGCTTCCGCACAATTTTTTAGTTTCCGTTCTTTTTTGTTCGTTTTTTTTTTCGTTTATTATTCCTTCTTCCCACAACCATGACGGCAGCAGTGAGACCAAATCAAATTTTTCAAAACTATTGGTTTGGAGACGGTGTAATTCGATGGTGAAGGGTTTCATGAAGAAGGAAACATAAGATAGAGTCAAGCTTGCAAAGAAGGCACAATAGATTTGGGGATACTTGAAACACGTATTTGGAGTGAGAGTACGCTTAGGGCATACTCCCTCTGTCCCTCTTTAACATACAAATTTTGAGTTGTGCACATTATTTAAGGAAAAAGTGAAAAAGTTGATGTGTTGTGAGTGTAGATAGTTGAGTGAGTGAGAGAAAGTGGGGTAGAAAATAGTAAGTGTATAGTTGTTGTGAATATGACAAGTGAGTCCCATTATTTTAAAATTATTAAAACATTTCCTTTTTTGTTCTTTGTAGATTAAAGTGGGACAACCAAAATGACAAATTTTGCAGATTAAAGAGGGACGGAGGGAGTATAAGCCAAAGAGTGCTATGACCCAAACAAAGCAAGGAACGAAACAAATCAGTACAACCGGTATGCAGCCATCAGCGAGTTGTGCAACCAGTTGTTTGGTATGTTATGCAATCGCAGGTGTGCAACCAGTTCTGCAGACAGAGAAATTGCCCGAGTGTACGTGCTGTGGAAAGATGTACCAATCTTTGGGAAACTGCTATCCGAAGGACGAAAAAAACGTGAAGGGGCTACACAGATTTTGATAGGGGTGTAAATGGTTCGATTTGGTTCGGTCTCGACTGTTTTAGATACCAAACCACTAGTCATCGGTTTGGGAAAATTCCAAACCGAACCGAACCACGAAAAATTTCAAACCGAACCAAACCAAACTGCCATGGTTTGGTTCGGTTTAGTTCAGACCGTGGTTCAGTAATGTGGTCCAGACTGCGGTTCAGACCGTGGTCTAGAATATGGTTTAGATCGTGGTTTACACCACCATTCACACCGAGGTTCATATAACGATTCAAATTATGGTTTACACTCTATTTAAATGAGAAAATTCGGAAGAATGAAAATATCAAACGAATAAAGAAGCCGAAGGAAGTGAATACACTACAGAACTTTGTTAACTATGTGCCTCAATGAATATAACATTCGATAAAATGAATATTGAATAAGATGCAAAACGAGAGTTAAGAATGATGTAATGTAATGTAAATTATTTTAATAATTTAAAGGTGAATGTTACTTAACATACAAATATATGACTAATATATGTGGTCTGGTGGTTTGGTCTGGTGGTTCGGTCTGGCGGTTTGGTCTGACGGTTTGGTTTGGTTTGGATTGGTCTGGTTTGGTCTGGAGGGGGTCAGACCACAAACCAAACTGAACCACGCGGTTTACCATTTTTGAGACCGAACCTAACTACTTGTGCTTAAAAACCGAACCAAACCGTATGGTTTAGTTTGGTTCGGTCCCAAACCGTGGTTTGGACCGAACCGCTGACACCCCTAAATTTTGAGACGCCATGCAGACAAGGCACAGGCGAATAGAGGTATCTAGTTGGAATGATTGATTTTTTATTTTTTTCAAGTTTTTAATTGGCAAGTTAGGCGTTTGTATCATTCACGCGCCAATTTGAGGGGGAGTGATGGAATTCATCATATCTCAGTTTATGATATACCGAGATATGCTTTGGATTTTTGATATTCACCCTATCTCATTTCTATTTTAGTTGATATTCAAATATTGTTTTCTTGTTTATCAAGATATGGTAGAGTCTTACCAAACTTAGTCTTTAATATACCTAGTATAAATAGGTCATTCTTGTAATCATTTTATTAATCAAGAGAGAGAAACATCAAGAATTTTATTTTCATAAATAAAAGAAGGATGTAATTTCTCTTCTTTATCATCCTTGTTTACACCAAATTTATTAGTAAATGTACAACCAAACATCTCAAGCATTGCACCAAGAACAATTATCAAAATCATTGTAAGGCTCTCGGCTCTCACAGAGAAGATAAGGCAGAGGCTCCCAACAAAATGGAGAAGACAAAGGCTCCCAACAAAGGGGAGAAGACAAAGACTCCCGACATACGGGAGATAGCATTTATTAATCCCTAAATTCATCAATTTAACAAGTGGAAACAAAAAAACTACAAATCTAGAAATTAATCCCTAAATTTTGCATTTATTAATTGACAAATTAACAATTAATAAATGCAAAAATTTAGAGTTTTACAAATCAGTCAAATCAAGGAAAAAAGAAATGAAAGAAGATAAGGCAATAGATGTACTCAGAAAAAATCATTCAGATTAAGTTTTTTTGAAGAGGAAGAAGATGGATTAGAAAGAGCGTCAGAGAGAAAACGGTTACCTAATCACAACATATTAGATGGTGAATAGAAATGGTATTAAAAGTCTATTTCATTTGAAAAAAGAAAAACTCAAAAAACAAATAATCATAATGTGATGGAGACTAAAACGTACTTTTCTACTATGTACATGAGCAACAAAAAAAAAAGAAAAAAAAGAAATTGCCAATGAAATAATAGCACTTGAATATCTATATTATAAAACACATAGGGAATAACCACCTCCTAAAAATACATAAAGAGTGGCTGAGATTAACTCACAACCACCTAATCTAATGGTTGTGGTTAAACAATTATTTTTTCATTTTAACCTTAACCGTTAGATTAATTTTTAGGACTCAAATCCTATGGCTGTGATGAGGCGGTTTCTAAAATCTCCTCACCGTTCCCTCAATCTCTTCGCCGCCACTCTGCTCTTCACAGCAGTCGAGCAGTGAGCGACTGAGCGGCTGGGTAGCCTATCTCGGCCAGTGGTGGAGCTCCAACATGGAGTACGGCCGATGGAGATTCAAACGATTGCAAGGGGCAAACCGGCGCAGGAAAGGGGTGAACTACCGTGCTGAGAACTATCGGAGAAAGACGACCGGAGGGTGAGCGACTGGGCGGCAGGGTACCCCATCTCGGCCAGTGGTGGAGCTCCGACGAAGAAACCAAGCCGTCGACCCAATACGCAAGCAAATTGAACCGAGGAGATCTCGCGATTACTTCTGTGAGGTTTGTTCTCTTCCTATTGTCGATGTATTTGGATTTTATTGGCTGCACTTTTAATATGTATGCATCAATTGTGTTCAATTGTGTGAGTTGGGAAATTTTTGGTAGTTGGTGGTGTGGAGATGTGACTTTGGATGGATTGAAATGAAGAAATGAGGTCTTGAAGAAACAGAAGATGTCTTTGAATATCTAATTGGTACTATTTTTGGGTGTATTTGGATGATGGGTTCATTCGGTCGAGATCCCAGGAGTTGAAATTGGGTAGGAGTCAGTCCTTAGAAGTGAGTGTCTCCACAATGGTTGTGGATTTGGGCATCGATCCACTTGATTTAGGGTTGAGAAAAAAATTCTATCCCCCCACCCCCACAAGGAACGGCATCTCTACCGCGCTCTCATTTTTCTATGGGCCCCACAAATGTAACTCTCTTTGATGATTTGGTGCTCTTATTTGGTCGCCACATTTGAAACATTGTTTGAAAGTTTCCTTAAGATGGTTTGGCAGATTGTCATCCAAGATTTTGCATCAGTCCCTGTCGTCCAACAAATGTGTAGTGGTGATTGATCATTGTCACGTGGGGGAGCGGTTTACAATGGCTGCTGCCGGCAACAGAGACAAACAGAGCTTGCAGCCGTTTGTTTCTGTTATCCGTGCAGCGTGATAAACCTGCTGGTGTTGGCGGTGTCCAAGGTGCCGGTGTGGATTTGCAGGAAGGCACTAAGGCGGAAGAGATGCACTCCTAAAACTTTGGTGACGTGAAGATGATGACGAAGCCGGTAACGATTTAGGGGAACCGGTTCACCTTTTGGAGAAGTCCAAGTCAATTTTATCTTCAGTGAAGTCAGCCGGTCTAGAGCATAATGATATTCACATGTTTGAAAGATATGAGCTATATAATCTCCTTTGAATCTGCGATTTCCAAGTTCAAGACTTTTGCACTTTTAACAGTTGTTGTTTATGCAGGCATTTGCATCCGACTTTGTTTATTGCTCTTGGCCTTCCGTTGGGTGCCACTGCTTCAGATGCACTCTTTCATGGTCCTGATCACTGACATCTAAGTGACTGTGAGGTGTTCTTTCTTTGCTCCTAAAAATTGCAATTAATCATAAAAACTACTTCTACTATCTGTACAAACTAAATGCTTGCATTTCTTTTTCCAACTACTTTGTATTTATCATTCTTACTTATCAGATTTTCATGGAAAAGCCTATGAGTGAAATGATGGGCGTTTTTACATGGCACCATACTACATCTATGATTTTTTGACAAGTCTGATGTAATTGCAAAAAAAAAAAAAAAAATGACGAAGATATTTTCAGTGTAATGAAATGATCAGACTTGGAAATGTCTTTAGTATACTACATTGTGCTTTTCACTACATATTTTTGACTTTGGCTATTGCTATTGACAAAGGCTCACTGCTCTCACCTAATGTGCTCCAATTTATGAAGGGTCCCCTTTTTTTGTTTAGTCTAGAGTCAAGTGGTGATAAAGTTATAATCAACTTTTGTTTTGTGTAAATGATGTCATTTTTGTTTGAATTTGTTAGACTATTAATAACATCAGTCTTTTTAGGTACAAAATATTGGTTCTTTGAAGTTGTTGGTCGCTACACCAGGGGTACTTTCACAAAATTGAACCGCCGTCGACAATTTGAAAATGTGAAGATGTCATTGAACTATTAGAATCATGGCTTTCAGTGATGGAAATGCTGGAGTTGAGAGGTTTATAATTCATGGACAATGGTGTAGTTGTGTTAGAAGTTTTGGTTGTTTTAGCTAAAATGTGGAGGTTTGATGTACAATCTTTTTATTGACCTTATTTTATTACTTGAACTCTGCGTGGTAAAAATCTATAATCAGCCGCTGACCTCTCACGTACTGAATTTCTTGAAGTGGCACATTTCAGTTTGGGCAACTTTGGTGTATTACTTAGATAATTTTTGAAAGTGGATTCTAATAAGGGGGTTCTAATGGTTATTGTTTGGGTTTTATTTGGATGGGCCAATGAGGGTTCACTATATTTAGATATTGAGCTGTATACATCTATTTTATTACATATTGTTGGGTAATTATTGTAAGGCCTTTATGTGAACTCGCTGGCTTTTTTTGGCAACCTGCTATCACGGCAGCACTGTAATTGAAGTGTCTTTTGCCTGATTGCGTACTGTCACCGTGCCATGGGCACGGGCACAAGTACTAGTCTATATTATAAAACACATAGGGAATAACCACCTCCTAAAAATACATAAAGAGTGGCTGAGATTAACTCACAACCACCTAATCTAATGGTTGTGTTTAAACAATTATTTTTTCATTTTAACCTTAACCGTTAGATTAATTTTTAGGACTCAAATCCTATGGCTGTGATGAGGCGGTTTCTAAAATCTCCTCACCGTTCCCTCAATCTCTTCGCCGCCACTCTGCTCTTCACAGCAGTCGAGCAGTGAGCGACTGAGCGGCTGGGTAGCCCATCTCGGCCAGTGGTGGAGCTCCGACATGGAGTACGGCCGATGGAGATTCAAACGATTGCAAGGGGCAAACCGGCGCAGGAAAGGGGTGAACTACCGTGCTGAGAACTATCGGAGAAAGACGACCGGAGGGTGAGCGACTGGGCGGCAGGGTACCCCATCTCGGCCAGTGGTGGAGCTCCGACGAAGAAACCAAGCCGTCGACCCAATACGCAAGCAAATTGAACCGAGGAGATCTCGCGATTACTTCTGTGAGGTTTGTTCTCTTCCTATTGTCGATGTATTTGGATTTTATTGGCTGCACTTTTAATATGTATGCATCAATCGTGTTCAATTGTGTGAGTTGGGGAATTTTTGGTAGTTGGTGGTGTGGAGATGTGACTTTGGATGGATTGAAATGAAGAAATGAGGTCTTGAAGAAACAGAAGATGTCTTTGAATATCTAATTGGTACTATTTTTTGGGTGTATTTGGATGATGGGTTCATTCGGTCGAGATCCCAGGAGTTGAAATTGGGTAGGAGTCAGTCCTTAGAAGTGAGTGTCTCCACAATGGTTGTGGATTTGGGCATCGATCCACTTGATTTAGGGTTGAGAAAAAATTCTATCCCCCCACCCCCACAAGGAACGGCATCTCTACCGCGCTCTCATTTTTCTATGGGCCCCACAAATGTAACTCTCTTTGACGATTTGGTGCTCTTATTTGGTCGCCACATTTGAAACATTGTTTGAAAGTTTCCTTAAGATGGTTTGGCAGATTGTCATCCAAGATTTTGCATCAGTCTCTGTCGTCCAACAAATGTGTAGTGGTGATTGATCATTGTCACGTGGGGGAGCGGTTTACAATGGCTGCTGCCGGCAACAGAGACAAACAGAGCTTGCAGCCGTTTGTTTCTGTTATCCGTGCAGCGTGATAAACCTGCTGGTGTTGGCGGTGTCCAAGGTGCCGGTGGGGATTTGCAGGAAGGCACTAAGGCGGAAGAGATGCACTCCTAAAACTTTGGTGACGTGAAGCTGATGACGAAGCCGGTAATGATTTAGGGGAACCGGTTCACCTTTTGGAGAAGTCCAAGTCAATTTTATCTTCAGTGAAGTCAGCCGGTCTAGAGCATAATGATATTCACATGTTTGAAAGATATGAGCTATATAATCTCCTTTGAATCTGCGATTTCCAAGTTCAAGACTTTTGCACTTTTAACAGTTGTTGTTTATGCAGGCATTTGCATCCGACTTTGTTTATTGCTCTTGGCCTTCCGTTGGGTGCCACTGCTTCAGATGCACTCTTTCATGGTCCTGATCATTGACATCTAAGTGACTGTGAGGTGTTCTTTCTTTTCTCCTAAAAATTGCAATTAATCATAAAAACTACTTCTACTATCTGTACAAACTAAATGCTTGCATTTCTTTTTCCAACTACTTTGTATTTATCATTCTTACTTATCAGATTTTCATGGAAAATCCTATGAGTGAAATGATGGGCGTTTTTACATGGCACCATACTACATCGATGATTTTTTGACAAGTCTGATGTAATTGCAAAAAAAAAAAAAAAATGACGAAGATATTTTCAGTGTAATGAAATGATCAGACTTGGAAATGTCTTTAGTATACTAGATTGTGCTTTTCACTACATATTTTTGACTTTGGCTATTGCTATTGACAAAGGCTCACTGCTCTCACCTAATGTGCTCCAATTTATGAAGGGTCCCCTTTTTTTGTTTAGTCTAGAGTCAAGTAGTGATAAAGTTATAATCAACTTTTGTTTTGTGTAAATGATGTCGTTTTTGTTTGAATTTGTTAGACTATTAATAACATCAGTCTTTTTAGGTACAAAATATTGGTTCTTTGAAGTTGTTGGTCGCTACACCAGGGGTACTTTCACAAAATTGAACCGCCGTCGACAATTTGAAAATGTGAAGATGTCATTGAACTATTAGAATCATGGCTTTCAGTGATGGAAATGATGGAGTTGAGAGGTTTATAATTCATGGACAATGGTGTAGTTGTGTTAGAAGTTTGGTTGTTTTAGCTAAAATGTGGAGGTTTGATGTACAATCTTTTTATTGACCTTATTTTATTACTTGAACTCTGCGTGGTAAAAATCTATAATCAGCCGCTGACCTCTCACGTACTGAATTTCTTGAAGTGGCACATTTCAGTTTGGGCAACTTTGGTGTATTACTTAGATAATTTTTGAAAGTGGATTCTAATAAGGGGGTTCTAATGGTTATTGTTTGGGTTTTATTTGGATGGGCCAATGAGGGTTCACTATATTTAGATATTGAGCTGTATACATCTATTTTATTACATATTGTTTGGTAATTATTGTAAGGCCTTTATGTGAACTCGCTGGCTTTTTTTGGCAACCTGCTATCACGGCAGCACTGTAATTGAAGTGTCTTTTGCCTGATTGCGTACTGTCACCGTGCCATGGGCACGGGCACAAGTACTAGTCTATATTATAAAACACATAGGGAATAACCACCTCCTAAAAATACATAAAGAGTGGCTGAGATTAACTCACAACCACCTAATCTAATGGTTGTGGTTAAACAATTATTTTTTCATTTTAACCTTAACCGTTAGATTAATTTTTAGGACTCAAATCCTATGGCTGTGATGAGGCGGTTTCTAAAATCTCCTCACCGTTCCCTCAATCTCTTCGCCGCCACTCTGCTCTTCACAGCAGTCGAGCAGTGAGCGACTGAGCGGCTGGGTAGCCCATCTCGGCCAGTGGTGGAGCTCCGACATGGAGTACGGCCGATGGAGATTCAAACGATTGCAAGGGGCAAACCGGCGCAGGAAAGGGGTGAACTACCGTGCTGAGAACTATCGGAGAAAGACGACCGGAGGGTGAGCGACTGGGCGGCAGGGTACCCCATCTCGGCCAGTGGTGGAGCTCCGACGAAGAAACCAAGCCGTCGACCCAATACGCAAGCAAATTGAACCGAGGAGATCTCGCGATTACTTCTGTGAGGTTTGTTCTCTTCCTATTGTCGATGTATTTGGATTTTATTGGCTGCACTTTTAATATGTATGCATCAATCGTGTTCAATTGTGTGAGTTGGGGAATTTTTGGTAGTTGGTGGTGTGGAGATGTGACTTTGGATGGATTGAAATGAAGAAATGAGGTCTTGAAGAAACAGAAGATGTCTTTGAATATCTAATTGGTACTATTTTTTGGGTGTATTTGGATGATGGGTTCATTCGGTCGAGATCCCAGGAGTTGAAATTGGGTAGGAGTCAGTCCTTAGAAGTGAGTGTCTCCACAATGGTTGTGGATTTGGGCATCGATCCACTTGATTTAGGGTTGAGAAAAAAATTCTATCCCCCCACCCCACAAGGAACGGCATCTCTACCGCGCTCTCATTTTTCTATGGGCCCCACAAATGTAACTCTCTTTGACGATTTGGTGCTCTTATTTGGTCGCCACATTTGAAACATTGTTTGAAAGTTTCCTTAAGATGGTTTGGCAGATTGTCATCCAAGATTTTGCATCAGTCTCTGTCGTCCAACAAATGTGTAGTGGTGATTGATCATTGTCACGTGGGGGAGCGGTTTACAATGGCTGCTGCCGGCAACAGAGACAAACAGAGCTTGCAGCCGTTTGTTTCTGTTATCCGTGCAGCGTGATAAACCTGCTGGTGTTGGCGGTGTCCAAGGTGCCGGTGGGGATTTGCAGGAAGGCACTAAGGCGGAAGAGATGCACTCCTAAAACTTTGGTGACGTGAAGATGATGACGAAGCCGGTAACGATTTAGGGGAACCGGTTCACCTTTTGGAGAAGTCCAAGTCAATTTTATCTTCAGTGAAGTCAGCCGGTCTAGAGCATAATGATATTCACATGTTTGAAAGATATGAGCTATATAATCTCCTTTGAATCTGCGATTTCCAAATTCAAGACTTTTGCACTTTTAACAGTTGTTGTTTATGCAGGCATTTGCATCCGACTTTGTTTATTGCTCTTGGCCTTCCGTTGGGTGCCACTGCTTCAGATGCACTCTTTCATGGTCCTGATCATTGACATCTAAGTGACTGTGAGGTGTTCTTTCTTTTCTCCTAAAAATTGCAATTAATCATAAAAACTACTTCTACTATCTGTACAAACTAAATGCTTGCATTTCTTTTTCCAACTACTTTGTATTTATCATTCTTACTTATCAGATTTTCATGGAAAATCCTATGAGTGAAATGATGGGCGTTTTTACATGGCACCATACTACATCGATGATTTTTTGACAAGTCTGATGTAATTGCAAAAAAAAAAAAAAATGACGAAGATATTTTCAGTGTAATGAAATGATCAGACTTGGAAATGTCTTTAGTATACTAGATTGTGCTTTTCACTACATATTTTTGACTTTGGCTATTGCTATTGACAAAGGCTCACTGCTCTCACCTAATGTGCTCCAATTTATGAAGGGTCCCCTTTTTTTGTTTAGTCTAGAGTCAAGTAGTGATAAAGTTATAATCAACTTTTGTTTTGTGTAAATGATGTCGTTTTTGTTTGAATTTGTTAGACTATTAATAACATCAGTCTTTTTAGGTACAAAATATTGGTTCTTTGAAGTTGTTGGTCGCTACACCAGGGGTACTTTCACAAAATTGAACCGCCGTCGACAATTTGAAAATGTGAAGATGTCATTGAACTATTAGAATCATGGCTTTCAGTGATGGAAATGATGGAGTTGAGAGGTTTATAATTCATGGACAATGGTGTAGTTGTGTTAGAAGTTTGGTTGTTTTAGCTAAAATGTGGAGGTTTGATGTACAATCTTTTTATTGACCTTATTTTATTACTTGAACTCTGCGTGGTAAAAATCTATAATCAGCCGCTGACCTCTCACGTACTGAATTTCTTGAAGTGGCACATTTCAGTTTGGGCAACTTTGGTGTATTACTTAGATAATTTTTGAAAGTGGATTCTAATAAGGGGGTTCTAATGGTTATTGTTTGGGTTTTATTTGGATGGGCCAATGAGGGTTCACTATATTTAGATATTGAGCTGTATACATCTATTTTATTACATATTGTTTGGTAATTATTGTAAGGCCTTTATGTGAACTCGCTGGCTTTTTTTGGCAACCTGCTATCACGGCAGCACTGTAATTGAAGTGTCTTTTGCCTGATTGCGTACTGTCACCGTGCCATGGGCACGGGCACAAGTACTAGTCTATATTATAAAACACATAGGGAATAACCACCTCCTAAAAATACATAAAGAGTGGCTGAGATTAACTCACAACCACCTAATCTAATGGTTGTGGTTAAACAATTATTTTTTCATTTTAACCTTAACCGTTAGATTAATTTTTAGGACTCAAATCCTATGGCTGTGATGAGGCGGTTTCTAAAATCTCCTCACCGTTCCCTCAATCTCTTCGCCGCCACTCTGCTCTTCACAGCAGTCGAGCAGTGAGCGACTGAGCGGCTGGGTAGCCCATCTCGGCCAGTGGTGGAGCTCCGACATGGAGTACGGCCGATGGAGATTCAAACGATTGCAAGGGGCAAACCGGCGCAGGAAAGGGGTGAACTACCGTGCTGAGAACTATCGGAGAAAGACGACCGGAGGGTGAGCGACTGGGCGGCAGGGTACCCCATCTCGGCCAGTGGTGGAGCTCCGACGAAGAAACCAAGCCGTCGACCCAATACGCAAGCAAATTGAACCGAGGAGATCTCGCGATTACTTCTGTGAGGTTTGTTCTCTTCCTATTGTCGATGTATTTGGATTTTATTGGCTGCACTTTTAATATGTATGCATCAATCGTGTTCAATTGTGTGAGTTGGGGAATTTTTGGTAGTTGGTGGTGTGGAGATGTGACTTTGGATGGATTGAAATGAAGAAATGAGGTCTTGAAGAAACAGAAGATGTCTTTGAATATCTAATTGGTACTATTTTTTGGGTGTATTTGGATGATGGGTTCATTCGGTCGAGATCCCAGGAGTTGAAATTGGGTAGGAGTCAGTCCTTAGAAGTGAGTGTCTCCACAATGGTTGTGGATTTGGGCATCGATCCACTTGATTTAGGGTTGAGAAAAAAATTCTATCCCCCCACCCCCACAAGGAACGGCATCTCTACCGCGCTCTCATTTTTCTATGGGCCCCACAAATGTAACTCTCTTTGACGATTTGGTGCTCTTATTTGGTCGCCACATTTGAAACATTGTTTGAAAGTTTCCTTAAGATGGTTTGGCAGATTGTCATCCAAGATTTTGCATCAGTCTCTGTCGTCCAACAAATGTGTAGTGGTGATTGATCATTGTCACGTGGGGGAGCGGTTTACAATGGCTGCTGCCGGCAACAGAGACAAACAGAGCTTGCAGCCGTTTGTTTCTGTTATCCGTGCAGCGTGATAAACCTGCTGGTGTTGGCGGTGTCCAAGGTGCCGGTGGGGATTTGCAGGAAGGCACTAAGGCGGAAGAGATGCACTCCTAAAACTTTGGTGACGTGAAGATGATGACGAAGCCGGTAACGATTTAGGGGAACCGGTTCACCTTTTGGAGAAGTCCAAGTCAATTTTATCTTCAGTGAAGTCAGCCGGTCTAGAGCATAATGATATTCACATGTTTGAAAGATATGAGCTATATAATCTCCTTTGAATCTGCGATTTCCAATTCAAGACTTTTGCACTTTTAACAGTTGTTGTTTATGCAGGCATTTGCATCCGACTTTGTTTATTGCTCTTGGCCTTCCGTTGGGTGCCACTGCTTCAGATGCACTCTTTCATGGTCCTGATCATTGACATCTAAGTGACTGTGAGGTGTTCTTTCTTTTCTCCTAAAAATTGCAATTAATCATAAAAACTACTTCTACTATCTGTACAAACTAAATGCTTGCATTTCTTTTTCCAACTACTTTGTATTTATCATTCTTACTTATCAGATTTTCATGGAAAATCCTATGAGTGAAATGATGGGCGTTTTTACATGGCACCATACTACATCGATGATTTTTTGACAAGTCTGATGTAATTGCAAAAAAAAAAAAAAAATGACGAAGATATTTTCAGTGTAATGAAATGATCAGACTTGGAAATGTCTTTAGTATACTACATTGTGCTTTTCACTACATATTTTTTACTTTGGCTATTGCTATTGACAAAGGCTCACTGCTCTCACCTAATGTGCTCCAATTTATGAAGGGTCCCCTTTTTTTGTTTAGTCTAGAGTCAAGTAGTGATAAAGTTATAATCAACTTTTGTTTTGTGTAAATGATGTCATTTTTGTTTGAATTTGTTAGACTATTAATAACATCAGTCTTTTTAGGTACAAAATATTGGTTCTTTGAAGTTGTTGGTCGCTACACCAGGGGTACTTTCACAAAATTGAACCGCCGTCGACAATTTGAAAATGTGAAGATGTCATTGAACTATTAGAATCATGGCTTTCAGTGATGGAAATGATGGAGTTGAGAGGTTTATAATTCATGGACAATGGTGTAGTTGTGTTAGAAGTTTGGTTGTTTTAGCTAAAATGTGGAGGTTTGATGTACAATCTTTTTATTGACCTTATTTTATTACTTGAACTCTGCGTGGTAAAAATCTATAATCAGCCGCTGACCTCTCACGTACTGAATTTCTTGAAGTGGCACATTTCAGTTTGGGCAACTTTGGTGTATTACTTAGATAATTTTTGAAAGTGGATTCTAATAAGGGGGTTCTAATGGTTATTGTTTGGGTTTTATTTGGATGGGCCAATGAGGGTTCACTATATTTAGATATTGAGCTGTATACATCTATTTTATTACATATTGTTTGGTAATTATTGTAAGGCCTTTATGTGAACTCGCTGGCTTTTTTTGGCAACCTGCTATCACGGCAGCACTGTAATTGAAGTGTCTTTTGCCTGATTGCGTACTGTCACCGTGCCATGGGCACGGGCACAAGTACTAGTCTATATTATAAAACACATAGGGAATAACCACCTCCTAAAAATACATAAAGAGTGGCTGAGATTAACTCACAACCACCTAATCTAATGGTTGTGGTTAAACAATTATTTTTTCATTTTAACCTTAACCGTTAGATTAATTTTTAGGACTCAAATCCTATGGCTGTGATGAGGCGGTTTCTAAAATCTCCTCACCGTTCCCTCAATCTCTTCGCCGCCACTCTGCTCTTCACAGCAGTCGAGCAGTGAGCGACTGAGCGGCTGGGTAGCCCATCTCGGCCAGTGGTGGAGCTCCGACATGGAGTACGGCCGATGGAGATTCAAACGATTGCAAGGGGCAAACCGGCGCAGGAAAGGGGTGAACTACCGTGCTGAGAACTATCGGAGAAAGACGACCGGAGGGTGAGCGACTGGGCGGCAGGGTACCCCATCTCGGCCAGTGGTGGAGCTCCGACGAAGAAACCAAGCCGTCGACCCAATACGCAAGCAAATTGAACCGAGGAGATCTCGCGATTACTTCTGTGAGGTTTGTTCTCTTCCTATTGTCGATGTATTTGGATTTTATTGGCTGCACTTTTAATATGTATGCATCAATCGTGTTCAATTGTGTGAGTTGGGGAATTTTTGGTAGTTGGTGGTGTGGAGATGTGACTTTGGATGGATTGAAATGAAGAAATGAGGTCTTGAAGAAACAGAAGATGTCTTTGAATATCTAATTGGTACTATTTTTTGGGTGTATTTGGATGATGGGTTCATTCGGTCGAGATCCCAGGAGTTGAAATTGGGTAGGAGTCAGTCCTTAGAAGTGAGTGTCTCCACAATGGTTGTGGATTTGGGCATCGATCCACTTGATTTAGGGTTGAGAAAAAAATTCTATCCCCCCACCCCCACAAGGAACGGCATCTCTACCGCGCTCTCATTTTTCTATGGGCCCCACAAATGTAACTCTCTTTGACGATTTGGTGCTCTTATTTGGTCGCCACATTTGAAACATTGTTTGAAAGTTTCCTTAAGATGGTTTGGCAGATTGTCATCCAAGATTTTGCATCAGTCTCTGTCGTCCAACAAATGTGTAGTGGTGATTGATCATTGTCACGTGGGGGAGCGGTTTACAATGGCTGCTGCCGGCAACAGAGACAAACAGAGCTTGCAGCCGTTTGTTTCTGTTATCCGTGCAGCGTGATAAACCTGCTGGTGTTGGCGGTGTCCAAGGTGCCGGTGGGGATTTGCAGGAAGGCACTAAGGCGGAAGAGATGCACTCCTAAAACTTTGGTGACGTGAAGCTGATGACGAAGCCGGTAATGATTTAGGGGAACCGGTTCACCTTTTGGAGAAGTCCAAGTCAATTTTATCTTCAGTGAAGTCAGCCGGTCTAGAGCATAATGATATTCACATGTTTGAAAGATATGAGCTATATAATCTCCTTTGAATCTGCGATTTCCAAGTTCAAGACTTTTGCACTTTTAACAGTTGTTGTTTATGCAGGCATTTGCATCCGACTTTGTTTATTGCTCTTGGCCTTCCGTTGGGTGCCACTGCTTCAGATGCACTCTTTCATGGTCCTGATCATTGACATCTAAGTGACTGTGAGGTGTTCTTTCTTTTCTCCTAAAAATTGCAATTAATCATAAAAACTACTTCTACTATCTGTACAAACTAAATGCTTGCATTTCTTTTTCCAACTACTTTGTATTTATCATTCTTACTTATCAGATTTTCATGGAAAATCCTATGAGTGAAATGATGGGCGTTTTTACATGGCACCATACTACATCGATGATTTTTTGACAAGTCTGATGTAATTGCAAAAAAAAAAAAAAATGACGAAGATATTTTCAGTGTAATGAAATGATCAGACTTGGAAATGTCTTTAGTATACTAGATTGTGCTTTTCACTACATATTTTTGACTTTGGCTATTGCTATTGACAAAGGCTCACTGCTCTCACCTAATGTGCTCCAATTTATGAAGGGTCCCCTTTTTTTGTTTAGTCTAGAGTCAAGTAGTGATAAAGTTATAATCAACTTTTGTTTTGTGTAAATGATGTCGTTTTTGTTTGAATTTGTTAGACTATTAATAACATCAGTCTTTTTAGGTACAAAATATTGGTTCTTTGAAGTTGTTGGTCGCTACACCAGGGGTACTTTCACAAAATTGAACCGCCGTCGACAATTTGAAAATGTGAAGATGTCATTGAACTATTAGAATCATGGCTTTCAGTGATGGAAATGATGGAGTTGAGAGGTTTATAATTCATGGACAATGGTGTAGTTGTGTTAGAAGTTTGGTTGTTTTAGCTAAAATGTGGAGGTTTGATGTACAATCTTTTTATTGACCTTATTTTATTACTTGAACTCTGCGTGGTAAAAATCTATAATCAGCCGCTGACCTCTCACGTACTGAATTTCTTGAAGTGGCACATTTCAGTTTGGGCAACTTTGGTGTATTACTTAGATAATTTTTGAAAGTGGATTCTAATAAGGGGGTTCTAATGGTTATTGTTTGGGTTTTATTTGGATGGGCCAATGAGGGTTCACTATATTTAGATATTGAGCTGTATACATCTATTTTATTACATATTGTTTGGTAATTATTGTAAGGCCTTTATGTGAACTCGCTGGCTTTTTTTGGCAACCTGCTATCACGGCAGCACTGTAATTGAAGTGTCTTTTGCCTGATTGCGTACTGTCACCGTGCCATGGGCACGGGCACAAGTACTAGTCTATATTATAAAACACATAGGGAATAACCACCTCCTAAAAATACATAAAGAGTGGCTGAGATTAACTCACAACCACCTAATCTAATGGTTGTGGTTAAACAATTATTTTTTCATTTTAACCTTAACCGTTAGATTAATTTTTAGGACTCAAATCCTATGGCTGTGATGAGGCGGTTTCTAAAATCTCCTCACCGTTCCCTCAATCTCTTCGCCGCCACTCTGCTCTTCACAGCAGTCGAGCAGTGAGCGACTGAGCGGCTGGGTAGCCTATCTCGGCCAGTGGTGGAGCTCCGACATGGAGTACGGCCGATGGAGATTCAAACGATTGCAAGGGGCAAACCGGCGCAGGAAAGGGGTGAACTACCGTGCTGAGAACTATCGGAGAAAGACGACCGGAGGGTGAGCGACTGGGCGGCAGGGTACCCCATCTCGGCCAGTGGTGGAGCTCCGACGAAGAAACCAAGCCGTCGACCCAATACGCAAGCAAATTGAACCGAGGAGATCTCGCGATTACTTCTGTGAGGTTTGTTCTCTTCCTATTGTCGATGTATTTGGATTTTATTGGCTGCACTTTTAATATGTATGCATCAATCGTGTTCAATTGTGTGAGTTGGGGAATTTTTGGTAGTTGGTGGTGTGGAGATGTGACTTTGGATGGATTGAAATGAAGAAATGAGGTCTTGAAGAAACAGAAGATGTCTTTGAATATCTAATTGGTACTATTTTTTGGGTGTATTTGGATGATGGGTTCATTCGGTCGAGATCCCAGGAGTTGAAATTGGGTAGGAGTCAGTCCTTAGAAGTGAGTGTCTCCACAATGGTTGTGGATTTGGGCATCGATCCACTTGATTTAGGGTTGAGAAAAAAATTCTATCCCCCCACCCCCACAAGGAACGGCATTCTACCGCGCTCTCATTTTTCTATGGGCCCCACAAATGTAACTCTCTTTGACGATTTGGTGCTCTTATTTGGTCGCCACATTTGAAACATTGTTTGAAAGTTTCCTTAAGATGGTTTGGCAGATTGTCATCCAAGATTTTGCATCAGTCTCTGTCGTCCAACAAATGTGTAGTGGTGATTGATCATTGTCACGTGGGGGAGCGGTTTACAATGGCTGCTGCCGGCAACAGAGACAAACAGAGCTTGCAGCCGTTTGTTTCTGTTATCCGTGCAGCGTGATAAACCTGCTGGTGTTGGCGGTGTCCAAGGTGCCGGTGGGGATTTGCAGGAAGGCACTAAGGCGGAAGAGATGCACTCCTAAAACTTTGGTGACGTGAAGATGATGACGAAGCCGGTAACGATTTAGGGGAACCGGATCACCTTTTGGAGAAGTCCAAGTCAATTTTATCTTCAGTGAAGTCAGCCGGTCTAGAGCATAATGATATTCACATGTTTGAAAGATATGAGCTATATAATCTCCTTTGAATCTGCGATTTCCAAGTTCAAGACTTTTGCACTTTTAACAGTTGTTGTTTATGCAGGCATTTGCATCCGACTTTGTTTATTGCTCTTGGCCTTCCGTTGGGTGCCACTGCTTCAGATGCACTCTTTCATGGTCCTGATCATTGACATCTAAGTGACTGTGAGGTGTTCTTTCTTTGCTCCTAAAAATTGCAATTAATCATAAAAACTACTTCTACTATCTGTACAAACTAAATGCTTGCATTTCTTTTTCCAACTACTTTGTATTTATCATTCTTACTTATCAGATTTTCATGGAAAAGCCTATGAGTGAAATGATGGGCGTTTTTACATGGCACCATACTACATCGATGATTTTTTGACAAGTCTGATGTAATTGCAAAAAAAAAAAAAAAAATGACGAAGATATTTTCAGTGTAATGAAATGATCAGACTTGGAAATGTCTTTAGTATACTACATTGTGCTTTTCACTACATATTTTTGACTTTGGCTATTGCTATTGACAAAGGCTCACTGCTCTCACCTAATGTGCTCCAATTTATGAAGGGTCCCCTTTTTTTGTTTAGTCTAGAGTCAAGTGGTGATAAAGTTATAATCAACTTTTGTTTTGTGTAAATGATGTCATTTTGGTTTGAATTTGTTAGACTATTAATAACATCAGTCTTTTTAGGTACAAAATATTGGTTCTTTGAAGTTGTTGGTCGCTACACCAGGGGTACTTTCACAAAATTGAACCGCCGTCGACAATTTGAAAATGTGAAGATGTCATTGAACTATTAGAATCATGGCTTTCAGTGATGGAAATGCTGGAGTTGAGAGGTTTATAATTCATGGACAATGGTGTAGTTGTGTTAGAAGTTTTGGTTGTTTTAGCTAAAATGTGGAGGTTTGATGTACAATCTTTTTATTGACCTTATTTTATTACTTGAACTCTGCGTGGTAAAAATCTATAATCAGCCGCTGACCTCTCACGTACTGAATTTCTTGAAGTGGCACATTTCAGTTTGGGCAACTTTGGTGTATTACTTAGATAATTTTTGAAAGTGGATTCTAATAAGGGGGTTCTAATGGTTATTGTTTGGGTTTTATTTGGATGGGCCAATGAGGGTTCACTATATTTAGATATTGAGCTGTATACATCTATTTTATTACATATTGTTTGGTAATTATTGTAAGGCCTTTATGTGAACTCGCTGGCTTTTTTTGGCAACCTGCTATCACGGCAGCACTGTAATTGAAGTGTCTTTTGCCTGATTGCGTACTGTCACCGTGCCATGGGCACGGGCACAAGTACTAGTCTATATTATAAAACACATAGGGAATAACCACCTCCTAAAAATACATAAAGAGTGGCTGAGATTAACTCACAACCACCTAATCTAATGGTTGTGTTTAAACAAATATTTTTTCATTTTAACCTTAACCGTTAGATTAATTTTTAGGACTCAAATCCTATGGCTGTGATGAGGCGGTTTCTAAAATCTCCTCACCGTTCCCTCAATCTCTTCGCCGCCACTCTGCTCTTCACAGCAGTCGAGCAGTGAGCGACTGAGCGGCTGGGTAGCCCATCTCGGCCAGTGGTGGAGCTCCGACATGGAGTACGGCCGATGGAGATTCAAACGATTGCAAGGGGCAAACCGGCGCAGGAAAGGGGTGAACTACCGTGCTGAGAACTATCGGAGAAAGACGACCGGAGGGTGAGCGACTGGGCGGCAGGGTACCCCATCTCGGCCAGTGGTGGAGCTCCGACGAAGAAACCAAGCCGTCGACCCAATACGCAAGCAAATTGAACCGAGGAGATCTCGCGATTACTTCTGTGAGGTTTGTTCTCTTCCTATTGTCGATGTATTTGGATTTTATTGGCTGCACTTTTAATATGTATGCATCAATCGTGTTCAATTGTGTGAGTTGGGGAATTTTTGGTAGTTGGTGGTGTGGAGATGTGACTTTGGATGGATTGAAATGAAGAAATGAGGTCTTGAAGAAACAGAAGATGTCTTTGAATATCTAATTGGTACTATTTTTTGGGTGTATTTGGATGATGGGTTCATTCGGTCGAGATCCCAGGAGTTGAAATTGGGTAGGAGTCAGTCCTTAGAAGTGAGTGTCTCCACAATGGTTGTGGATTTGGGCATCGATCCACTTGATTTAGGGTTGAGAAAAAAATTCTATCCCCCACCCCCACAAGGAACGGCATCTCTACCGCGCTCTCATTTTTCTATGGGCCCCACAAATGTAACTCTCTTTGACGATTTGGTGCTCTTATTTGGTCGCCACATTTGAAACATTGTTTGAAAGTTTCCTTAAGATGGTTTGGCAGATTGTCATCCAAGATTTTGCATCAGTCTCTGTCGTCCAACAAATGTGTAGTGGTGATTGATCATTGTCACGTGGGGGAGCGGTTTACAATGGCTGCTGCCGGCAACAGAGACAAACAGAGCTTGCAGCCGTTTGTTTCTGTTATCCGTGCAGCGTGATAAACCTGCTGGTGTTGGCGGTGTCCAAGGTGCCGGTGGGGATTTGCAGGAAGGCACTAAGGCGGAAGAGATGCACTCCTAAAACTTTGGTGACGTGAAGATGATGACGAAGCCGGTAACGATTTAGGGGAACCGGTTCACCTTTTGGAGAAGTCCAAGTCAATTTTATCTTCAGTGAAGTCAGCCGGTCTAGAGCATAATGATATTCACATGTTTGAAAGATATGAGCTATATAATCTCCTTTGAATCTGCGATTTCCAAGTTCAAGACTTTTGCACTTTTAACAGTTGTTGTTTATGCAGGCATTTGCATCCGACTTTGTTTATTGCTCTTGGCCTTCCGTTGGGTGCCACTGCTTCAGATGCACTCTTTCATGGTCCTGATCATTGACATCTAAGTGACTGTGAGGTGTTCTTTCTTTGCTCCTAAAAATTGCAATTAATCATAAAAACTACTTCTACTATCTGTACAAACTAAATGCTTGCATTTCTTTTTCCAACTACTTTGTATTTATCATTCTTACTTATCAGATTTTCATGGAAAAGCCTATGAGTGAAATGATGGGCGTTTTTACATGGCACCATACTACATCGATGATTTTTTGACAAGTCTGATGTAATTGCAAAAAAAAAAAAAAAAATGACGAAGATATTTTCAGTGTAATGAAATGATCAGACTTGGAAATGTCTTTAGTATACTACATTGTGCTTTTCACTACATATTTTTGACTTTGGCTATTGCTATTGACAAAGGCTCACTGCTCTCACCTAATGTGCTCCAATTTATGAAGGGTCCCCTTTTTTTGTTTAGTCTAGAGTCAAGTGGTGATAAAGTTATAATCAACTTTTGTTTTGTGTAAATGATGTCATTTTGGTTTGAATTTGTTAGACTATTAATAACATCAGTCTTTTTAGGTACAAAATATTGGTTCTTTGAAGTTGTTGGTCGCTACACCAGGGGTACTTTCACAAAATTGAACCGCCGTCGACAATTTGAAAATGTGAAGATGTCATTGAACTATTAGAATCATGGCTTTCAGTGATGGAAATGCTGGAGTTGAGAGGTTTATAATTCATGGACAATGGTGTAGTTGTGTTAGAAGTTTTGGTTGTTTTAGCTAAAATGTGGAGGTTTGATGTACAATCTTTTTATTGACCTTATTTTATTACTTGAACTCTGCGTGGTAAAAATCTATAATCAGCCGCTGACCTCTCACGTACTGAATTTCTTGAAGTGGCACATTTCAGTTTGGGCAACTTTGGTGTATTACTTAGATAATTTTTGAAAGTGGATTCTAATAAGGGGGTTCTAATGGTTATTGTTTGGGTTTTATTTGGATGGGCCAATGAGGGTTCACTATATTTAGATATTGAGCTGTATACATCTATTTTATTACATATTGTTTGGTAATTATTGTAAGGCCTTTATGTGAACTCGCTGGCTTTTTTGGCAACCTGCTATCACGGCAGCACTGTAATTGAAGTGTCTTTTGCCTGATTGCGTACTGTCACCGTGCCATGGGCACGGGCACAAGTACTAGTCTATATTACAAAACACATAGGGAATAACCACCTCCTAAAAATACATAAAGAGTGGCTGAGATTAACTCACAACCACCTAATCTAATGGTTGTGTTTAAACAAATATTTTTTCATTTTAACCTTAACCGTTAGATTAATTTTTAGGACTCAAATCCTATGGCTGTGATGAGGCGGTTTCTAAAATCTCCTCACCGTTCCCTCAATCTCTTCGCCGCCACTCTGCTCTTCACAGCAGTCGAGCAGTGAGCGACTGAGCGGCTGGGTAGCCCATCTCGGCCAGTGGTGGAGCTCCGACATGGAGTACGGCCGATGGAGATTCAAACGATTGCAAGGGGCAAACCGGCGCAGGAAAGGGGTGAACTACCGTGCTGAGAACTATCGGAGAAAGACGACCGGAGGGTGAGCGACTGGGCGGCAGGGTACCCCATCTCGGCCAGTGGTGGAGCTCCGACGAAGAAACCAAGCCGTCGACCCAATACGCAAGCAAATTGAACCGAGGAGATCTCGCGATTACTTCTGTGAGGTTTGTTCTCTTCCTATTGTCGATGTATTTGGATTTTATTGGCTGCACTTTTAATATGTATGCATCAATCGTGTTCAATTGTGTGAGTTGGGGAATTTTTGGTAGTTGGTGGTGTGGAGATGTGACTTTGGATGGATTGAAATGAAGAAATGAGGTCTTGAAGAAACAGAAGATGTCTTTGAATATCTAATTGGTACTATTTTTTGGGTGTATTTGGATGATGGGTTCATTCGGTCGAGATCCCAGGAGTTGAAATTGGGTAGGAGTCAGTCCTTAGAAGTGAGTGTCTCCACAATGGTTGTGGATTTGGGCATCGATCCACTTGATTTAGGGTTGAGAAAAAAATTCTATCCCCCCACCCCCACAAGGAACGGCATCTCTACCGCGCTCTCATTTTTCTATGGGCCCCACAAATGTAACTCTCTTTGACGATTTGGTGCTCTTATTTGGTCGCCACATTTGAAACATTGTTTGAAAGTTTCCTTAAGATGGTTTGGCAGATTGTCATCCAAGATTTTGCATCAGTCTCTGTCGTCCAACAAATGTGTAGTGGTGATTGATCATTGTCACGTGGGGGAGCGGTTTACAATGGCTGCTGCCGGCAACAGAGACAAACAGAGCTTGCAGCCGTTTGTTTCTGTTATCCGTGCAGCGTGATAAACCTGCTGGTGTTGGCGGTGTCCAAGGTGCCGGTGGGGATTTGCAGGAAGGCACTAAGGCGGAAGAGATGCACTCCTAAAACTTTGGTGACGTGAAGATGATGACGAAGCCGGTAACGATTTAGGGGAACCGGTTCACCTTTTGGAGAAGTCCAAGTCAATTTTATCTTCAGTGAAGTCAGCCGGTCTAGAGCATAATGATATTCACATGTTTGAAAGATATGAGCTATATAATCTCCTTTGAATCTGCGATTTCCAAGTTCAAGACTTTTGCACTTTTAACAGTTGTTGTTTATGCAGGCATTTGCATCCGACTTTGTTTATTGCTCTTGGCCTTCCGTTGGGTGCCACTGCTTCAGATGCACTCTTTCATGGTCCTGATCATTGACATCTAAGTGACTGTGAGGTGTTCTTTCTTTGCTCCTAAAAATTGCAATTAATCATAAAAACTACTTCTACTATCTGTACAAACTAAATGCTTGCATTTCTTTTTCCAACTACTTTGTATTTATCATTCTTACTTATCAGATTTTCATGGAAAAGCCTATGAGTGAAATGATGGGCGTTTTTACATGGCACCATACTACATCGATGATTTTTTGACAAGTCTGATGTAATTGCAAAAAAAAAAAAAAAAAAAATGACGAAGATATTTTCAGTGTAATGAAATGATCAGACTTGGAAATGTCTTTAGTATACTACATTGTGCTTTTCACTACATATTTTTTACTTTGGCTATTGCTATTGACAAAGGCTCACTGCTCTCACCTAATGTGCTCCAATTTATGAAGGGTCCCCTTTTTTTGTTTAGTCTAGAGTCAAGTGGTGATAAAGTTATAATCAACTTTTGTTTTGTGTAAATGATGTCATTTTTGTTTGAATTTGTTAGACTATTAATAACATCAGTCTTTTTAGGTACAAAATATTGGTTCTTTGAAGTTGTTGGTCGCTACACCAGGGGTACTTTCACAAAATTGAACCGCTGTCGACAATTTGAAAATGTGAAGATGTCATTGAACTATTAGAATCATGGCTTTCAGTGATGGAAATGCTGGAGTTGAGAGGTTTATAATTCATGGACAATGGTGTAGTTGTGTTAGAAGTTTTGGTTGTTTTAGCTAAAATGTGGAGGTTTGATGTACAATCTTTTTATTGACCTTATTTTATTACTTGAACTCTGCGTGGTAAAAATCTATAATCAGTCGCTGACCTCTCACGTACTGAATTTCTTGAAGTGGCACATTTCAGTTTGGGCAACTTTGGTGTATTACTTAGATAATTTTTGAAAGTGCATTCTAATAAGGGGGTTCTAATGGTTATTGTTTGGGTTTTATTTGGATGGGCCAATGAGGGTTCACTATATTTAGATATTGAGCTGTATACATCTATTTTATTACATATTGTTTGGTAATTATTGTAAGGCCTTTATGTGAACTCGCTGGCTTTTTTTGGCAACCTGCTATCACGGCAGCACTGTAATTGAAGTGTCTTTTGCCTGATTGCGTACTGTCACCGTGCTATGGGCACGGGCACAAGTACTAGTCTATAATACAATACACAAGGGTTTTAACCGCCTCTTATCTTTGGATAAAGAGAGGCTCAGATTAAAAGTTGAAAATCTCATCTTTCGGCTTAGAATCAACTGAGTAACCCATGATCTCCCACGATCTCTCTCTATTTGCCGTTTCTCTTCTCCCCCGTTTCCAGCGCAGTTAGTCGAAGCTCTCCTCTCCCCGCCTCTCAACCTTTACCAATGCTACCATGTTCTCCCTCTCTCGCCGGCAATTCACCCATTGGTCGGAGCTGACCAAAGCCCTAAACGCCTCCCCTAATCTTCAAGGTAACTTTCTGTCCTCTGTTCTAAATTCTGTAGTTGTTGATGATTTCGTATCTGATAGCTTTAATTTAAGTAGGTTAATCTTTGGATTGAATAATTTTTCCAGTGTAAATGCAGCGATGATTGAATATATTTGGTCGGTGCCTGACCAAATATATTTAGCAGTCCACTAGATGTTAAGGTTTGGTTTTAATTTCTGGAGTCCTATCTGATTGCATTTTTAAATCACTAAGAAAAAACGAAATTCATTTTTTTGGCATGCATTATCACCTATTGACATCAATTATGTAATAGCAGGATGCAGTGGGAATGCATACTGTTATCCAACGATTCAGCACAAGTAGAACTCTCTTCTCTATCTCTTATCTCCATCTCTATGTCTATCTCATCTCTATCTCTATTTGTATCTCTATATCTCCATTTATGCAAATGTATTTAGTGTTTGTTTGCGGGTATTTTTTTGCAGGTTGGGATGTATTTAGTGTTCTGTTTAATCTCAGGTACTTCTTCGTTATCATCCAATTTTCCTTCACGGGGTTTGTTTATTCAAGTTCATCCATGAAATCACTTTCTTTACTCCCCTTCTGAAATGGGGTTTTGTGTGTTTGCTAAGATAGGGCTTTAGTTTAAATGTGAAATTCATTTTGATTACTCATCCCCCGTTGATTTCATACATGAAATATATACTACTTCGACACTTAGAACAGAGCTCTCAAATTTCCAAGAAAATGTTGTTCTTTTGGCATAATTTGATGATGTTGTTAGGAAGAGATTTATGTTTGTTTAATTTCAATTTTTTTCTTTTGTGTGGAACAATTTATGCCCCCGTCTATCTAACCTTCTTAATCTATCGATAACTGTAGCAACCTCTTTCATACTTGGCCTCCTCTTAGAATTCATTTCCAAGCATCTCTTAGTAAGCTTAGCAACTGTAATAATCTCTTCTTCCCTCCCTCTATTCACAACTAGGGTCTCCAGGGCTTCAAACAGGCAGTTATGTTTCATCAAACACTTGAGATGATGAGCAAGACAATCATCTGAACTCTTTAACGGAGCAGCTCTTCTTCCTGTCAATAATTCAGCAAGAACCACCCCAAATGTGACTCCCACAATTGTTGTTAAGTGAGTTTTTGTAACGGAAACTGGCTTCGACAGTCCAAAGTCTGAAACCACTGCCTTGAAATTATTGATTGCAGATGATTTCCTTTTATATTTAGATGAACCATTTTAAATTTAGTTCACATTTTTTTTTTTTTTTGTGTGTTGATGAATGTAAATTTCTTGCAGCAATTTAGTACTTATGTGGATTTTCTTGATTCTGTTTTAACATAAGATTTTTTTTATTTTTTTTTTGTGTGGTTGATGCAGGTAAATTTTGTGCATCGATTTAGCAATTTAGTACTGATAAAGAAGGTATTTTGATTTGAGGTTTCCCTATTTTATCTTCTCCTAATTTGATGCATGTAGTGGAGTTATTTTTATCTTTCTCTTTCTCTGTGTGTGTGTTTAGGCAAATTACAAGTTTTTTCATAGTTTACTTTGTACAAAACTTCCCTCTGTTATAAATTCTTCTCACATTGAAATATACTCCCTCCGTCCCATCCGAATTAGGGTTTTTGGGTTGGACACGAGGATTAAGGAAAAAAATGTTAATGGAGTATGTGCTGTGAGTATGAAAAATAAAGCAGGAGAGAGAAAGTGTGGTAGAAAATAATGAGTGAAAAGTTGTTGTGAGTGTGAATGTGAGTCCCATTAAATAAAGCACTTCCATTTTTGGGTTGTCCTAATTCGAATGGGACACCCAAAATGGAAATTTGTCCTAATTCGAGTGAGACGGAGGGAGTATGATTTTTAATTTGGCAAAATGATATGATTCATAATTTGGGATTTTATGCAGTTCTTAAGCATTATGAATAATGACTTTTAATCATTTTCAATAACATGTTAACTCAGTTTAATATAATTGTTAGAAGCATTAGTAGATACTAACACATAGTAAGGTTTAATGTGGGATTGAATTGGAGGTCCTAACTCCCCTTTCTCTCTCTCCTCCAACGGCCATTCACGCATAACTTCCCACCTTGCCTGAAACTGTAATTTTGTGTACTCTTTCTGTTACGTTAATCTTTTACACCCTTACAACTAGATTGACGTCACGTTTCATGGTCTTGCGACTAAATCATCTTTACATCTCTTTGCAGCATTATCACCTTAGAAATCTCCATATATGATTGCTATTCTCTGTCCTACATCAATCTCCCTAACAATGCTCCCTTGCTTGCAAGGTAAAATCTACTCTTACAATAGAGTTATGCTGTTATCAGATTTTCCTTAGATTTTTCTTTAATTAATTACTCTTGGTAAGTGTTGAAATTTATATTGCTTTTTATAGTTTCTGATTGAATTGGGTTTTTTGGTTGATCATTGCTTGACTATTGAGAGATGACATGTTGATATTGTAATTTTTGCAATGTTTTAATTGATCTGATGTATTCGATTTTCATGTGCAGATTGTTGGTACTGGTGCAGCGTTGGACTCCGAATGCAGGAGAGTTGAAGAAGTGTGTTGATGAAAAAGGTTTGGTTGAGGATGATGTGTCGGGCGATTTAGTTGTATTGAATTTGATTTACTAAAGATGAAATTGAGGGAGTGTTTAAGGGAATATTACGTAGGATTTTGGAGGTGAGTTTGGATTGCTTGAGGCCTGATTTGGTTGTGGTTTTTTCTTTAATCCGTTTACCTTTTTTGCTCTTTGAAAAACACCGAGTAAAAGTTTTGCTCTTTGGAAAAACACAGAGTTAAAGTGTAATGTTTAGTCTCAGTTCAATGTGGATGATTTTCACATTTTAAAATATCAGAAGTTTACACATGGGTTCATTTGAGGCCCTAATCAAACCTCACTTTTCTTTTCTATAGTCATGGGAAACTGCCTGACTAATATATGGATGGTCAGTTTTTGAACCCCCCCCCCCCCCCCTCCTTTGTTGGTGTTTCTTTGGTGATTCAATATGTTTTGAAAAAGTTGTACTCCCTCCGTCCCCAAATGAATGTAAAAAAATAAAAATAAAAAGAAAGAGAAAGTAAATGGTGATAGCTAGGTCTTTGTTTTCTGCAGCCATGGCTTGCAACTATTCAGAAGAGTGATGTTTAATGGATACATTATATGAGTATCTATTTGATTTCATATTTATACAAAGTAAAATTACTCTGATTTGAATGCTGCAATATTTTCGCCATTCGATTTCACTAATATGATTTGAATATTTTTGTTACTTACAGGTGTGTTTTGTGTCATAAACATTGGCACAGAAAGCGGCATGGGAAGCACAGTACTCGATCAACAACGAAAGCATGTTTTAGAATTTGGATGGTCTTTGTGGGTTTCATATATTTTTGTACGCGGATCCTAGAGCAGAGGTCAGATACATTTGTTCTCATTAGGCCACCATTTATCAGTTAGGCAAAATGATTCAAGAGAACTGGCCTTCTGAATAGCTTGCATTATTCATGCATCATGCAACAGGCTTTAAGGGGTAAAGAGAAGCATGGCTCCAGTAAATTATGTGTATTATGTGTATCTCCCACTGGACCTACTTTCATTAGAGACTGATATGGTTTCAAATTTTAATTGTCTTTCTCAGCAACCACAAGCTGCATTTTCAGCGACGGTGGCAGGGGTTTTTGTTTCTTACAATTGTTTTTTTTTCCTTCAAAAATATGCTTCTTAGACGAGGAAGTTAGTTTTCTTTTGTGTGTGTGCGCGCGTGCATGTGTGGAAGGTTTGAAACCCACTTCCTTATACTTTGTTAAGCCACTTAGCAGTGTTGCGCATATATGAAACTTTCTCTTATTTTTCAATAGATACTTCTTTTGGAGGCTTCATGTTACCGGAAATCAATTTTCAGCAAATGTAAATGCAAGATCCTCACATTCTAGATGCTCGAGAAGCGTCTCATGCCCATAAACCATTTGTTTCCAACCCTATATATCAATACTGCAGTATTATTCATGGGTCATAGTCTTTTTCAGAAGATATGCAACAAAATTCCCCATCATCTGTTGTATCCACACTTTTCCATGACCACGAGACTAGCTAGCATAAGTTGGGCGAGTAATTCAAGGAAAAGTGTCTAACTACGTAAGTTGGTACAATCTAAACTTTGATCATACGTTTATTTCAACCATACTTTTACTCAATCCGTACTGGCACCGTGCCATCGGCACGGGTGGGAGTACTAACCTTTTTGTACTGACCCGTGCCATTGGCACGGGCTTTTGAATACTAGTACAGTATATAATTATGCTTCAAAAAAAGAAAAAAAAAATACAGTATACAATTATTTTCTTTCCTACATTTTGGGTGTTATCTCTTCTTTTATGATTACTTTCAACATCAATTGAAGAATGAATCTGTGTAGTAATTTGTAACACTTGTGGTCATCATCGATTATTTTCACAAACTTATTAAAAAACCTGCTTTACTTGTTTTCATATTTTTAATATTACTATGATAAAATTAAATTAAAATTATTTAAATTTAAAAACATGATATTTATTTTGAGAAGTATAAAAAAGTGATACTAGTTTTTATGAATCAGACATCCTGCAAGGTAATTTTGTTGAGTAAGTCTTGTGAAAAACGTGTTTTTACCTTAAATGTCAGTGTTAATATTACAAAAAGCCAGTAATTCAAACTAGCGTTTATAAAACATGAAACTGGCAAATTTCTTAAATGTCAGTGGTAGTGGTAAAAATTGCCAGTCATTACACTGGCACTTATCAACATTGCCACTGGCAATTATCAAAAGTGTCAGTGGTTGTGTTAATAAATGCCAGTGTACATGGCTGACAACTTTTAACACTAACACTGGCACTTACGACAAGCATCAGTTGTTTATAAAAATGACCGTTTGTTTTAAAATAACTTGCCATTTTTTTACAAAAATGCCACCGCGCCATTTTAGAAACACGTTTTACGTAAAATTTAAAGAAAAACACTTTTTTCCCATGATCTCACAATTTTGTGACAATGGTTTACCATGTTTTCGTTTTCTTATTAGAAGTATTAAAAAAAACTTGTCCATTCCATCTAATGGACAAAACAAATAAGACATGGGTAGCATAATTTGTCATGGATTTGTTGCATCACTTGCATTTAAAACTCATCTGGATAGATGTTAACCATTTCAATTTTTGTCTTTCTATATAGGTGGAGAGATACTAACATAAACTTGGATTTCGAACCGCTGCACCCCTATTTAGCTCCATCCAATAGTTCCGATTGAAGTCACCTCATTTTAGCTCCACCCAACGGTTGAGATGTGTCCGAACTCGGTGGGACCCAAAAAATTGAAATCATCTTAGCCGCACACCCAAACCGCTCGCCTATGTGGCTTTGATCGGAGCCGTTGGGTGGAAGGGTGGAGCTAACTCGGGTGGAACGGTTCCCGGGTCCAAACTTGATCAACATATGCTAACATGTGCTCTTGTTCACATTTATTTTCATGGAAATAACTCATTCAAATGCATTTATTTAGTTAATTCATGAATTAATGTTTCAATATGTTACTTTTTTTTAATCTCAAAATAAGTATTTATATTTTTCTATCGATTAAGAGCAAATTTAAATAAAAAAAAATTGAAAAAAAAAGAAGAAAATTTAAGCCTTCATTTTTGAGACAAAAGTAACATATTGGAACAATTTATTCAAGAATATAAACATTAGTTTCTATGATTAAATTAATGCATTAAAAATAAATTTAAACATTTAATTTAGGATGAATAGAGAACCACTTTTCTTAAAAATCACTTTTAAACCCTAGAAGTAGACAAACACACAAAAGGCTATGTCCGAATATGTGGTTCGGCGGAATTTTATTAAAGGAATGGAATGATCAATGGAATTTGACTCCTGAAGGAATTGGAAAGGAAAAAAATTGGTCAAACCTTGTGTTTGGTTGGTGCGAAATGGAATTGAATTGCCATTCAATTCCTTGGTAATTCATGTTTGGTTTCAAGACAAAACTGTTGGAATGGAATAATAATAATAATAATAAATAATAATAATATTAATAATAAGAAATAATAATAATAATTAATAAATAATTAATTAATAAATAGTAATTATAATTATTATTATAGTAATAATAATAATTATTATTATTATTATTATTATTATTTATTATTATTACTATTATTATTATTATTATTATTATTATTATTATTATTTATTATTAAAATTATTATTTCCTATTATTATTTATTTTTATTACTATTATTTATTATTATTATTATTATTATTATTTATTATTAAGAATATTATTATTATTATTTCATATTATTATTATTATTATTTATTTTTATTACTATTATTATTATTTATTGTTTATTATTATTTATTATTATTTATTATTTATTATTATTTATTATTTATTATTATTATTTATTATTATTATTTATTATTATTATTTATTATTATTATTATTATTATTAATTATTATTATTATTATTATTATTATTATTATTATTATTATAGGTATTCCGAATTTCTTCAATTCCGCCAATGGAATGAAATTGATGGAATTGAACATTCCTCCCATTTTTGGATGGAATGATAAATTCCTTCATGGAATGGAATTGGGCATTCCATTGGAATGAAAAATAAAAAAAATAAATAAACCAAACATGCCAACGGAATTGGGCATTCCATTCCTTCAGTTTACCACGAACCAAACGGCCCCTTACTCTTTTTTTTCCTAGCAGATTACTTTGTGATAAAAAAAATTTAAAAGTAAGAAAGCACCTCAATGATATTAAAGAAAACACACTAAAATAAAATAATTCATCCTACCCAAAAATCAGTGATCGATTTTATTTGTACAGTCAGACTTCAAATTTTTCACTAAAAATATCACTAATGTTACTATTTTATCTAGTCTCGATAAATTATACTTCATTCGTCCCATAACTATGTGTACAGATTTTCTTTTTGGACGTCACATTGATAAGTCACACTTTTCTGAAATGATAAAGAAGAGAAAATTTTGGGGAAACTAGTTTCTCCATAAATTATAAAAAATCATGTTTTTATAGGGGTTAAGTTTAGGGTTTAAAGTTTAGGGTTAAAAAGTGGATTTTTTATAACTTATGGAAGAACTAGTTTCCCCCAAAACCAACTCGATAATCCCTCCGTCCCAAAATGATCGCATTTGACTATTCAAACTTTTTAAGGATATGAACACTTGCTTCTCTAGCCATGTTGTGTTTATGAACATTTAAGCCTAAATTGTAGAAATGAGAAGATCATTTTGGGACGGAGGGAGTACTATTTACTATTTCTCCCCTCATTCTCTCTCCTACTTTACTTTTATTCTCACAACACCAATCAGCCTACTATTGCCCTACCCCACTTTCTCTCTCATACTTCATTGGAGTAAATCATATTATTATCTAAATCAGACCAGAAAATTAATGAAAAAAAGAACAATAATAAAAATAAAATAAAGGCCTAAAAAAGGTTGTTATCCCTGTAATAAGAATTAGGTTACTTCCACCTGCCGGCAACAACAAAAATAGATTTGGTAGTATAACTGACGGAAGCAGTAGCAGTTAAATTGTTGACTTTACCTTTACACTTCCTTTTCCCTCCCTCCTCCCTCCTCACCGGTAACCTACCCCTCCCGTCCCCCCCAACCACCCCTCTTCCCCTCTCCTACAAATCCCCCTTCCCTCCCTCATTTTCCCTTCTCCGATCAATCAATCAACCAAAATCTCCGATGGCGGCGACCCAACCTCCGTCGGAACACCTAATCAAGGTCCACTCCGGCCGCAACGGCGCCGGCGGTGGAGGAAACGTGATCCACCCCGTCATGGTAGACTCCGGCAATCCGGGAGGAGGAGGAGCTGCTGCCGCCACGCCTGACGGTGGCCAGTTCAGAGAGATTAAGCATTTCAAGAAATGGTTTTCTTGGTTAATCCCCAGTTTCGTTATTGCTAATGTTGTGGTTTTTGTTGTTTCGATGTACATCAATAATTGTCCCAAGAACTCTGTTTCTTGCGTTGGTGGGTTTCTTGGGAGATTTTCGTTTCAGCCGTTTAAGGAGAATCCGCTTCTTGGGCCTTCCTCTAACACGTAAAGTTCTTTGTTTTTTTTTTCTTCAATTTCATGTTTTTCTATGGTTCTAATTCTGATTTTTGAGTTTTAATGTTTATTTCTTTAGGTTATATTTAATTGTTATCTAATCCATTCAAAGTGAAGTGGATTCTCATTATTCTCATTAATTATATAGTCTGTATCGCCGCTACCTTATATAAACCTCTTAACTCTGATCATCAATTAGCTGTAATCGAGCCGAGCAGAGGCGGGCGAACATTTGAATGTTCAAGCTTTGCCTTTGATTTGTTCTTGAGGCGATTTAAAAATGAGTTTTTAATCAAGTCAAACTTGTTGAAAGTTAAAAAAGATGTATTTTTGGTTTGATTTATTTCAGAACATATAAATATGTTTTTTTTTTTTTTTTTTAAGGAAGAAGAGTTGGTGTCATGTTTTATGATATGATTCATATCTGTGATGGTTAGATGTGGCTATCTATGACTATGATTATTAATAAATGTATGTAAGGGGATTGCTTTTGTTGTTGTGTAGTACTAGTATTTTTTTTGGTAGTTAAACTTACCTCTATAGAACAAGAGTCCAACTTCCATGAACTAGACTAGTGATTAAAGAGGCGTACAGGTGAAAACATTCCTCGATAGAGAAATAACCCAACTTCCATGAGCTTGACAAGTTATTAAAGAGGCCTAGATATAAGTCCTGACGGACCATGATATTATCTGCAACAGGAAGTTTAATTTTTTGTTTTGTACGATGAAGTCAAGCTATGCCCTAATTCAAGGATTTTATGGGACAAATGTAATTCTCTCATAAATACAAAAAAATGTTTCTTATGGCATTACTGAGTTCCACAAAAAATGAACATAAATGATACGTTACTATTTTTTCCATCCGTGTTCCCTTTGTTGGTTTCCTGATCCAGTTACCTGTGTTAGCCAATGAAAAAAGTTGCAAACTTCAATTCGGTAGGGGTCTCTTTTTGTCTCACAATATTTTATGAAGCAACATATTTTAGGATGGGGCTAAGTTTGGTGGGAAAGACTTGCATAGCTATGAGGCCCTGGACAGCATTATTAATATTTTGATTTTCAAAATATGGTTTACATTTCTCTACTCACAAAGAAAACGGATAGAAAATATCTCTTCCCAATATATGCCGGCATGATGGGAACGATATTTGAGCTTTCCTAGAGCATATGAGGCAAGGTTTCTGCCGAGCTGAGTTCAATTGAATATCTATGTTTTCCTTTTAAGACCACTAGCAATAACTTGGTTATTTGACATTATTAAGCTTTCTTGTATAATATCTCCATCCCCCGAAAGCAGTTCACTTTGTTTATTGGAAAGTCAAATTATGACAATATAAATTACTCTTTAGACACACATCTGTTAGATTTTAGATAATTCAGTCAGTGAAAGAATTCTAAGAAACTATAGATAACAACTTAACATTTCGTAGGACAACTAAATTCTTTCAAAAGTCGTTTTGTCAAAGTATGGTCGACTTGACAACACGAACTCAAGGTGGGACCTTTCCTTTTTGGAAGGACAGAGTATCAGAGAAGGAATAACCTTAGATAAATTATTACTCCCTCCATCCGAAAATGATAGCCCCGTTTGACTTTTCAAACATTTTAAGGTTACATTATATGTTTTGGTAATTTTCAGGGATTTTGAAGCCTTAATTTTGGAAATGGGACTAACTTTTTGGGACAAGCAAAAAGTGGAAATGAGACTATCATTTTGGGACAAAGGGACAAGTAATGGCATTGATGAAACTGATAAAGCAATCCCCTGAAATACTAATAAGTCTCAATATTGTTGAGCTGTTTGGAACTCTTTTTTCTCAGATAGGGTATTTATTGGATTTTATGGTTTTAATTCAAAATGAAAATATTATTCATCTTTGGATTAATTCATATACAAAGCAATATTGATTGTGACAGATTAAATTGACATCTTAGCATTTCTTTCTCTAGGTTAGAGAAGATGGGAGCTTTGGACGTGAGTAAAGTGGTGCACAACCACCAGGGGTGGCGCCTTATCACTTGCATGTGGTTACATGGTGGAGTTTTTCACATATTGGCCAACATGTTGAGTCTTTTAGTTATTGGCATTCGGCTTGAGCAAGAATTTGGTTTTGGTATGCACTGAGACTAGAACCTTAATTGACTTTCAGTATAAAATGCCAAGTGCACATACACCACTTAATTGTTGTAAAATATTCCCTTCAGTGATCTGTTTTGTTATTTAACTAATTTTATGGATTACGTAACGTTTATGACAAAAAGATTTGCGCTTCTAGTTTATTATTGCTGGTTTATGATCCCTTGGAGTTAGTTATTAAAGTTGCTTTCCTTCTTCTAGAGTTAGTCATTAACATTGCTCTTCCTCTTGCACTGTACACTGACGTAGATGTGTAAACAGTATGGAATAGTTACTTATATCTTAAAAGAATCCACTTGTGGAAGTCAAAAATTTTTGAGGGTCAAAGTTGTTTTTCATAAATATCCTTACTTTGAACGGTTGACTTAGTTTTAAATTTCAATTTCAATGGTATATAAGGAAGTTCATAAAACTTGTTGGCTTAATCTCTAGATGAAGTAATATATATATATATATATATATATATATAAGTTGAGTGGCGGGAGTATAAAGATTTCCATTAATTTTTAGCTGGGTGTTCCTTATTTTTTTCTGCTTGTTCGCCTTACATTTTTGCCTTGCTGTCTTTCAGTACGTATTGGGGTGCTTTATGTCATATCTGGATTTGGTGGGAGTTTGTTGTCAGCTCTTTTCATCCAGTCAAATATATCAGTTGGTGCTTCCGGTGCACTTTTTGGATTACTAGGGGCAATGCTTTCTGAACTAATCACCAACTGGACCATATATGCTAATAAGGTACTCCCTCCGTCCCAAATTGAATGTCCATTTTGGCAATAAAGATTGTCCCAAAATGAATGACCGTTTTTAGAGAAGTTACATAAAGCTCCTTGGTGATCAAGATATTTTCAGTTTTACTCTTGTACTCGTATTGTTATATGGAGAGACCATTAAGGGTATATGCATATATATGCGCCTATATGTCAATTTCCTTAACTTACCCTAAAACTCAAGAATGGACATTCAGTTTGGGACAGAGGGAGTACTCTATAAGGAAATATTGATCTGCTAATTATAAATGTGGCCGCATTTATCTTACGGTTTTCCAATTTCATGTTCAGATAGCAGCACTATTGACCCTTGTGATAATTATTGTTATCAATCTTGCTGTGGGAATTCTTCCCCACGTGGATAATTTTGCTCATATTGGTGGGTTCGCGACGGGTTTTCTTCTTGGGTTTGTGTTTCTAATCCGGCCCCAATATGGATGGGTTAGCCAAAGATACGCTCCTCCTGGATATGCTACTGCAAGACCTAAGCCTAAATTCAAGACATACCAATGCATACTTTGGGTTGTATCTTTGATCCTTGTGATTGCAGGGTAAGCTTCACAAACATGTATCTCTATTATATGCATAATTTTATTTCTATTTAGGAATGTGCTTAGGATCCCAAAATAATGTCCCAACTCATATCAACGTGTGATCAGTGGCGGTCTGGCGGACCTAGAGCTTCTCTTCAGCGGGTGCACAAATTACACTAAAGCTTTAAACTTAATTTTCTTACACCATTACAATAAAAAAATTATAATTATTTGATTAATACACAAAATTTAAATGATTGTTTTGTATTAAAATAGAATTGGCCTATATAAAAAAGAAATTAAATAACTAGCACAAATTGATAGGCAAAAAGCAGATTTAATAACAGGGCCAAATTAGAATGGGTTTTGGGGGGAAGGGGAGGGGGATTTAACAATTTGAAGCAAAGAAAAATAAATCCAGAAGAAAGGGGAGAGCATTTAACAATTTGGAATACGAATGAACTAGCATGGGATTCGAACCCCAGCTCTTTGGACTTAAATAGTGGCGTTCAACCACCTGCACTAGCCAAGTTATTCGAACCCCACTTTCTTCTTACTAAAAAGAAGTCACCGGGTGCACTTTGCACCCACACCCCATGCTATAGGTCCGCCCCTGCGTGTGATTGATTAAGTGGTCCCCACTTGATGTTGCCTGATCAATTGCATGCTTGAATCATAAGTTGGGAGTCAAAGTTGGGACAATCTTTGTTGCAACTGTGGCATTAGACTTATGGTTATAACTCTCACAATTCAAGAAAGAGAAAGGGAAAATTTGTTTGCATTGCAAATTAAAAGATTCTTCTTTCACTATAGAATGAGAGATTTGGGGCAGGGCAGTTCGACTGCATAGGAGTTGAGCGTGATCCACATGATGCTAAAACACCAATGGACGAGATGCGAGCGGGTGGAAATATCCAAAATAACTCCAACATGAGTTACATGTTACATTAGATGAGTTACATTATATAGTAGGCTAGTCTGACATGCATGCATTCGGACTGCGCAATCCTCATTTGTCAAAGATCTTTGAGTAATTTAGAACCTTACGGGAAATTATTGGCAAAATTCGTTTTTTGGCACTCTGAAGCGGAAAATGGTTCCCTAAACTAAAGTAAAGGGCACTTAAAGATGAAGTGGAGTATAAAGCATGAAAAAGGTAACTTAGTTCTCTTAGTCATTCTTGAAGGAATCTGGATTTGTGATTAGATTCAAACTACCGTAATCTTCTATTTCCCTTCAGTTTTTGTTTTTAGTACTTTTTGACTTAAAAGCTTCGCTAATTTACAGGTTGGTGACGGGATTGGTTTTGCTTCTTCGTGGAGTTGACTTGAATGATCATTGCTCATGGTGTCATTACATGAGTTGTGTGCGTACTTCGAGGTGGAGCTGCAACACACAACCCATGTCTTGCATGGTACGTGCTAATTCAACTCCTGTAAAAAATTTCTCCACGTTATTAGCTTATTTTTAGGACATATACCAATTTCTAGAACATTTGCTATTTGATGATTGCATAATTTAAAGGGTTGGGGGAGGGTCCGGGGGGTAGTAAGGTGCCTTTTCATGCCAAAATCAAATTAACCCCGTCGTCACGAGTTGTTTAACTTATGTGCTCATTGATAGGATACAAATATTTTCAAAGCTTATCTCATCAAAACTATTTTTATATGAAATACGAATTTTAATAGCTCACAAAAGATTTCACGTACTGACAAACAAATGATACGAATTTAGCAAACGAATAACAAAAGATTATCAAAACACGGTGACCGAGGGAATCAATGCAAATACTGACACGAGGTCAAATTAACTGTATAAAAGAACGTACATCGCCAAGAATTATGCGGAAGCCTAATAACTGAAGCGGTATAATAACGAAGCAATTAACCTAAAAAGATGTACAATCCCTTACCTTAACTGCACCGAAAAAGTACTTCTGTCGGTGAACAGTACGCTTAATATTGCTTCTGAAAACCTATCAACAGAAGAAGGTCTCTGCCCCTCTCTCTATGCCTTTGCCGTGAATATTTTCTGAAATTTGTTAACTGCGTAGGTTTAAACTTGGTAAAAGGTAACTTTAGGGTTAGGGTAAATATGCCTATTTATTTATTTATATAATATCATTAATTTTCGGGTTATTACAATTATCTATTGCATAAATTTGTTGTCTCATTCGTTCCTTTTTTTTTTTTTTTTTTTTTTTTTTTTTGTTTTTGTTTTTTTTTTTTTTGCAGTCGGAGCAAAATGGAGATCAGCTCAGCCTAACTTGTTCAGGCAACGGTAGAAACAGAACATACACATTAGAAAATCCAACATCGTCGCAGATACAGGGGCTGTGTTCTCAGCTCTGCCGTTGATTTTACACAAATATATTTTGTTGGTTTACTCTTTTTATGTAAAAATACTAGTACAAAATACTACAGAGCTTTTAGCACACAATTCTGTTATTTTTAATTTTTTTAATTTTTTTTTTTATTACATTGGATTCATCTGTAAATTGACCTTGTTGAAATACTAGCTCAGATATTTGCTTGATACTTGTCAAAGGGAGAGAAAATATATTTGTGGGTAAGTCTTATTAAATCATTTTTTTTTTTTTTTTTTTTTTTTTTTTCATAGGAAAATAGATTAAAAGTGTTAGATTTAGCTTAAAAGTGTGTATATTGTTAATATAGAAAGGCTGTTCTTTATCTAAAGGATTTCATGGGCAAAGTTTTAGATTTACCGATAATAGTGTGTTGTATATTAAAAAGTTTTGTTAATATAAAAAAGGGTTAATTGCAATTTGGTTCCTGACATTTTCCAAAATTTGCAATGTTGATGCTATCATTTCAATTTCGCCAATTGGTATATCCACTTTGTCTTTTATGTTGCAATCCGACTACAAATCTAACTGAGTGTTACTTTTTTAACTGGTTTTATGTCATGTGACTTGCATATGACATTTTAAAATATTTTTGGAGCTAGACATATTTGATTGGTATGATTATTTTTTAAAATGAAGGTAATATTTAAATCTACAACATATATTTTTGGCAATTTTTTTGTGTGAATTAATTACAGTATATTAATTTATAATTTAAATAATGAAAATAGCTAAAAAAATAATAGAAAACATGGGAAAAACAATCTGAAAAATTACTACTTTCCACCATGTTATACCTTCTTTCCTCTATTTTACATTCTTCCACCACTCCGCCACCTTCTTGCATCACCCCTTCCACATACACCCTTTCCCCTGTTCATCTTCCTCTCCCTTTCCCTTTTTTCCCTATTAAATATTTTTATGAACTAATAATCTACATATAGCATTTAATTCATATGAAATATATTTGGGGTTAATATATTTTTTTAATTATTTTTTCACTTGTTTTTCTAATTTAATTATTTAATATTTAAATTTAATATAAAATATTCCAATCACTAAAATTGCCATTTTTTTATATGTTTTAGATTTAAATATTATCTTCAATTTTTTAAAAAAATCATATTAATCAGATTTGTGTAGCTTTAAAAACATTTTAAAACGTCATGTGTTAGTCACATGACATAAAATCTGTTAGAAATCTAACACCCAGTTAGACTTGTAGTCGAATTGCAACAAAAAGACAAAGTTGATATACCAAATGGCGAAATTAAAATGACAGCATCAACATTGCAAATTTTGGTAAATGTCAGCAACCAAATTGCAATTAACCCTATAAAAAAAGGACGTCTTTTTCTATTATTATAGAAACTACAGTTATTTTCGCAATGTATTGGGTTGATCTAATGATAAATAATTAATGAAATATAAAGTTCTTAAATTAAGAACAACGCTACAATAATCGGTAGCTAAGAAGCCAAAATCTCACAAAAATGCGTTTTTCTTAAGCTTAAAAAAAGGTGTTTGCGACATGCTAATGCCAGTGCATGAATATGAAGTGCCAGTGTAAAAAGTGACAGTGTTAGTGTAATGAAGTGCCAGTGTAAAGAGTAAAAAGAGCCAGTGTCGGTGTAAAAAATTATCACCGTAAAAAAATGCCAATTTTGGAGTACAAAAGTGTTAGTGTTAGTGTAAAAATGTGTCAGCGCCAGTGCATGTATTATGAAGTGCCAGTGTTAGTGTAAAAGAGTGCCAGTGTAAAGAGTGTCAGTGAAGTCAGTGTATGTGTTTATATGTCAGCGGCGAAAAAATAATTTTAAAAACGCGTTTTTTATAATACCAACTCGGAGAATTGCTAAAGCTAACAAATTAACGGCCATTGGTAAAGAAAAAAAGGCCATAGAAACAATACACTTACACTTATAAATACAGCCAAATGCGTAAATTAAATGTAAATATTTAATCTAACTTTATTGATAATTTCAAGCTGGCTTTAGAAATGCAGTCTAGAAAAAAAAGATAACAGTATATTTTATCGGTCTCAAAATAAATATATTTAAACAAAAATTAAAATTAAATATTATTACAAAATGAATCATAAATGGGATGAAAACTTTATTTATGCGCTTTCTCGCTTATACCCACGTTAAATAACAATTTTACTAGCAGCCGAGAATCAATCTATCCTGTTAACACCTCTTTCATCGAGACGACGGGAACGCACAATCCCCAACCATGGCGGTTCGAGCAGTGAACACCTGCTCAATCTTCCGCTCCGCCGCTACACCACCGCCGGTACAATTCCGGCGCCGTTTTCACCACCTCAAGTCCGTTCAGCACCCCCAACAACTCCGAAAATCAGTCTTCCGAGTCTCAGTTTTTTGCTCCAACAGAAGAACAAGCGGCTTCGGCGTCAATGGAGGTCACCGTAGCTATACTGTTCAGAGTCTCTTTGATATTGCCATGGAGGAGCTTGAAGATTTGCGCCAGCGGAGGAGAGTTCGTGCCGCTAACAAGTTTGTTTCTCCATCAATAATTTTTTCGATTTGTTATGAAAATTCATCAGCACAACTGAAATTGGAGTAAATTTGTACCGTATTCGTTATGTTTTCAGAAGATAAACTGTGTGTGTGTGTGTGTGTGTGTGTGAAATTAGAATTATAAGCTCACCAAAAGTGTGTCAGTCCTGTCTGAAATATAATTTATAGTTGCATAACCTCATTTGGTAGCGTGCGGACGTGAAAGAAAATTTGTTGATAAATTAACCTCAGTAGCTATGTCGTTTTGCACTTACATGATTAAATTATGTGCATGAAGAATTATGCAATTTCTGTAAAATGGAGTACACATGTGGTGTGAGCAAAGTTAGTGATTAGATGTATGGGTGCCTGTTTGGAATTAGAATTAATGATACGGTACTCTTCATTCCATACTCATGGAATTTTGAAAATCTGAATCTAAGAGTTCCGAGCCTAATAAAGTTTCGAGTATACTGATAAGCCAATGCCATGACTGAGTCACTGCTACCGGCATTCCTATTTTGGTGGTCAACCGGATGGCCTTTCTTCATGATGTATGCAACACTTCAAATTCTCCACTTGTTTATCTCAACCTACGTATTGCAGATATGATAAGTTAATGATGGTCAATTAAATACTCATATACTGCTTGCTTTAAAGTAATCTATATGCCACTTCGAGCACAGGTTGCTATTAGGTGTAAATGGATTTTGTATTGAACAAACTAGGGTCCTATTGATGCTTCCTTGTTGCACATATGTTAAAGGGGCCATAAATATTCTTAGACTATCTCATTGGAGCATTTATAAGTTTTTGAGGTGCAAAAGAATAGATCTAAAGGCGTAACGGCAATGTCAAATGAAAAGAAGAAATGTACAGTCTAAAGAAAAACTATGGCGCCGGAGTGTAATTGAAGTTTTTAGCTTAATCTTCAACCTAACTACCGTGACTGGTACGATCCTTCTCCTGTTATTTACAGAGCCACTTCTATGGGTTACCGACAATTCTATTTAATTCCTACCATGTGAAACTGGCGATACTTGGTTATTCACTTTGATACGTGTTTGTGAAAATAATTGCTTGAGGTCCTGTCCATGTAAATCAGTTGATGTAGCATTTGCATACCTGTTAGCTTTGTGATTGAGGAGTTTTTGATTTGCATCGTTGATATAGAAAATGCGTTAATCCATCATTATTGGCTTTATTAAGTGCATTATGGAATCACTTTGCAGATTGGTATTAACGAGCAGTGGGAAGCAACTTGAAGATAAACAAGGAAAGCACGCTCTGCAGAAAGGTCTGCTATTAGAATTCAAGAAAGATGCTAATAGGTTATTGCTAGCAGTTGCGCAGGAACCCGATGGAAGGAAAAACTGGATGGTCTTTGATCAGGTTCTTGTAGAAACAACTAATGCGGCATGTTGAATAGGTTGCTAGGTGTTGGAATTCATTGTTTTTTCCTCCTCGGCTTAGTATATGGCAGGCTTTGAGCCAGTCTGATTGTTTTTTGATTTGTAACCGTGCAGAATGGTGTGAAAACTTCCATCAAACCACAACAAATCACTTATGTAGTTCCCGGGGTTGATACTTTTGACCACAACGCGATATCAGACTTTATTCATAGAGCTGAGAGTAACTTGGTTGGGTTCTTTATTGTTTGAAGTAGAGCCATCAACCAAAATGTTTGTTTCTTTTTTTTCTTTATTAACTGATAAAAAGTACTTCTGTTTTTGTTACAGGATCCGGCTCTCCTTGAGTTTGCTTGGGTTGAGCTACTTGAAATGGAAAAGACAGTTACAGCTGAAGAACTGGCCAAGGTATACCTGATTTTGGTATAATGATTTGATGTTTCATTGTCTCTCTGATGCCCATCGTTGGATTCTTACAGATGATATTTGGTAATTCGGAGCCTCATGAGTGTTATTGTGCCCATCTTTTGCTATCAAGAGATGAAATTTACTTCACTGTGCTGGACAGCAGAGGCCCTTGGTCTATTTATGGACCTCGACCTACTTTTCAGGTACAGTATATTTGGTTGTCACACTGTCATATAAGTGAATTGCTCTAGGCTTTGAAATGTATCCAAGAAATCAAATTTCATTGAAGGTAGTACAAGGAAATACATTGAGTAAATCGCGTGTAAGTTTTCCTTTTCTCTTTACCGCTAAAACTGAAAACTACATAGGTTAACATGACTAAACGGAAAGCAATCCATTAAAAACAGAAGAGAGAATAGGACTTTTAGTAGCTCATTACTCATTTTGGGTACAACTTGGCTAGTTATTGGTGACTGTTCCAATGAATTTGCTACTTCCCCAGATTAGAGGTATAATGACCGTAAGTGGGGCTGTTATTAATTGAGTGTTAAGCTTTTCACTGATATAGCTGTTGTTCCATCCACTCAATGAACTAGGTGGAAGAACTTCAGCGCAGGAAGCTTGCAAAGGATGCTGCTGACAAGGAGTTTCAAGAATTTTTGCAATTACTAAAATCCGCCAAGGCCATGCCTCCTGATGCTAAACCCCCTAAATCATCATGGAAAACCAAAGAGGACATTTGGCAGAAAATTGAGTCTCTTGAGGCTTATGCTCTTGATGTTTTCACCAAAGATGACCAAAAGAAAACAGCGGAACTGGTAACGTCTGACTTTGACTTAGCTAGTTTTTCAATATAAGTGTTTGCACTGTCCAACGTGATTGGACCTGTTGACGTGAGCTATAAAGCTACTCTTAGTTATAATTTTAGATGGTCTGTGGCTCATGTGCTGTCTTGTATTAATGATAACATAACTACATTCTTTGCATGTTGCGTAGTGCGTACTACAAGATGGTACTGTTTTGATACAGTGACGGCTTGAGATTTGTAGCCAGGAGGGACAGTACTTTCATTTGCTCATAAATGGTGGTTTTAGGTTTACATTTAAAAAAAACACTATCATGTCAGGAAGTGCATTTTTTACTGAAGTGCCTGGAACGTAGAATGTGAAGAAGTATCATTTATGAAGCTTTAGGGACCAATAATTTCTAACTCAAAGGTTTTTGAACAAGATTACACACACACACTACCACACACACAATGTCACCGTTCATTGTTAAAGAATAGCACGTATACTTGGTGTGTTGAGAACCGATATATACAAAGCTTGCATGCAGCATTTGCATTGATTGGCTTATTATGTGCCTGCTGGTAGCATGCCAATGGAAAGTGTCTAAAACATATCCCATATGTTGCCCAAGTTTAGTTTCCCCCCTCCCCCCCTACTGAGATCAAGTGCAGATTGTTTGAAATAGCAATGGGTGCATTGTGAAATCCATTTTTACATAGTACCTCTACCTACAACCTCATATGTTCTGCTTATCATCTTGTATGCATAAAAATAGATGGAAAAAAAAAAGACAGTCGTCATGATTTCTCTTAATTTCTTCAGATCCTGAGCGGTATGGGCTTGGTTAAATTAGCTTCGTCAGCAGTAGATCTCCTCATACGTATTGGGTATTTTCCAGTACACATCAATCTTGATCTGTTAAAGCTCAATGTGCGTACCACTTATCCTGATGAGGTTTTATTAGCTGCTGAAAGTCTTTTGACTGAGTCATCTGACCCAGATAAGGTACCCTGCTTCTATTCCTTGATGTTTTTGGGCTATTTATCTTGCAATATTTTTGTTTCTGAAAAGTTAAAAAATTGATCAATCTATAGATTTGTATGTCAACATCTAACTTTGGAGGTTTTAGCTACCATTCTAAACACAATGATACAAATTTTTATACTCGCTGTAAAATTTCATTTTGTATCAAATGTTATGTCTGGATTAGCTTCAAAGAATGATAAGGTGCAAACTTTTCTCGTGACAAAGTTAGATGTCTTTACTGTTCATATATGTAAAGAGAAGAGGGCTGGGACCTTATCCTCTTATTTAGTCTTTCCTAGTAAAGATCGATGAAGTAACAACCCTTTTCGCTTACATGTATGAAACTAATGAAGACATCTAACAAGCATTTGATACAAAGATTCACATTTTATCAAATTCTGGCTTAGCTTCAAATGATGGTATGTGCAAACGTTTCTTATAACAAATTAGACGTCTTTACTAGTTTCATACATGTCTAGAGAAGAGGGCTGGGACCTTATGTTTCTCTTACTAAAGACACGATGAAGTAACAACATGACTACTCTGCCATGCTTACGCTTCAGAAAGAATAAACTATAGTTGGACCCGTCCAAGGCAATGCTTCCATTCACCAGTAAAACTTAAGATTGTACTATGACTTGGGAAAAGTGGAGAGGTGGCATTGACTGAGAAGTGATAGGAACTGCTTCAGTGACACGATGGTCTGGGCTCCTCATGTTAAAACATTTATTCTTTACACTCCACAGAAAATGAGGCCTAATATACTGAAAATACTTCTGGCCAATATATAAGACCAATCTGCTTCTCTATGGCATAATTTTCATTCTACTCTACTACTCTGAGGTTTTCATTGCTATCCAAGTATTTGTCTGAATTCCTTCTAGACTTTTCCTTTTGAAACCTAGAGTGTATGTTGATCACTTGCTAATTGAATACCACTTCAGCTCATTGGCCTTGTCTCAGTTTATCTCTTTTGTAATTTTGGCTAATGTTGTAGAGGCTATAATGTGTGCATTAGCTCGGCAGGAGGAGCTGTGTCCTTATAGGTTTCAGCTCTCCTATGTTATACCACTGTCTCAATTTAATATATTTTTTGCTGCTGCTGTTTGCATGTTTCGTACATTTCTGCATCTGCTATACCATTATCCAAATTACTCCCTCTGTCCCAAAATGATAATCATGTTTGGCTATTCAAAATGGGGGAAATGGGACTATTATTTTGGGACAGAGGGAGAATTTATTTATCTTACTGATGCACGTTCATTTATTGTTGTTTCTGTGCAGAACGACAGAATAGATCTAACCCATCTGAAGGTTTATGCAATTGATGTTGATGAAGCTGATGAGGTGAACACATACTCCGTAGTTGATACTTATACCATTTGCTTATTGTTATTTGAAGTTTCATCATACTCCCCTTAAGGAGTCATTCACTCATGAGTTGTTACTGAGTCATATCTCAGCCAGATACTTGGAGTACATGGAAAACTGTTCTGTCACTTTTTTTTATGCATTTGGGTGATGGAGTCTCAGGTTTCAAATGACCTAACTTATGCAGCTTGACGATGCCCTGAGTGCTACAAAGTTGCAGGATGGCCGGATTAAAGTTTGGATCCATGTTGCGGATCCAACTAGCTTAGTTCAACCTGGTAGCATAATTGACCGGTAAATTATGGTTTTACGTGCGACAGATAGCTGAAACGGTCTTGTTTATTCTTTATATAAATTATTTACAATGGCATAGTTGTTGTGTAGAGAGGCAAAGAGAAGAGGAACATCTATCTTTCTACCAACTGCTACTTATCCAATGTTTCCCGAAAAGCTTGCCATGGAAGGAATGAGCTTGAAGCAAGGAGAGCTTTGCAATGCTGTTACTGTATCCGTTGTACTGCACTCTGATGGCAGGTACACTATTAGGCTATTTTTTGCGACCCAATTTCAAATCGTGGAATGTATTTGGAAGAGCAATTCAGATCCAGTGGAATTCATTTTTTGTTCTCATTCCAAGTGTTGGTTAGGTGAAAATGGCTCGTAACAGTTTTAGGATGTATATGATGTTTTTTCCTAGTCCATTTTTTTAAACGGTCGATGGGTGTTAGTTTGTTAGAAACTGAATACTCCCTCCGTCCCACCTCACTTGAGACCTAAGGGGTGGGCACGATAACTAAGGAAAAAGAATAAACTAAGGAAAATGTGTGGTAGAAAATGAGGAGAGAGAATGAGTGGGGTTAAAAGTAGGTTGATTGAATAAATTGTGTGGTGGAAAATGAATAGAGAGAATGAGTGGGTGGGGTAGATTAAATATAAAATTATAAAAGGATGACCATTTTGGGAGTCTCAAGTGAAGTGGGACGACCCAAAATGGAAATAAGTCTCAAGTGAGGTGGGACGGAGGGAGTAAGTTGTAAACTAGTTTTGATTAAATCGTCTGCCTCATGGACATTATATGAGTTCATCGATAAGAAAATTTCTCTCCAGTAATTGTGGGTAATGGGGGTTGATTTTTTTTCCCTATCTATTACTCCCTCTGTCCCAGAGTATATGTCCACCTTTCATTTTTAGTCTGTCCCAGAGTATATGTCCACTTCCAAACATGGCAAAGAATATTTACTATTTCCCCACTCATTCTCTCTCCTACTTTACTTTTATACTCACAACACCAATCTACTTACTATTCATTCCCACTCATTCTCTCTCCTACTATATTTTTATACTCACAAGACTTACATCACTTTCACCATTTTTTAATCTCCGTGCAAATGGGAGGGTGGACATATACTCTGGGATGGAGGGAGTGTATAATTATTCTTTAACTATCACTCTTTTTTTGTTTTTATTCTTCTTCTATTCGTTTCATTTTCTAAATTTTTTCCCACCTATTTCTTCTTTTAACTTATTTTTTATTACATCTTTGCTTTCACGATGACATATGAGGATTCATGTTGGCTGACCCAAAATTATTTTGGGACTAAGGCTTTGTTGTTGTTGTTATAGTAATTGTTTTGCATTTTTCAGAATTGCAGAGTACACTGTGGATAATTCAGTTATTAAACCAACTTATATGCTGACATATGAGAGTGCAAACGAGCTTATTTATATGAACCTAGAAGAAGAAGTTGAGCTAAGAACTCTTTCTGAAGCTGCAGCACTTCGGTTAAGATGGCGGCAGGGTCAGGTTGGCAGGCATTTACATTAACACATTAATTAAGATTCAATAGCCACCTTTCTTTTGGGTAAATTCTATATACAAGGCATACTACATACAAGGCACCAATAATGGCAAAACTACCCTTCGCGTGTCGTGTGCAAAAAGACGACTTGAAGGCTTCATGTCGTGTACTAATACACGAGATAGACCAATTGTATAAAATGTCCAGTCGTGTGAATTTATACGAAATATACTATACTATATCACACAAACATACACGAAATGCATATGAACAGGTCGTGTATAGTTCATACGACATGTTGTCACACATGTCGTATTAAAGCACACGATATAAAGCCCTATGCTCGTGTATATTCATGCGACATGTCAAAATGAAGGTGTTCTTCGATGATTTGCAACACGATGTTAATGATACGCATATGCTATGTTAAATTATTGAATTGTGTTGTTAATTGAGCAAAATTTGTACACTTAGACATGACAAGTAACAAACGTCATATTGGATCATACAATATCATATAACCTATCACATTTAAGTGATACCACTTTATTTATAATCCCATAACAAATGATTGTGGTGTTATGTTTCTAATCAAGATTATATTTAAAGAGATAATTAAACATGTTATAATGCATCATACAATATCATATATAACCTATCACATTTATTAGGTTAAAGTGATACCACTTTATTTATCAACTAACAAACGATGTTATGATGTGCATATACTATGTTAAATTAATGAATTATGGTGTTATATTTCTAATCAAGATTATATATATTGAGTTAATTAAACATGTTATATAACGAGTTAAGTTGTTTCGATGATTTGCCAAACGAGGTTAATGATAAGTTGTACATTAGAGGAATACCACTTACTCAAGATTATATATTTGAAATTATCATATTTGTTAATCAAGATTATATGTTTCTTGTTATAATAAGTTGGAAAACAAACAATGATTACATATATGAATGAACCAACATCATACAATATCATATAACCTACCACATTTATTTATAATTAAATTTCTCTTTTTGATAAGGTGTTTCGTGTGGGCATACACGACATGTATTAAGACATTTCGTATGAATTATACACGAAATGTTGAGTGGATTTCGTGTATATGTACACGAGATGCTTCCCTCATCTCGTGTATTATAACACGAAATGTAACTGTTTTATCATTTTACAATTCGTGTGAAAATACACGAGATGGGGAGAAGCAGCTCGTGTACATATACACGAAATGCACATCAACATTTCGTGTATTAGCACACGAAATGTAAACTGATTCATCACTTTACATTTCGTGTGCTAATACACGAAACGTTGACAAGTATCTCGTGTGTGTTCATACGAAACACACCCCGACAGTTCAAATTTTATACCCACCAATTCGTATCAAATTCAAACAAAAAACCCCAATTTATGTTACGAAATCACAATTAGAACCATTTAGGATAGGTTTAAACTACACTTAAGCGTTATATAATCGATTTTAGGCATAAAAGTAAAGTTGGGTTTTCAAATTGAAAGTTAGGTTTAGAAATTAGGATTACTTTTGGAGCGGCGGTAGAAGAGGCGGCTCCGGACTTTCCACCGGTGATAGGGAGCTTGTTTGTCTTCATTTGTGGTTGTGTATGGTGGTGTTGTTGTGGTGGTCGGTTGATTGTTTCACTGTTGAGAGAGAGAGAGAAGAACCGACTGTTGAATGGGGAGGGAGGGGAAGGATTGTTTTTTTTTTAGTATATATATGAGGGTATTTTGGTCATTTACGCGTGCCTTGTAATTTTCATGCCTTGTATATAGTAGTACCCTTTCTTTTGTTTAGAGTTCCATCACACCAATTTTATATTCGCATTCCTTTAACATCCAATATTGGATTATAGGTTCATTCTTGAGGGTCCTCTTGCACACACTAAAGTCAACCCACTACATATAGTTTCAAAGTTGGCCTATAGAGTTATGACATATTGCCTTCTTCTGTAAGGCCTTGCATGCATTTTAATCACTCTAGTGTCCAGACTTTTTGTGGTTTGCCCTCTTCACATTTAATCAACCTGCAACCTCCCCACCCCCCCCCCCCCCCTTCCCAACACACACACTCAAAAGAAAAAATGAAGAAAAAAGATACTTTTGTTTGTATTAATATTAACTTACCTTATGCTCAATGTTTAGGGTGCAGTAGAGACGGGCTCATTCGAAGCAAGAATCAAGGTGACTAATCCAGATGATCCTGAACCGGCAATCAGGCTTTATGTTGAAAACCAGGCAGACCCTGCAATGCGACTTGTGTCCGAGTTGATGATACTTTGTGGAGAAGCTATAGCCACTTTTGGCTCTCAAAACAAAATCCCTTTACCTTACAGAGGACAGCCACAGTCTGATATTGACTTATCTGCATTTGCGGATCTTCCAGAAGGACCTGTTAGAAGTGCTGCTATAATTAAAACATTACGTGCTGCGCAAATGGACTACAGAAAGCCTGAGCGCCATGGAGTATTGGGAATTCCTGGTTATGTTCAGTTCACATCTCCCATCCGTAGATATATGGATCTCCTTGCTCACTATCAGGTGGGTTTTTGAATTTTCGAAGTGCATTTCTATGTGGATATTTCCAAGTTTGGCCAATTCTATTGAACTAAGCAGTATCTTCAACTTGTAGGGACTAGGAATCACATCTAGTTGATAATAGCGTTATCGTTTCTTCAGTTTTGTGGTTAGGTAATTGATGTTGCATGTTGAAACTACCAGTTAGGGCTGTCCAATAACCTGCGTGGTTTCTAGATGTTCAGGCTGCTCTGCTTGTTTGATGCTTGTCCAGCTTGACTTTTGTTTAGTTCAAGTAGATATGACACATGATTCTAGGCTCTAGGCATGAACACATGCTGCAAGACTTGGTCTTGAGTAAACTCTTCACTAATTGTGAAATATGCCATGATGGTCCCCCAACGGACATCCCGGATCCCAGTTACGTAAATAACTAGTTCAAAATTAAAACCTCACTGGGTAATGCTTGCATCCTCTGAATTATTGCTGCTGCTGGAAGTTTATGTATACTCCCTCCGTCCCAAAATGATCTTCTCATTTGACTATTCAAACTTTTTAAGGATATGAACACTTGATTCACTAGTCATGTTTTGTTTGGGCACTTCTAAGCCTAAGTTTTAGAAATGTGAAGAATTTTATTCAAACTTTTTAAGGATATGAACACTTGATTCACTAGTCATGTTTTGTTTGGGTACTTGTAAGCCTAAGTTTTAAAAATGTGAAGAATTTTTTGGGACAATGAAAAATGCCAAATGAGAAGATCATTTTGGGACGGGGAGGGAGTATAATTTAACCTCTCTTATCCTTAAATGAGTCTATGTTTGAGTTTGAATTTGAGAGACATTTAAGAAAGTTGAGTTTAATCACTTTTAGTAGCATATGTATGCATAATTGGGCCCAATGATCTTACCATATAACATCATGATTACATGTGTGATTTGGAGCATGCTTCTTAGCAAGGGAGGATTTAGTAACTTCTCCAAAATAATGCACATTGTTTGAGTTTTTTTTTTTTTCTTCTAATGATGGACACTCATTTACGGATGGATGAGGAAGTACAATTTACAGCATTAGTTTAAAATGGGATCGAGCAAATTTCAAACTCAGCTTGTTTATGGGCCATTTGTGAAGTAACTAACTTGAGAGCTTGAGCATGGGTTCTTTGGCCCGAGCAAAACTTAAGTTCAGCCTGTTCAAGTTCTGAAAGTACTTATCTCGAGATTAAACACTGGTACTTTGCCTTGGTAGAGCTCTGAACATACAAAGACAGGTCGGCTGGTTTGCAGCCCTATGGACGCCAATAACGAATGCTCTTTATGCAGAAATGACACTTCATAAAATCATTTAGATGTTAATATCTGCTTGCTGTTCAGTGCATTAGTGGACCGAAATATCGTTTGCAAGTTATCTAACTGCTTCACCTTCAGTTTTTGCATCTGATCATGATCCATGTTTCTCGGGTTTAGCAAGAGAATTGAAATCTTTATACAACTGAATTGTGTATATCATTATGCAGGTGAAAGCATTTCTAAGAGGTGATTCTCTACCATTTTCATCTGGTGACTTGGAACTTTTTGGTTCTACTGTAAACATGCACGTAAAATTAGCAAAGAGGCTCTTTAACAGCAGTCTTCGTTATTGGGTAATTGAATACTTGAGAAGGCAACCAAAAGACAAAACATTCCGTGCACTGATCATTAGATTCATCAAAGATGGCAATGCAACTCTTCTACTTATAGATGTAAACATCTGACAATTCCTTAAGAATTTTCATATTCAGTCATATTACTTCTGCACTGAAGCTGTAATGTAATTTGCAGGTAGGATATCAGGCCTTGGCACGAGTATCTGGAGGGTTAAAGGTTGGCGATGAAGTTGAAGTGTGGGTCCATGCCGCTGACCCCCGAAATGACATTTTGACCCTCAAAGAGGTTTGACCAGGTCAATGTGCTGGGCTTGAAGCGAATCTCGTCAGTTGTACACAGATTCGGTGTAGTCAAAGCAAGATCTTCTCGTATGATTGTTGAAAATGACTTCATCTTTTACAGTCTCTAAATGTGGTACCAGGGGAAAACTCGAGCATGCAATCCACTTTAAGACTGATATGAAGATACCAGATATCTGACACAATAGAAAAGTGTAAAAACTGAGTAATACTAAAGTCACAAAAAACTCTCACAAAATCTTGCTTACAAACCGTGTTGTCAGTATGTGATTGGATGTTGTGTTTGCAGGCCCCTCTTCTCATTAATTCAACATCCAATCAAATTTTGCCAACTCCTTTTGTGACCAAGATTTTGTGAGATTTTTTTGTGCCCCTAGCATTGCTCGTAGAAACTACTGGGAACTGATTGCGAAGTTATAGTTACTAGCTCGTGGCAAATCAGAAAAATGTGTGTCAGTGGGCATTTGTTCTACAAGTTGCAGTCGGGGTCTGAAGGTTTGTTCCGTCAGCATCCATCCAGGGACTGTATACACAGGTCAACATTTCTCACCTCTCTCTTAGAATTCTTTTTCCATTGAAAGATGTCTAAAATTACTTAGAATGAGCATATATATATAAATATATGTAGATATATGTCAATGTCAATTAGTACTGGCATACAATGATCTGGCCTTTCTATCTTCTATATATCCTCCCTTCACATTTTTAGATCATTTGGGTAGTAATTATGGGTTGGCCAAGTTAATGCGAACAAGCTCCTTTTCCCTTTCTCATCCTTTTTTTTTTTTTTTCCTTCATGCTATTTATCAAGGTTATAAAAAACGCTAGGCGGTCTCTAGGCGCCGCAGGGGCGCCTAGGCGGGATCTAGGCGGGGCCGAGAATTCAGAAATAACTATAATATCCTAGACGGGACCTAGGCGTTTCATGAACGCCGCCTAGGCGGCCTAGACGGACGTCTTTTAGAACACTGGTATTTATCGGTAGCCGATCATGGAAAATGAGTTCTCTTAAGGCTATTCCATCAACTTAATGCTCATCCACATAAGAAGAATTGCAATTCATGAGCATGTGTTTACATATTCTGATTTGATCGATGGGAATTTTGTCGTATGCTCATTTGTGCATTCTCACTAAAGTTTGATTTTTTTTTTTTTTTTTTTTTTTTTTGTTGTTGCATTCAATGGAAGCTTCATTCGTATAAAGTAGCAAAACTTTGAAGCGTCGCTTAGTGAACAAGTTTATTCATAAGTATTTTATTTCACAATTGCAACTTGGTATATACTCCCTCCGTCTCAAAATGATCTTCACATTTTTTTCACTAATACTGCGAAGAAACTTTGAGCAATAACTTAAAATTATTAATCAAAATTTAAAGTAGCAAAACTTTAGGTTGATTTAATTATATTAATGAAAATTTAAAATCTGTTAATTGACACATCTACAATACTATAAATAACACGTTTTAGATTTTTATTAAGATAATTAAATTAATTTAAAATTATTAATCAAAATTCCTTCGTAGTATCGGTGAAAAAGTGTGAAGATCATGTTGGATAGAGTTGTTTTTTTTTTTTTTATGAAAGATTGTTTAACCAGAGTTAAATCGTGAAAGAGGCTTTCTAAAGCAAAGCATGTTAGGTTGAGTAATTTAATTGGGTACCAATCCAGTTGGACCGTAAACATTGACTCCATTCATTACCATTTTGATTCACATGTTTGGGAGAATTCATTCTTCCATGAATATATATATAATGATGAAAATCCTCCTATTATTCTTCATGATGTCTCTTAGCTTATGTTTTTAAAGGATACACTCATTTTTCCTTACATTAATACCCATTTTTTCGTCCCACTTTGAAATCATGTAAAAATAAAAACTATTCCTCTCAATCTCCTTGCTATGATGAAATGGCATTTGTAATTCACAACGTGATGAGTATTTAACCAATGTTATGATCATAACTTCTTAAAAATTCCAAAATAAAAGTTCCTAAAGCGTGGTTGGCCAGTCTAAATTATTAGTGCTAGTTTCGTCTCAAAATGAATGTTCAAAATTGCTTTTGAGTAAGAGTAATTTTGGATATTCATTTTGTGACGAGAATAGTACTCCCTCGGTCTTCGACTAAGGTTATTAGTTTGACTTTACACGGAAATTGAGAAAAAGTAAATGTTGTGAGTATGAAAAATAAAGTAGGAGAAAGTAGAAAAGAGAAAGTGGGTAGAAAGTTTTTGTTGTGAGAATGATAAGTGGGTCACACTATTCATTTCAAGTAATAAAGCAACTAAGAACATTAGTTTGGGACAAACAAAAAAGGAAAGTAAGAACTTTAGTCTGGAACTGAGGAAGTAATAATTTAGAGGCCTACCACGCTTATAGAACTTTATTTTGAAAGCAATTTCAGACATTCATTTTTTGAGTACGGAGGGAGCACTTTTATTATTTTTTGAAGCTAGAAAATATAATTTCTTGATTTGTAACATATTGAGGATTTGAGGGCCTAAAAGCATGGCATCCTATGACTCTCAGTCTCTCACCTTCATAAAAAGAGCCTATTGATGGAAAAACTGAATTATTGAGGAAAGATTATTATTAAGTTATCCTTTTGCTAACCTTTTCATCATAATTATTTGGGTTAATGACAGTTTAGACCCTGAAGTACCATACCACCCTTTCAAGCGAGCCCTAGGTGTCTTTTTTCGAGAGATCAGGCCTTGGGGTAATTTATTTTCGCCAATTAGGGTCTTTTTGACGGAATTCGTTAAAAACTCAGTTAAAAAGCATGTGCCATGCACGTGACTAACGGAATTGGGTACTTTGAAGTTGATATTTCATTTAAGGGGCTTAATGAAAATTTCAAACTTAACAGGGCTGAAATCAAAACAATTATCAAAATTTTTATTTGAGCAAAAAACAATTATCAAAATATTAAATAAAACCATACAATATAACTTTATTATCATTACTTTCATCAATTTTTTAAATTTACCAAATTTTGATTATTTTTTTTAAAAAAAAACTATTTATTGATTTTGTTAAACCAATAAATTTTCTTTTCGAGCATTAACTATTTATATATTTTATCCTATATAAATAATCATTTTCTTTCAAGACAAAATGAAAAAATTAACTATATTATTTCCCTTTTTATTACTTCTTAATTACTCTCTCCTTCCCAAAATAATTTTTATTTGGCTATTAAATTATTTTTTTTGGCTCGTTTGATAGACCGGTACGTATAAGCATTACTCCCTCCGTCCCTCCATCCCATCCGAATTAGGATTTTCTCTCCCGACACGGGGATTAAGGAATAATAGTATTATATTGTGAAAAGTGATAATGAAATTGAATTAAGAGATTTAACATTTATGATTAAGCACTAATTATTTACCTAAAATCTGTCCAAATATAAAATTTGAGTACAGTCAAATTTGTTAAAGAAATTCAAAATTCAAATTTTATATTTCAACCAAATTATCACCATACAAATTTGTTAATGAAATTCAAAACTGTCCGAGAACATTCATCTTGAATCAAAATTTACTCAATTTTACACAATTTTACACATAATCCAATCCAATCTTCACCATGACCCCAAACATTATACCACCTCCACCGCAACCATCACCATTATCGCCACCAAACCACCACTGCAGTGCCACCAACAACTGATCTCCTCCCAACTCATCCCCTTCTTCTACAAAATTAAACCCAGAAAACACCAATCTTCATGTATCCACGAAATTAAAACCAAAATCAGGGAGAGATTAAACCCAAAATCAAATTGTGCACAAACCCAGAAGAAGTTAAACCCAAGATCTCCGTCGAACTCATATTGCTTCCGTAATTATTGAACAACCAGATCGGAGACCAAATCGGAGAAGATCTTGGAGAAAATAGCAGAGATTTGAACCAGATTTGGAGAGAAATGAAAAGAAATAGAGAGGCGTCGGCGATAGAGGACCAACTGAGAACAAGGACGAACAATGAAGGACAGATTTGAACAGATCTGGTCCAGATCTGACGGCACCGGCGATGATGGTGAAGCAGAGTTGCAGCAAGATCGGCACCGTCGGAGATCGAAGACGGTGATTTCTTCGCCTGCGTATCAACATCAGAGCAACAACTACTTCAGAACTCGATGATGACAGCTAGGGATGGCAATTTGACCGAACCCGATCCGAACCCGAAGGCGATCCGCCCCGAAAAAGTAGGGTTCGGGTTGCAATTTTCATGACCCGAGCGGGTTAGGGTCGGGTTCGGGTTTTGATATTGACCCGCCGTGATCCGACCCGACCCGCACCCTCATGTAAAAAGTCAAGATATTATGTTAGTTAATCATATCATATGTTGTTCAATTAATTTTTATAGTTGTTTTTTAGTGAGGTTTGATGATTTTAAACTAATTTCTGTAACTAATTAAAATTTAAGCTTATACATAGATTGAGCCCAAGCAAATATGAGCTAATTTTTTTATAATTTTGTATGCTTCGGGTCGGGTCGGGTTTCCTTGCCTTCTGGTCGGGTCGGGTTCGAGTCACTCCTTTTAGCATTAGGGTCGGGTTCGGTTTTGACGAAACCCACCCCGAACCCGACCCGTTGCCATCCCTAATGACAGCGCTGGAGAAGTCGCCGTTGTGTGACGAATGAACGGCGTGGTCAGTCGCCGTTGCCGGTGATTGTCTCCGGGGCTGGAGAGAGGGAAATGTTGAGTTTTTTTTTATATACCGTGAAGTATAAACGGGGAAGAGAAAGGTTGAGTTTTTTTAATCAACAATCCTTCATTTATGAGATATGTCATTGAACCCCCTTAATAGTTAAAAACAATTCAAAGTTCCCAATTCCGTTAGTCACGTGCATGGCACATGCTTTTTAACTGAGTTTTTAACGAATTCCGTCAAAAAGACCCTAACTGGCGAAAATAAATTACCCCAAGGCCTGATCTGGCGAAAAAAGACACACAGGGCTCGCTTGGAAGGATGGTATGGTATTTCAGGGTCTAAACTGTCATTAACCCTAAATATTTATGAGGCTTGTGAGAACACCTAGATCTGTCTCATAGAAGAGACGGGTCGACCCATGACCCGTGTACAACATTCTCCGCGAAGCGTAGGATCCCAACTCATGCTCCACTCAAAAGCTACTACATGGCAGCGACCCATTGGCCCAATTTTTTTTTAGTTTTTTCCGCAGTTTTTTTTTTAGTTTTTATAAAAAAAAATTGACTGTTTTTTTCGTTTGCCAAAAGTAATACTTAGTACAACTAAATGTAACAATTGTGTTACTTATAAAGTAACATTGTTTATAAGTAAACGTAACACCAGTTTTACAAAAAAAAAAAAAAAAAAAAAAAAAGAAGCTCATTTTACTCATCTTTCAAAACTGTAATACTAACTATAAATACGTGTAACACTAACAATAACTAAATGTAATTATCGTTATACTGAAATGTAATAGTGTTTTTCCAGAATATTTTTTATTTTTGAGTATTTTGATTTTATTTTTTAGAAGAATGTAACATTTGAAAATTAACAACTTATATACATGAATGTAATTATTTATACAAGTAAATGTAACACTTTAGTAGATGAAATTGTAACAGATTTTTATAGATAATGTAAAATTTTTACATGTATCATGATAAATTGAACCCATTGTAACTTATTATTTGAAAGCATATAGATATACTATTATACAAGTAAATGTAACTGTTTTACAATGTTATTATACAAGTAAAATGTAACATTCGTTTATAAAAATTGTTACTTTCTTATTTTTACAATGTTAGTAACACAAGTGTTTTTAGTTCTAAAGTGTAAATAGTTGAATTATTACTTTTCTATACATATGTGTTACAATTATGTATAAACACTGTTAAAGTAACACGTTTGTTATATTTTAGTTGTAATAAGTATTACTTTTGGCAAACAAAGAAAACATTTTAAAAAAAACATTGTTACTTTTCTGTATATATGTATTACTTTTATGTATACAAACGGTTACATATAATTAACACGTTTGTTACATTTAGTTATAGTGACTATTACTTTTGACAAACCGAAAAAAAATAAAAAAATAAAAAACAATTTTGCCTGTGGGTCATGGATCCGAGTCATGGGTCAAAAATGACCCGTCTCTACCATGAGACGGGTCATGGTGTTCTCATACAAGTTTTTGTCATTATTTATATATGAAAAAAGATTCATCCTTATACGTTTTATCATGTACCGTACATCTATATAATTGTACTTATACTATGATAATTGTATAATAATGTAAGTATGTGTGTACAACGCCATAGCCAAACTACTTGTCATATTTGGAATCATTTAAATGTTTAAAAAATGGAGTATAATTTATGTTTGATATTTTTTTAAAACAATATTCGCAGGCATTAAACTGGCCTAAAAGCTTCTTTGAAAAAAAAAAAGAAAAAAAGAAGAAGCATGGTTTCAAGTATTTAATATTGCTTAATGTTATTCTAGAAATGACTTTTCCCAGATTTCATTCACAGATTGTCGGCATAGGAAATTTACTCAATAATAGTTAGTCTTATTTATTTAAATTATGGCTTAAAATTTATTTAAATAAAATAAAGAGTCTAACTTTTTAAAATAGAGTTAGTAAAATGTACTGTATTATTTAGTTTTTCTATTTCTCTTTCTTATATTTGTCATAGCACTAAATATTTAAAGCGCTACATTGTACTCCTACGTCCCTTATTAATTCCTTTTACCTTCAAACTATATTATAAATTTTGAAATTATAATTATTTCGAAGCTTTAATTTTAAAAGTTATATTATAATTTAAAAAATTCAAAAAGTTTTGAATCTTTAATTTTAGAAATGATATCCATTTTCCAAGACAAACAAAAAAATAATAACAGAACAATCATTTTAAATGGAGGGACTATTCTGCTATTTGGATTTGGTTCCAAATCTTAAAATATTTGCTCTTATTGTGATGCATGGTTGAATGCCCCCAAGATTTGCAGCATGGCTGCATGACTAACCAACCCCTCACACTCATGTGCTTGTTAGTTAGGATGCATGTCAGATGCTGACAATCCACCCTCATAAAACCCTATTTCTTTCATCACCCACCATATTTATTTATTTTTTATTTTTTTAACACAACCATGTTTAATTATTTATCATCTTCATATACAAACATTCTGTAACGACCCGAGTCCGCAAGCCCGACCCGCTACATAAGCGCCACACAACTGGCCCACTGAGCACAAACAACTTGGGTCCACTTGGCTCACCACAGGCCCACCCAAAAGTCAATGGATGTTATTGGTGCTCAATGGTAGTATAGTTGGGGCTTATATATCACAATCAAAGCCCATATCATTCCGATGTGGGATGGGGTATTACAAACACCCCCACTTAAATCCTTGTTGTCCCCGGCAAGGCCCAAACAATACCCAGATCGTCCCCCCGGGCGAGCTCGCAAGCCTTACGGCCGGGGGTCCGCTCTGATACCATTTGTAAGGACCCGAGCCCACAGGCCCGACCCGCTACATAAGCACCACAAACTGGCCCACTGAACACAAACAACTTGGATCCACTTGGCTTACCACAGGCTCATCCAAAAGTCCATGGATGTTATTGGTGCTCAATGGTAGTATAGTGGAAGCTTATATATCACAAACAAAGGCCATATCTTTCCGATGTGGGATGGGGTATTACAAACACCCCCACTTAAATCCTTGCCGTCCCCGACAAGGTCCAAACAGTACTCAGATCGTCCCCACGGGCGAGCTCGCAAGCCTTACGGCCGGGAGTCCGCTCTGATACCATTTGTAACGACCCGAGCCCGTAAGCCCGACCCGCTACATAAGCCTCCACTATACTACCATTGAGCACCAATAACATACATGGACTTTTGGGTGGGCCTGTGGTAAGCCAAGTGGACCCAAGTTGTTTGTGTTCAATGGGCCAGTTTGTGGTGCTTATGTAGTGGGTCGGGCCTGTAGGCTTGGGTCATTCCACATTCACCCATGATATTAATAAGATTAAATTAAATCCAGTCGCTTCCAATCCCAGGAAATAATTGTTTGGCATATATATGATCGATGGAGAGTGAGGAAGTCTCTTGTGAGACCGTCTCACGTGTGAGACGGGTCTCAATGAAAGAGAAAATAGGTTTGCCCTGTCTCGCCCATAATTGGCAAACCATTTATTCTCTCAACGAAACCCGTTTAATACGTGATACCGTCTCACGCAAGTTTTTGTCATAGAGAGTCAAGTCATCATCGAATGGTAACAATTATATTCCAAATACTACCTCTTTCTTAAAATAAATATTTTTTTTTTCAAATAAATGACCTTTTTTATCTCAAATTGTCTCTAAATAAATTTTCACCCTTTCTTAAAATTTATTTTATACTTACAAAATAAATATTTTGAAAATAGATAACAAAGAAATTTATGAATTTCTTACTATTAAAAAAACTTTTCAAAGCGCCCTACAATCGAGAAAGACCATTCACTTTAGGACGAAAGAAGTAGTTGTTACAATTAAGGCGGAACAAATAGTTTAATAATAAGTATCCTAATAAAATTTCAAAACTCAATACTAAAGTATAATTATAAATAATATTAGTAATAGTTTTTAATTTTTAATGAGATAATTAAGCTAACTTAAAGTATAAATTAAAATTTAGTCAAATTAATAATTAAAAATATGAGGCTACCTTTTTCTGAGACCCGGACAAAATATTTGAGCCGGTCTCCTGTGCAACCGCCGCACGGCGTGCGACGGCGCCAGGCGAGCCGAGCCGTTTTTTTTTTTTTTTTTTTTTTTTTGCCAAACCCAACTTTTTTTCCTCCCAACAAAAGTAACACTTATTATAACGAAATGTAACACTTTTTTTCTTCAAAATGTACCACAATTTTGCTGCAATAGACTAAAGATAACATAAAGATTGACAACTAAACTAATGTCACACTTTTAATAAAGGTATGTAACACTTATTTTTCAAATATAACACTTTTTTCCAAAATTAACATAAGATTGAGAAACTAAACTAATGTTACATTTTATAAAAAATGAATGTAATATTTTTTTCCTCAATTGTAACAGATTATATTCTTAAATGTAACATTATATCTGAAAATGTAACAATTTTTAATTGAGAAAGTAACAATTGAAATGCAAACCTCTATTATATATTTGAAATTTTACTCTTTTTTCAAAGAAGAAAAGTAACATTTACTAAATAAAAATGTTACATTCATCTATATAAAAAATTATAATCATATATTCACTTTGTTACACTTCAAATGTTACTTTTTTTAACCACAAAAACTATCAAACAATTTAAATTTTCTTGTAAAACTGATGTTACATTTGACTGTGAAAAGTGTTACTTTTTGAAGATGAACCTGTTACTTTTATCAGAACAGAGTGTTACTCTCTTCGTCCCAATTTAAAGTTCCTAGTTTGACTTTGCACGGAGATTAAGAAAAAATAAATGTTGTGAGTATGAAAAGTAAAGTGGGAGAGAGAAAGTGGGTGGGGAGTTTTTGTTGTGAGAATGACAAGTAGGTCTCACTTTCCATTTTAGGTAATAAAACAAAGTAAGAACCTTAAATTGGGACATATTAAAAAGGAAAGTAAGAACCTTAAAGCGGGACAGAGGGAGTACATCTTAGCTGATGAGCAGCTCAAACTTTTTTGTGTAAAAAATATGTTTTTTTAAAAAAAAAAATAATCAAACCATATCATGACCTATGTAGTTTTATTCGTCTCGTCGAGACGAACACAACGGTATTTTAATATTTTTTTCTGAGTTATAAATCTAAAAATATAGCATTTTTGTTGGAGCAATTGAACAAGACTTGATGAGAAAATAAAGCAATCACAAGAACACAGATTTACGTGGTTCACCAACTTGGCTACGTCCACGGGGAGGGGAGAGAATATTATTATCACTGAAGAAACAATTACACAAGATCACACTAATCTACTTTGCACGAATTTTGATCACAAAATTCCTGACTGTGCAAACCCTAGATCTAGAATTATTGATCTCTCTATTCTGTGTAAACTCCTTCTGTCTCGGAATTATGAACTTGTTAAATTTAACACATTAAATTAGGCGTCCCCAATTCAAAGGCATTAAACTTAACAAATCTCCACCTTGACTTTGAATCTCTCAAATAACAAATCTTTCCTCCCCCCTCGCCTCATCTGCTATCTAATAGCTGCGAACATTAAGCAAGTCCAAACAATGTTGTAACTTGCTCCTCGTTACGGGTTTTGTGAACATATCTGCAGGGTTGTCCGCCGTCCCTACCTTCTTCACCTTTACCCGTTTCTCATCTCTTAGGAAATGATATCTGACATCAATGTGCTTGGTCCTCTCATGATGAACTTTATCCTTGGCCAAACAAATCGCGCTCAAACTATCGTAATAAATAATAGCCTGATCCTGATGTATCCCAGGATCGCTGATCAATCCCTTCAACCATATTCCTTCCTTAGCGGACTCTGTCAATGCCATGTATTCTGCTTCTGTTGTAGACAACGTCACTGTCGCCTGCAATATAGCCTTCCAACTGACAATTGACCCACCAAGCGTGAATACATATCCGGTCATCGATCTTCTTGTATCAACATCACCCGAATAGTCCGAATATGAGAACCCCTCGAATGCACATTCTGCTCCACCTCCATAGATGAGACCGACGTCACTGGTACCTTTAAGATACCTAAAGATCCGCTTCACAGCCTGCCAATGTTCCTTACCCGGATTACCCATGAACCGACTAACAACACTAACTGTCTGTGCAAGATCCGGCCTAGTGCACACTATAGCATACATCAAACTACCAACTGCACTAGCATAGGGTACTCGAGCCATATACTCTTTCTCCTCAACCGACTTGGGCCCAAACGCGACTGACAACCGTGCATTCGCTGCACTCGGAGTATCTATAGCCTTAGCTGTTGACATACCAAACCTTTCTAAAACTTTCTTGTTGTAACCTTTCTTTGATAAGAACATTTTTTGTTTGCTCCTATCTCTATAAATCTCCATACCCAGAATTTTCTTCGCGCTACCCAAATCCTTCATCTCAAACTCTGCGGACAATAAGCCTTTCAGCTTCTGAATCTCAGACTTCTTGACTGCTGCTATCAACATATCATCTACATAAAGCACCAAATAGATGTACGAACCATCTACCAACTTATTGTGATACACATAACAATCATACGGGCTTCTTGTGTATCCGATCTCTGTCATATAGCTGTCAAACCTCTTGTACCACTGCCTAGGCGACTGCTTAAGTCCATACAAGGACTTCTTCAACCTACAAACATAATCTTCCTTACCAAGAACTTGAAATCCTTCCGGCTGTGTCATGTATATCTCTTCCTCCAGCTCTCCATGCAAGAAAGCTGTCTTGACGTCTAGTTGCTCAAGCTCCAAATCCCTTTGTGCTACTATTTCTAGCAACACTCTGATTGAAGTGTGTCTGATCACTGGTGAGAAGATCTCATTATAGTTCACCCCTTCTCTCTGTGTGAAACCCCTTGAAACAACGCGAGCTTTATACTTGATCTCTTCTGCCTGTGACATCCCTTCCTTTTTCTTGAAGATCCACTTGCAAGTCACAATATTTCTGTCTTCTGGCCTTTTGGTCAACTCCCAAGTCTGATTCTTGTGAAGAGACTCCATCTCATCACCCATAGCCGCATACCACTGAGATGACTCTGAACATGTAACTGCTTCCTTGAAAGTAGAAGGTTCCGAAATATCGGGCTCCACTTCCTCAGCAACCTGTAGTGCATAAGACACCATGTCTTCAAATCCATACCTCTCTGGAGGCTTCCCGAAATTATCTCTTCTAGACCTTCCTTGTGCTAACCCATGTTCTTCAGGAACTGAACTTGAACTTTTTGGTGCTTCAATCTCTGTCTCTGTTGGTGGATCCTGATCAACATCTGACTGTGGGACAACTAACTCTTCAGTTTCTTGTTGCTCCACCGGTTTATCAACACCACCAACACTCGAAACAATCGTAGATCTCATAATAGGGTTAATAACAGAATTCTCATCAAAAACGACGTTCCTACTGATAATTACCCTATTTTCTGATGGAGACCATATAAGGTAACCCTTGACACCGTCCCTGTTGGTGTTGGTGCCCTAGGCACGTTTGTTAAACGTTGTATAAGTTATCATTTTATTCATGATGATAAAGAGAGAATAAGATTATTATTGTTGCTCATGTTTGCTTATAATAATCTTTGTCCCTAGAGCTTGTTAAGCACTAGTATAAAGGCTAAATGATCATGGGATGATCATGTTAGATTTATAGGTACTTGTTTGGAACAAGGTTGTTTTGGGCGGCCGCACACCATGTCGGGACTGGTTTCCTGATTTGATTTGAAAAAGAATTTTGAACGGGTTTAGACACAAGTTTCCTATTTGGAATAGGTCTAACTTGTATATAAACAGCAAAATTCGGCCAGAATCAATAGCTAATGCTTTTGTGCAAATCTCAAAGAGTTTGAGAGAGATTTTATTTTGTTCTAAGACATCCTAGATTGAAGAACAAAATAATACACAAATAAAATTCCATATAGTTCATATTAATTGTGAAAACGTGTTTCATAATTTTGGTCTAGCAACCAAGATCAAGTGTTCTTGATATTCGTTCGTGGTGTGGATACCGCTAGAGGGTGAAACTTATCATCTTCAAAGTTCGTGATTCTTACTATGTTCGTGATCAATGTTTCAAGCCTCCATCGAATTCAAAGTTGTAAAAATCAAAGGCATCAAGGGTTAGTATTCTAGTATTCATCATATTGTACTTGACTTAATCATATGAATGGATCTATGGGCTTTGGGTTTCATTAAATTTTAAATGCTTAATTCCGCTGCGCATGTTACTCCGAAACCCAACAGTGGTATCAGAGTCCCGTTCATGTTGATTATTTCAATACTTAGATCATGTTGTGTGTATATAAATTGTTTGTATGCCTAGCATGATATGAATATTGGATTATATGATGTTTATGTGTTATATGATTTTATGTAGTTTATGTTGGGTTTCGATCAAACATGCGCATCGGAATTTAGCATTTAAAATTTTGAAACCCAAAGCCCATAGATCCGTTCATATGATTAAATCAAATACAATAACATGAATATAGGATAAAACTAACCCTTGATGGCTATTAAATTTTCTCTTGGTCTTTGGTGGAGATTTGAAGACTTGATCACGATCACAAAGATTGAACACGAACTTTGAAGATGATGATTTTCACCCTCTAGCGGTATCCACACTTCGAACGAATATCAAAGGAACTTCTTTGATCTTGGTTGCTAGACCAAATTGTGAAACACGTTTTCACAATGAATTTGAACTATATGGAATTTTCTCTCTTGTGTATTGTTTTGTTCTTTGACCAAAGATGTCTTAGAACAAAGTAAAACCTCTCTCAAACTCTTTGGAGACTCACAAAAAGGCTATCACTGAAGTTCTGGCCGAACTCATCCTTTTATACACAAGCAAGACCTATTCCAAATAGGAATCTTGTGTCAAAAGACATTCCAAATCGAATTAGGAAAGTGCCAGCCGACAGTACTGTGCGGCTGCCCAGAATACACTGTGCGGTCGCACATTTATCTGAAACAAACTGGTACAAATCTGAAATAAGTGTGCGGCCGCCCAGTCCACACTGTGCGGTCGCCCACTTCCCAGAATGTCCAGAATTTCCAAAATTCCAATTTAGTCCTTTTAAAGATTCGTTCTATTGTGTGTGACCCTCTAGGATTATACTAAGTTGGCAATGGGTTCAAACATGAAACCATAAGATATGATTAGGTTCTAGCAAACCGTCACACCTACCCAAATAGATAACTAGATACAAGTTTGCATTCCTTTAGAATATGTCATAATCCCTTTGTCCACGATGTCATTGAACACAAGTCATGGTCAAACAGTCAACTTGTTTTTGTTCAATACTTTCTCGATTCCGAATATGTTGATAATCCAAATGCCATTGATCCAATCAATTCATTTGAGTCCGGCCGAACATTTCATCAACATCATTCCTACGAGAGGCCCAAGCTTGACATCTCTCTGAAGAGGGACAAATCCATTTAGCTTATTATTCTTCCCTACGTGAATCTGATTATGCCAATCATACCCTTTATAACTTCCCGGTTAAAGGTAGCGTTTGAATATGTCAAACATAATGTTCATTAAGTGGAAGACTATAATAACTTCATGTCTAAGGATTCAAATGACATAACTAATATGAGATATATGTTCGACATAGACCATGACATAAATCTCATACAGCGGGTCATGTTCAATACCTTGTTCCAAACAAGTACCCATAAATCTAACATGATCATCGCATGATCATTTAGCCTTTATACTAGTGCTTAACAAGTACTAAGGACGGAGATTATTATAAGTAAACATGAACAATAATAATAATCAAAACATCTCTTTATTGATATGAAATAAATGATAACAATTACAACGTTTATTAAACGTGCCTAGGGCACCACTACCAACAATCTCCCACTTGCCCTAGGCCCAATCTCCCATGTATCTAATACCCATGGACCTAACATGACCATCATGTTTAGCTTGTGGAAGTCCCTTTGTTAGCGGGTCCGCAACATTGTCATCAGTAGGTACTCTGCATATATTTACGTCTCCCCTATCAACGATCTCTCGAATGATATGAAAACGCCTAAGTATGTGTTTGGATTTCTGATGTGCTCTTGGTTCCTTTGCTTGAGCAATAACACCATTATTATCGCAATAAAGGTCTATTGGATTAGCAATACTAGGAACCACTTCAAGTTCAGTTATGAACTTCTTAATCCAAACAGCTTTCTTTGCAGCATCCGATGCAGCAATATACTCAGCTTCTGTTGTAGAATCAGTGGTTGTACTTTGCTTGGAACTCTTCCAGCTTACAGCTCCACCATTTAACATGAACACAAAACCCGATTGCGATCGGCTATCATCTTTGTCGGTTTGGAAGCTTGTATCCGTGTAAGCAGTTACAACGAGATCATCTTTTATTCCTCCATAAACCAAAAACGAGTCTTTAGTCCTTCTCAACTTAAGAATCGCTTTTACAGCCACCCAGTGATTTTCGCCAGGGTCGGATTGGTATCTACTTGTCATGCTTAAAGCATAAGATACATCCGGTCTAGTACAAATCATGGCATACATGATGGACCCAATTTCCGAAGCATATGGAACGTCATTCATTTTCTCACGCTCATCTTTTGTCTTAGGACATTGAGTCTTGCTTAGAGAAACTCCATGTAACACGGGCAATGTGCCTCTCTTTGAATTTTCCATACGGAATCTTCTAATGACCTTGTCAATGTATGTACTTTGGCTTAAACCAAGTAGCCACCTTGATCTATCTCTATAGATCTTAATGCCAAGAATATATGCGGCTTCACCCATATCTTTCATTGCGAAGCACTTTCCTAACCAAGTCTTCACAGACTGAAGTGTAGGAATGTCGTTTCCAATGAGCAATATGTCATCCACATATAAAATAAGGAATAGCACTATGCTCCCACTAATCTTCTTGTATACACAAGGCTCATCTTCGTTCTTGATGAAACCAAACTCTTTGACCGATTCATCAAAACGGAGATTCCAACTCCTAGAAGCTTGCTTCAATCCATAGATGGATCTTTGCAATTTTCATACCTTAGAATCTTGTTCAAAACCTTCTGGTTGTGTCATATACACATCCTCTTGGAGTTTTCCATTTAGGAAAGCGGTTTTGACGTCCATCTGCCATATTTCATAGTCATGATATGCGGCAATGGCAAGCAAAATTCTTATAGACTTGATCATTGCTACGGGTGAAAAGGTCTCATCATAGTCAATACCATGAACTTGCCTATAACCTTTCGCTACAAGTCTAGCTTTGTAAGTATGCACCTTCCCATCCATGTCAGTCTTCTTCTTGAAGACCCATTTGCATCCTATGGTTTTTACACCTTCGGATGCATCAATCAAATTCCAAACTTGATTGTCTTGCATGGATTGCAATTCGGATTCCATGGCTCCAAGCCACTTGTCCGATTCAGGAGAAGACATCGCCTCTTGGTAGGTTGACGGTTCATCATTCTCAATGATTTCTACCTCATTACTATCCGTTACGAGAAATCCATATCTCTCGGGCTCGGATCGTAACCTACTAGATCTGCGGGTTGCTTGCGTATTTTGAACAGGTTCCACAACTCTTTGTGGTTCTTGTTCTTGTTCCACTATTGGTTCAATGTTATTTTCTGGGTCTTGAATTTCTTCAAGATTTATTTTACTCCCACTGATTTCTTTGGAGAGAAACTCTTTCTCTAGAAAGACACCAGTTCGGGCAACAAACACTTTGTTGTCCTCACGGTTGTAAAAGTAATATCCTCTAGTTTCCTTAGGATATCCCACGAAAATACATTTATCAGATTTGTGTGCAAGTTTGTCTGAGACAAGTCTTTTGACAAAAGCTTCACAACCCCAAATCTTCATGAAAGATAGACAAGGCTTCTTTCCGCTCCACATCTCATATGGAGTCTTTTGAACCGATTTAGTTGGAACACGATTTAGTGTGAAAGCAGCGGTTTCTAGGGCGTAACCCCAAAAGGATATTGGAAGATCAACTTGACTCATCATTGATCGAACCATGTCTAACAAAGTCCGATTCCTCCTCTCGGATACACCATTCCATTGTGGTGTTCCAGGTGGAGTCAATTGTGAAACTATTCCACAATTCTTTAGATGATCATCAAATTCTTGACTTAAGTATTCTCCACCTCGATCTGATCGAAGTGCTTTTATACTTTTTCCAAGTTGTTTTCTACTTCATTTTGAAATATTCTAAATATCTCAAATGCTTCACTTTTATGTTTCATTAGGTAAACATACTCAAATCTACTATAATCATCAGTGAAGGTTATGAAGTATTGAAATCCTCCCCTAGCATTGCTACTTAATGGTCCGCATACATCGGAATGTATCAACCCCAATATGTCGCTTGCCCTTTCACCCAACTTGGTAAAAGGTGTCTTAGTCATTTTTCCAAGAAGACACGACTCACAAGTATCATATGACTCGAGGTCACATGAACCTAAAAGTCCGTCCCCATGGAGTTTTGAGATACGCTTCTCATTAATATGACCAAGACGGCAATGCCATAAATAGGTATGATTTACATCATTAGGTTTAGATTTCTTATTTACATGATAGACATTGTCATTATTTTCATTCTTGACATCCAAGATATAAAGGCCATTAAATGAATTAGCAATACCATAAAGCACATCATTTAAATAAATAGAAAATTTCTTATTCTCAATAAGAAACTTAAAGCCTTCATTATCCAAACAAGAAATTGAAATAATATTTCTGCTTAAATCCGGAACATAATAACAATTGTTCAAAACAAGAATTAATCCGGAAGGTAAAGTGACTTCATAAGTCCCTACGGCTAATGCAGCAACTCTTGCTCCATTCCCCACACGTAGATCTACTTCACCTTCTTTAAGCAGTCTCCTATTCTTTAGTCCCTGCACATTTAGACAAATGTGAGAACCACATCCGGTATCCAATACCCAAGAATCAGTGGTAGAAAGGAGAATATCTATCATATAGATACCTGAAGTCGACGCAGCCTTGCTGCTCTTCTTCTTCTTTTGCTCTTCCAAGAAAGCCTTGCAATTACGTTTCCAATGACCAATTTCTTGACAATGGAAACAGATTGCATCCTTTTGTGAATCGGGTTTTGCCTCAAAAGCCTTGGAAACCTTTGCCTTGCTTATTTTGGGTTTGATAACTTTCTTAACTTTTCCTTTGGCATTAGCATTCTTCCCATCATGAACCAAGAGCACGGGAGAACCTTTCTCCACAATTTTCATCTCTGTAGTTTTGAGCATCCCATGCAACTCAGAGAGATTCTTATCCATTCCATGCATGTTATAATTCATTACAAACTGATTATAACTTTTAGGCAATGAATTAAAAATGAGATCCGTGGCTAGCTCCAATGGGATTGGATAGCCAAGTTTCTCAAGGTGCTCTACATAACCTTTCATTTTAAGAAAGTGAGGACTCACTTGTTGCCCTTCATTCATTTTACAAGTAGTTAACGCAACAATGGTCTTGTACCTCTCTTGCCTAGCTTGCTCTTGAAACATGGTTCTCAACTCCACGCCTATCTCATAGGCTTCCAAATGTTCCAAACTTTGTTGGAGTTTTGAACACATAGCAGCAAGCATGAGACAACTTACATCTCTAGAATCATTACGATGTTTCTTGTAATTGCCTCTTTCTACCCTAGGGGCAGTAGGCGGTGGTTCAGTGGGGAGAGGCCCATCGAGAATGTACAACTTATCTTCTTGCCTAAGAACAATTCTTATGCTACGGATCCAATCCATAAAGTTGGTACCATTCTTTTCGAGCTTATCCTTCTCAAGGATCGATCGCAACGACATTGATTGAGTGTTATTAGTCATTATCAAAATTTAATAACTACCAATTTTTCATTAAAGAAATAAATAATGTATTTTTCAAATGAAAATACTCTCATTAAATTATATAACCTTCATGAAATACTCTCATTAAATGCACCTCGCGGAGGCGAACCCACATCAAGATTACCCATGCATAAACAAGTGTTTTAATCATGGCATGGCAAAGAAGGGCTTAAAACTTTATTTGAAGGTTCATCACATATAACATATAACACATTTATGAGCACATAATATAAACATGTTACACATTAAGTTTAGCCACTAAATTAATCTCCATTAATTTAAGCATGATATTTATGTGTCATTAGTTTCTCTATAATTATGAGGATGAGACTATTTCAACTTTGGTTATTATCTCCAAATCAAGACAACAAGAAGTGCGGTCGAAACTAAGCCATTAGGCAACCACAATCCCGCACTAATTCAAGAAACCAAGAAAGTAGTCCATGTGACCGAAACTAAGCAATAGATGGTCTCGATGAACGTAGGCCAATTGCATTCACAATTCCACATGGATCTCCAATCATTGAATCAAGAATTTTTGTTTCTCAATTTTAGCAATTATGAAACTCTTCATAATTCTAACTTCGTTTTATCTTTGAAACTTTGATTGCGATCAAGTTTGGGAAACACAATCTCGATGAACGCAGATTAGCCATCCAAACCTTGAACCAATCTTAGAGTCACAAGACCAAATCAAATAGGAAAATCAAATCCCAAAATCCACACACAAACCAACTATCCAAAACCCATTCCAGATCAGCAAGTCTGGACTGGTTTTGTTGAATTTTTCAAAAAATTCCAGATTCTGTTTTTGACCAAAATCAGACCTTCTGATCCCTTTGTGCGGCCGCCCAAAAAGATCTGTGCGGTCGCCCAAAAAAATGTGCGGCCGCCAAGAATCTTCTGTGCGGTCGCCCAATGGCCATCAGAAGGTGCAGAATTTTCAAGTTCGAAAATTTTGTCTCAAAATCGTTTTTCCCCAATTATTAAAACTTTGATCCAATCAAAAATTAATAATCAACAATTCTGAATCCATCATAATTTATTTATTGCGATTGAATCGTGCGATTAAAGTTGCAAAACAATAAACCACATAAAATCACATAACACATAAACGTCATATATTCCAATATTCACATCATGCAAGGCACATAAACAATTTATATACACATAACATGATCTAGGTATTGAAATAATCAACATGAACGGGGCTCTGATACCACTGTTGGGTTTCGATCAAACATGCGCAGCGGAATTTAGCATTTAAAATTTTGAAACCCAAAGCCCATAGATCCGTTCATATGATTAAATCAAATACAATAACATGAATATAGTATAAAACTAACCCTTGATGGCTATTAAATTTTCTCTTGGTCTTTGGTGGAGATTTGAAGACTTGATCACGATCACAAAGATTGAACACGAACTTTGAAGATGATGATTTTCACCCTCTAGCGGTATCCACACTTCGAACGAATATCAAAGGAACTTCTTTGATCTTGGTTGCTAGACCAAATTGTGAAACACGTTTTCACAATGAATTTGAACTATATGGAATTTTCTCTCTTGTGTATTGTTTTGTTCTTTGACCAAGGATGTCTTAGAACAAAGTAAAACCTCTCTCAAACTCTTTGGAGACTCACAAAAAGGCTATCACTGAAGTTCTGGCCGAACTCATCCTTTTATACACAAGCAATACCTATTCCAAATAGGAATCTTGTGTCAAAAGACATTCCAAATCGAATTAGGAAAGTGCCAGCCGACAGTACTGTGCGGCGCCCAGAATACACTGTGCGGTCGCACATTTATCTGAAACAAACTGGTACAAATCTGAGCTAAGTGTGCGGCCGCCCAGTCCACACTGTGCGGTCGTCCACTTCCCAGAATGTTCAGAATTTCCAAAATTCCAATTTAGTCCTTTTAAAGATTCGTTCTATTGTGTGTGACCCTCTAGGATTATACTAAGTTGGCAATGGGTTCAAACATGAAACCATAAGATATGATTAGGTTCTAGCAAACCGTCACACCTACCCAAATAGTATAACTAGATACAAGTTCGCATTCCTTTAGAATATGTCATAATCCCTTTGTCCACGATGTCATTGAACACAAGTCATGGTCAAACAGTCAACTTGTTTTTGTTCAATACTTTCTCGATTCCGAATATGTTGATAATCCAAATGCCATTGATCCAATCAATTCATTTGAGTCCGGCCAAACATTTCATCAACATCATTCCTACGAGAGGCCGAAGCTTGACATCTCTCCGAAGAGGGACAAATCCATTTAGCTTATTATTCTTCCCTACGTGAATCCGATTATGCCAATCATACCCTTTATAACTTCCCGGTTAAAGGTAGCGTTTGAATATGTCAAACATAATGTTCATCAAGTGGAAGACTATAATAACTTCATGTCTAAGGATTCAAATGACATAACTAATATGAGATATATGTTCGACATAGACCATGACATAAATCTCATACAGCGGGTCATGTCCAGTACCTTGTTCCAAACAAGTACCCATAAATCTAACATGATCATCGCATGATCATTTAGCCTTTATACTAGTGCTTAACAAGTACTAGGGACGGATATTATTATAAGTAAACATGAACAATAATAATAATCAAAACATCTCTTTATTGATATGAAATAAATGATAACAATTACAACGTTTATTAAACGTGCCTAGGGCACCACTACCAACAGTTTATTGTTTTACAACTTGAATCGCACTAAAAATTATGTTGGATTCTGAATTGTTTGATTATTAATTTTTGATTGGATCAAAGTTTTAATAATCGGGGAAAACAATTTTGAGACAAATTTTTGAACTATGAAAATCATTCTGATGCTACTGTGCGACCGCACATGTTTGGGCGACCGCACAGTCTTTCTTGGGCGGCCGCACAGTGATGGTCAGAAGCTGGAATTTTGAGGTAGGTCCGACCGGACCAAAGTAAGGACCCGGCCGGACCTTCTGGTCTGGGCTGGGGTTCTTTTTGGGTCGCGGGGTAGATTTATTTGGTTTGATTTTCCTATTTGTTTTGATCTTGTGATTCTAAGATTGGTTCAAGGTTTGGATGGCTAATCTGCGTTCATCGAGATTGTGTTTCCCAAACTTGATCGCAATCAAAGTTTCAAAGATAAAACGAAGTTAGAATTATGAAGAGTTCATAATTGCTAAAATTGAGAAACAAAGTTCTTGATTCAATGATTGGAGATTCATGTGGAATTGTGGATGCAATTGGCCTACGTTTATCGAGACCATCTATTGCTTAGTTTCGGCCACATGGACTACTTTCTTGGTTTCTTGAATTAGTGCGGAATTGTGGATGCCTTATGGCTTAGTTTCGGTCGCACTTCTTGTTGTCTTGATTTGGAAGAAGATAACCAAAGTTCAAAGAGTCTCATCCTCATAATTATAGAGAAACTAATGACACATAAATATTATGCTTAAATTAATGATTATTAGTTTAGTTGTTAAACTTGATGCGTAACATGTTTATCTTGTGTGATCATAAATGTGTTGTATGCTATATGGTGATGAACCTTCAAGAAAGCTTTAAGTCCTTATTGCCATGCCATGATTAAAACACTTGTCAGTACATGGGTGATTTTAATGTAGTTTTCGCCCTAGCGAGGTGCATTAATTTTATTCATGTATGAGCAAGATAGATAATGTGGGCACACCCTAGCGAGGCACATTAACTATGCGTTTAAAATGGTTGGACTTAACAAGGCGTCAAAACAGTTTTGGGCTTAGGCAAAGATGAGATTAAACATGCTTTTGAAATTGGATCCCTAAAAATCATATTGGATATGATTGACAAGAAATTGTTTACCTAATTAATTTGATTTTGAGCGGTGCGCCAAAGCGTACTTGAAATTAAATTAAAGTTGGATCTTAGCCCAATTTAAAAGAATCTCAGAAAAAGGATCTAAGAGTCATATTGGATATGATTGACAAGGTTGTCTACCTAATTACTTTGGTTTTGTGTAATCCGCCATAGCGGACTTGATCAAATTAAAGTTGTATCTTAGCCCATTTAAATTATATTATACATTGGATGTATAAGAAGGTTATATAATTTAGTGGGAGTAGTTTTGGAAAATACATTATTTATCTCTTTAATGAGATTGGTACTTGTAAAATTTTAGAAATTTTGCATGAATTGTAGATAATGACAACTAACTTCGTTGCGATCAATCCTTGATAAGGATAAAGCTTCAAAGAGAATGGTACAAACTTCATGGATTGGATCCTGAGCCTAAGAATTGTTCTAAGGCAAGAAGATGTGTTGTACATTCTTGATGGGCCTATTCCTAAAGAACCCAATGTCGGAATAGACAATCACAAGAATCATGAGTATGATTCTAGGAATGTGAGTTGTCTCATGCTTGCGATTATGTTCTCAAAACTTCAACAAATTTTGGAATTTTGGAAGCCTATTAGATAGGCGTGGAGTGCAGTTACATGTTTCAAAGAGCAATCTAGGCAAGAAAGGTATAGAACCATCATTGCATTCAATTCTTGCAAAAGAAGTGAAGGGCAATAAGTGGAACCTCACATGCTTAAGACAAACGGCTACGTAGAGTATATTGAGAAACTTGGCAGTGCAATTGGATTGGAGCTAGTCATGGATCTTATTCTTAATTCATTGCCTAAGAGTTATAATCACTTTGTGATGAACTATAACATATATGGAATGAATAAAGAATCTCTCCGAGTTGCATGATATGCTGAAAACTGCGGAGATGAAGATGATGGAGAAAGGTTCTCCAGTGCTCATGGTTCATGATAGGAAAAGGGCTAAGTGCCAAAGAAAGGTAAGACAAGCGTTGTCAAGGCTAAAGGAAATAATTATGGCTAAATAAAATAATAACTCTTATTGATGCAATTTGGTAAAATGGCAATTGGATTGACCATTTAGAATTGTAGTCAAAAATTTTGGACGATCAATAAAAGAGAATGGTAGTGGGACTACCACTCGGAATATTTATGTTATAAATCAATCTTTCTAAATTTAATTATTGGGTATCGGATACCGGATGTGAATCTCACATTTGTAAAATGTTCAATAATTAGTAAATTGAAAGACTACTTATAGTAAAGGTTGATCTATGAATGATAATGATGCAAGAGTTGCAACATTATTCATAGAACACTTGTAAAGTGGCTTTACTAATGAAGTATGAAATATTATTTTGTTATAAGATAATGAAGGATATTTATTTCTTATTTGGAATAAGAAAGGTGCTTTATTTATTATGATTTACTTCATTGTGTTATCATATAAATAAATCTTATATCCTAAATCTTGAAGAACAAAGTAATAAAGGCTATAACATAAATAATTAAAATTCTTTATGCATTATTGTTTTGATCAAATAAATGAGAAATGCATATCTAAAATTCCATGGAACGGAGTTTTAAATCATATGATTTGGAATCATATGATTTATGCAAACTTATTTACTTGGACCAAGACATCTTTTACTATGATTTGTAAAAAGCTAATATCTTAGTCGACCTAATACATTTTGATGTATATGGTGCATTAAGAAGCAATGCTAAAAGAGAATTTTGGTTATACTTGGTAAAACTATTCAAAGATTCTGATTGGATCATGATGATGAATAATTTAACTAAGAATTTGACAGTCACCATTAAAGTTGTGAAATGGTTTCACAAATTAACTTCACTAAGAACATCATTCTAAATGATGTGTCTACATGGAAGTATAAGAAACTTATTTGGTAGGGTTCATTAGATGACAATGTCAGAATGATCTTCCATTATTTGTTTTGGGGTTATGTATTTGAGACCGCTATGATTACACTAATTTGAGTTCCATCAAAAGAGGTTAAAAGGTGAAAGAAAAACTGGGTTTGTCTTTCATAAAGATTTAAGATGGTGAGACCTTTTGAAAAGGAGTTGTCTGGGACACACTCACATTTAAATCTAATAAATATATTTTTATGGGATATCCTAAGGAAACTTGAGGATAAAATTTTACTCATAAGAAACAAATGGTTTGTTGCTTATGATGATACTTTTCTAGATAAAAGGTTTATCTCTAAAAGAATCAGTGGGAGTAAAACATATCTCGAATGGTTCGAGACCTAAAAAATAGTATTTAACCTATGATGGAAGTTGAACAAGTTTTCACAAGGGGTTGTGAAAATCCGTTCAAGATATACAAGTACTTGCACACATGATAAAATACAATCTATTAGAAGAAATATTGGATATTTCGAAATAGAAAGTATTGAGGTAAAGTTCATTTAGAATGAAGTATTTACCACCTATCAAAGATGCAATATCAACTCCACATTTAGATTAATGGCTTGGAGTCATAAAATCTAAAAGGCAATTCATGTATAATAATCAAGTTTTGAACTTAATCATTCTAACCTAAGGTGTAAAAACCAAAGGAGATGAATGACTTTTCTTGGAAGAAAAACTTACATGGGTAGCAAGAAACTTATTAGAATTTTCATAGTCACATGTTCATATTTGGAATATGAAATTTGACAAAATGATGTCAAAACAAGCGTTCCTCAACGGGAACCCACTTAAGGATGTATTGGATACAACTTAAAGGTTTTGATAGTCAATAAAATTCTAAAAGGTATGAAAGTTGCGAAGATTCATTGGATGGATTGAAGCAAGCTTTTGGGAGTTGGAATCTCCGTTTTGATAAGTCATAGAGTTTGGCTTGATCAAGAACGAAGATGAATCTTGTATATACAAGAAGATTAGTGGGAGAATGTTGCTATTCCTTATCTAATATGTGGATGACATATTGCTCATTGGAAACGACATTCCTACACTTTAATCTGTAAAGATTTGGTTAAGAAAGTGTTTCGCAATGAAGAATATGGATGAAGCCATATAAGTCATTGGCATTAAGATCTATAGAGATAGATCAAGGAAGCTAAATGGTTTAAAGCCAATGAACATACATTAACAAAGTCAAAAGAAGATTCCGCAAGGAAAATTCTAAAAGAGGACATTTGTCAGTGTTACATGGAGTTTCTCTAAGCAAGACTCAATGTCCTAAAGACAAAAGATGAGCATGAGAAAATGAATGAGATGTCATTTGCTTCGGCAATTGGATCCATGATACCATGATAAGTACTAAGACGGATATATCTAATGCTTGGAGCATGACGAGTAGATATCAATCCGACACCGGTGAGATTCACTAGATGGCTATGAGAGCGATTCTTAAAGTACTTTAGAAGAACTAAAGATTCGTTTATGATCTATGAAGGTATGGAAGATGATCTCGGATGCATGCTTCCAAACCAACAAAGATGATAATAGATCGCAATCAGGTTTTGTGCATATGTCAAATAGTGGAACTGTAAGTTGGAATGGTTCCAAGCGGAGTACAGTCACTAATTCTACGACTAAAACTAAGTATATTGCTGCATTGGATGCTGCGATGGAAACTGTTTGGATTAAGAAGTTCGTTGGAGAACTTGAGATGGTTCCTAATATTGCTAATCCAATAGACCTTATTAGTAACAATAGTGTTGCTATTGAATCAAGCAAAGGAACCAAGAGCGCATCCCAAATCCAAACACATACTTAGGCGTTTTCTTATCGTTCGAGAAATCGTTGATAAGGGAGACGTAAATATATGCAAAGTACCAAGTAATGATAACGTTGCGGACACGCTAACAAAGGAACTTCCACAAGCTCAACATGATGGTCATGTTGGATCCATGGGTATTGGATACCTAGAGATTGGGCCTAGGGCAAGTGGGAGATTGTTGGTGTTGGTGCCCTAGGCACGTTTGTTAAACGTTGTATAAGTTATCATTTTATTCATGATGATAAAGAGATAATAAGATTATTATTGTTGCTCATGTTCGCTTATAATAATCTTTATCCCTAGAGCTTGTTAAGCACTAGTATAAAGGATAAATGATTATGGGATGATCATGTTAGATTTATAGGTACTTGTTTGGAACAAGGTACTGGACATGACTCGCTGTATGAGATTTATGTCATGGTCTATGTCATATATAAATCTCATATTAGTTATGTCATTTGAATCCTTAGACATGAAGTTATTATAGTCTTCCACTTTATGAAGATTATGTTTGACATATTCAAACGCTGCTTTAACACGGTAGTTATAAAGGGTATGATTGGCATAATCGGATTCACGTAGGGAAGAATAATAAGCTAATTGGATTTGTCCTTCTTCAGAGAGATGTCAAGCTTGGGCCCCTCGAAGGAATGATGTTGGTGAAATGTTTGGCCAAACTCAAATGGATTGATTGGATCAATGTCATTTGGATTATCAACATATTCGGAATCGAGAAAGTATTGAACAATACAAGTTGACTTATTGACCATGACTTGTGTTCAATGACATCGTGGACAAAGGGGTTATGACATGTTCTAAAGGAATGCGAACTTGTATCTAGTTATACTATTTGGGTAGGTATGACGGTTTGCTAGAACCTAATCATATCTTATGGTCTCATGTTTGAACCCATTGCCAACTTAGTATAATCCTAGAGGGTCACACACAATAGAACGAATCTTAAATAAGGACTATATCGGAATATTGAGTCGACGGACTTTGGAGGAATTTGGAAATTAGGGAAATCTGGGGCAGGTGTGCGACCGCACAAAAAGATTTGGGCGGCCGCACAACTTGGCTCAAAAAGTACCAGAACCTTCCAGATAGATGTGCGGCCGCACAGGTTATTTTGGTCGGCCGCACACCATGTCGGGACTGATTTCCTGATTTGATTTGAAAAAGAATTTTGAACGGGTTTAGACACAAGTTTCCTATTTGGAATAAGTCTAACTTGTATATAAACAGCAAAATTCGGCCAGAATCAATAGCTAATGCTTTTGTGCAAATCTCAAAGAGTTTGAGAGAGGTTTTATTTTGTTCTAAGACATCCTAGATTGAAGAACAAAATAATACACAAATAAAATTCCATATAGTTCATATTAATTGTGAAAACGTGTTTCACAATTTTGGTCTAGCAACCAAGATCAAGTGTTCTTGATATTCGTTCGTGGTGTGGATACCGCTAGAGGGTGAAACTTATCATCTTCAAAGTTCGTGATTCTTACTATGTTCGTGATCAAGGTTTCAAGCCTCCATCGAATTCAAGGTTGCAAAAATCAAAGGCATCAAGGGTTAGTATTCTAGTATTCGTCATATTGTATTTGACTTAATCATATGAATGGATCTATGGGCTTTGGGTTTTATTAAATTTTAAATGCTTAATTCCGCTGCGCATGTTACTCCGAAACCCAACAGTCCCCATACCCCATGAATACTCCCTTTCTAGCTCTAGGTTCTAACTTCCCATCATCCACATGATAATAAGCAGTACACCCAAAAGATCTTAAAATAGAATAATCAACAGGTTTACCAGTCCAAACCTCATGGGGAACTCTGAGGCCAATACCGGCGTGAGGTCCACGATTGATCAAGTAACATGCTGTACTAACCGCTTCTGCCCAAAACCGCTTAGACAGCCCTGCATTAGAGAGCATGCACCTCGCCCTCGCAAGAAAAGTCTGATTCATCCGCTATGCTACACCATTCTGCTGTGGCGTTCCTCTAATGGTGAGATGTCTAGAAATCCCCACCTCTCTGCAAAACGAATCGAACTCAGTGCTGCAGAACTCCAAACCATTATCTGTCCGGAGCTTCTTGATCTTCTTCCCTGTCTGGTTCTCCACTAATGTCTTCCAGTCCTTGAAATTCCTTAGAGCCTCATTCTTGTGCTTCATGATGATCACCCAAGTCCTCCTCGAATAGTCATCAACGATAGACAAGAAATACCTGTACCCCCTTAGAGATTCCTGACAAGAAGGCCCCCAACAATCTGCATGGATGTAGTCCAGAACTCCTTTTGTGTTATGTATGCCCTTGGGAAAACTATTACGCTTCATCTTCCCTAGCACGCAATGCTCACAAAATTTAAGATCATCGATCTTATGGACACATAGAAGATCCCTCTTGGCCAACTCTTGCATCCCTCGAATGCTCATGTGCCCGAGCCTGATGTGCCACACCTTAGACATATCTCCCTCGTTCACTTCTGATGATGCTACCATAGCTGACCCTACAAGCGTCCTTCCTTGGAGGAAATACAAGGAGCCCCGCTTAAGGCCTCTCAGAACCACTTCTGAATCGTTACAGACACTGACTGCTCCACCTTTACCTTTGAAACTGAACCCTTTGCTGTCTAACTGACTAAGAGAAATCAGATTCTTTGTCATAAGCGGAACGTGTCGAACCTCGTTCAAAGTGACAAACCTACCATCATGAGTCCTGACCTTGATCGAACCAATACCAACAACCTTGCAGACTGCACTATAGGCCATGCTTATATCATTGTCATCCACCTGCCTGTAATCAGTAAACCATTCTCTCCTCGGACTGATATGGTAAGAAGCTCCTGAATCAAGAATCCGCGCATCGGATGCGCGTACTGATTCTGATATAACTAGAGCATAATCCTCATCTGAACCGCTACCCTTGGCCACCATGGCCTCTGCTCTGACTGGTGCCTCGCCTCGCTTCTTTCTGGGACAATCGAACTTCCAATGCCCCTTCTCTTTGCAGAAATTACAGATATCCCCAGGCTTTCTTGTGTGAAGAATTACCTTTATTGTTCTTCTTCCCACTAGAACCCTTGTTACCACTACTGCTAGCAACCAAACCTGATGACTGGGCATCTGCCCCATTCCCACTCGCCTTTCGGCGTAATTCCCTCGTCTTGAGAGAAGTTTTCACTTACTCTAGAGAGATACCATCCTTACGATTTATGCACGAATCGACATAATGTTCATAAGACATAGGTAAGGATACTAAAAGCTGCAAGGCTGCATCCTCATCATCCACAACAACTCCATATTACGCAGTTCAAGTAATGCAGAAGTAAATCTATCAAGATGATCATTAATGGGCATACCTTCAGTCATACGACAGTCATACAGCTTCTTCTTCAGGTATAACTTGTTGGTCAATGAACGTGTCATGTACATATCTTCCAACTTTAACAAAAGATCGCTTCCGGAGTCTGTTCCTGCAACATTGGTTAGGATCTCATCATCCAACTGTCTGATGATATTAGCGTGAGCCTTCTGATCTAACTTATTCAATGCCGTCACCTCCTTCATTGCTGCTAGCTTGTCCTTCTCTGACTGTTCTGCGGTAGCTTCTGTGGTGATTGCCTTACCCTTGGGGTCCTTGCGATCCCTGATTGCAATCTCCAACGGTTCCCATAAATCTTTGTCTACCAACAAAGCTTTCTCTTGATCTGCCAGAGAGAAAAACTATTCTTCCCATTGAACTTGTCGATCGAATCTGCTCCTTGACCCATCTTCTCGTTCTCTGCAGCGGAATCCCTGAATCTCTAACAACGAACCAAAGCTCTGGTGCCACTTGTTACCAGAGCTCTGATACCACTTGTTAGAGCAATTGAACAAGACTTGATGAGAAAATAAAGCAATCACAAGAGCACATATTTACGTGGTTCACAAACTTGGCTACGTCCACGGGGAGGGGAGAGAATATTATTATCACTGAAGAAACAATTACACAAGATCACACTAATCTACTTTGCACGAATTTTGATCACAAAATTCCTGACTGTGCAAACCCTAGATCTAGAATTATTGATCTCTCTATTCTGTGTAAAACTGAGCAAACATCTGAACTGAATTAATTTAGGACGGAGGGAGTATAAATCACGTATACTCTAAATCTCTAAAATAACTCGTTAAGACACACAGTAAGCCTTAAGAATCCTAATAGCCCAATATTCATAAGTCATAGGGAATTAGGATTCTTAATCCTTAATACTTGCTGCAACTAACGCCAAACAATATGGTCAACTTTGGCCCACGCGCCATATCTCCCTTCTTTGGCATAAGTTCAGAGATTCTATGCGAGCTCCTTAAGGGAGCGCATAGAATTTCTGGAAACTCCTTCTGTCACGGAATTACGAACTTGTTAAATTTAACCCATTAAATTAGGCGTCCCCAATTCAAAGGCATTAAACTTAACAAATTAAAGTTATTGGGGTTTTTTTTTTTAAGGAGGACACATGTCGCGATCTGGGAAGAGATGGAGGCGAGGCTGGGCTGGGCTGGGTGGGTCAGGCGGGTCGAGCGGGTGCAGCCCATGGATTTACCCACTTGCACATGGTGCAATGGTACAACGAGTGTATATGAGACTTTGTCAAATATTTTGAGTAAGTTTTTCAAGGTTAGAATACATGATGAGTTTATAAAAGATGCACGAGTGGTTGCATTTTCTTAAAAAAGAGAGCGTTATGATGATTTTGGAACTCTACTTTCAATTTGTTTTTGGGGGGGTACGTTTTTTCTTTTGTTTTTTTTTCTTTTTGTTTAATAACATTGGTTTCCATTCTTCTCGTGTACAATGTAAATGTCCTCGTGCACTCCCACTTTTACTTAGTTACTCCTACCTCCTAAGTGTTCTAAAAGACCCCCGTCTAGGTGGCTTAGGCCCCGCCTAGGCGCTAGGCGTTCATGAAACGCCTAGGTCCCGTCTAGGATATTATAGTTATTTCTGAATTCTCGGCCCCGCCTAGGCGCTAGGCGGCCCTGCGGCGCCTATCGACCGCCTAGCGTTTTTTAGAACCTTGCCTCCTACGCATAATAATAGTTATTAAAATTGAATGTGTAAAAATTAAAAAGAAAAAAATAATTATAATATTGAAAGCGGCGTATCTGTTGGAGTATGAAAAATAAAGCAAAATAAAAAAGAGTAGAAAATAGTAAGTGAATTGTTGTTGTGAGCGAGCAAGTGGTTCTCATTGTATAAAAAACATTTTTTTTAACAGTGTATAAAAAAACATTTTTCAGTTTTCATTTTTAGATAATAGCCATTGTTATATTGTTATGTGACGCCTAAAAGGAAAATAAACCTTATATGGGATGGAGTATATACATTCTCTGTCTCATAATAAAGTATACAATACATTTTATTTTAGAACGAGATTTTTTTTTTGTATAATATTACAGTGTTGTGGGTATGGGTAGTGTGGTAAGAGAAAAAATGAGGTAGAAAATAATAATTAAACAGTTATTGTGAGTATAACAAGTAGGTCTCATTAATAAAAAATATTGTTATAAAATAACAACTGTTGCATATAAGGTTTGTTCATAGTGATTTAGTTTTTTTTCCTAAACCTCCAAAAATGGTCTCCTTTAATCAATACTACTTGTGTTGTAAATTATCTTCCTTATATAAAATATTACATTTCCTATATTAGGTTTAGTCGTCTCAAAATGTAGGGAAATGTTGTCACTGTTCTTTTCAACCAAGACTCAATTTATAAAGAAAAAAACTTGTGTGAGACGGATTTCGTTGAGAGAGTAAATGGTTTGCGTCACTATGAGTGGGGCGGGTCAAGCCCATTTTCTCTCTCCGTCAAAATCCGTTTCACACAAGACTTCCTCATTTATAAATATGGTACAGAAAACATCATCATATGTAAGATAGACATTATAGGAAAAGTGAAACATTTCACCCTACATGAAATTGCATAAAAGTCAAAAGAATTTCTTTTTTCATTTCTTTTCTGCCAAAGTCAACTACTAACATAAGCAGTTTAAATAAAAGAGAAACCCGGTAGCTAACTGTTCAGTTGAACTGTATATAAATTCAAATTTTATAGAGCAAGAGTTATATGTTATAGTTACATATTATATTACGTGTATTACATTTTATTTGAGTGTCATAACATATATAATACATGAGCTATATTTATTGTAACGTGAATTACATTTTATTTATATGTGTAATTGAACTGCCCAAATTCCATATTCATTTTTTTTTCATCATCAAGTGGTACGGAACAAATGCAACTTTTCAAGTACGTACATACCTTCATGGCCTGCCTCTATTGCTTAGTAAATATTTTTTCCAAACTTCATAAATTCCATTATTATTTTTCACATGAACTTTACACCTAATAAAGCAATACATATCGGACCAATTTCAAACTAATATCATTACTAATAACGCAAACAAGCTGTTCATCGAGCAAATATTCAAACACGATAATCGATTAACTAAGCCGATTCGACTCGTATTTGAATACTTTTGGTTAGTTTGAACTTTGAAGTATGTTTAGGCCATATCCAACCGTTTGCCTGAATAAATGGCATAAAAGACAGACTATTCACCTAAAATAGGGCAGTTACTCCATTAAATATTTTCTCAACATCTTCAACTATTATACATCAATTCTTCCAACGATCATATGTACTGTATATCAAAAAAGGAAAAAAATAATAATATTGAGACCTAAGAAATGTCAAAATAGTGATAACGCAACTAGTTTCTTGCTCTATTTAACTTTGACAAAGTCGAACCGCATTAAGTCTCCACCATCTATACTATTTGGGCAATAAAATCTAGAAATGGTAAAACCCTGTAATCCACTGGATGAGTTTTTATCATTGGAGTTCACAAAGATTTATTACAATCCAACGGATTACAAATTTAACTATGAGTTTTCACAATAAATTTTCATTAAACACATCATTATCCATAAAATCTTGGGCTCGTTCTTCTAATATTCAAAATATAACTTCTAGAAATATAAAATCACCAATAGGGCTTAAGGAAACATCATAATGATGGGTAGATTTAGGGTTAGAGGATAGGGATGCATAATGTGGATCCATTTTAAAAATCAAAAATTTCCTAAAGGGCATCCAATTTTAAGAATCAAAATCTTAGAATGGAAAGTGGGTCCTACATGTTATACTAACAACAATTATCAACTAACTCTTCTCTACCTCACTTTCTCTCTCCTACCCACCTATCAACACTCACAACACATCACTTTTCCTTAATTCTTGAACCCACTTATTTTTTTACTTTTAAAATGGAACGGAGGGAGTATAACAAAAGCTAATCATAGGATACCATGTGATGTGCGATCCCAAAAAAAACCGTACACCCACAAAGTCAAAGCCGTAGGGTCTTCTTTTTATAAAGACGAAAGAATAAAATAGAATACTCCCTCCGTCCCAAAACACCTTGCACATATTTCCCTTTTGGGTGTTCCATTGGTAAGTCTCACTTTCCCAAAATGGAAAAGATTCCCACTACTTCTTTCTCCTCTCCACTCACAACAACTATCAATTTAATATTCTCTACCCCACTTTCTCTCTCCTTCCCTCTCACACCACCCACTTTTCTTACACATTTTATTAATTCTCGTGCTTTTCAAAAAGGGTGAAAGCTGTTTTGGGACGGAGGGAGTATGATTAAGGGCTTGTTTAGTACTCCCTCTAGTCACAAATATAAGTAAAAATAACTAAAATCATACTCCTTCTGTTTCAGAGTAAGAGTCCTACTTTCTATTTTGGTACGTCCCAGAGTAAGAGTCACATTCCTAAAATGGCAAATAATCTTTACTATTCACCCCACTCGTTCTCTCTCCTATTTTACTTTTATACTCACAACACCAATCAATTCACTATTCTCTCCCACTCATTCTCTCTCATACTTTACTTTTACACTCACAACATTTACATCACTTCCAATATTTATTAATAAGCGTGCAAATGAGGGATAAGACTCTTACTCCGGAACGGAGGGAGTACTTATTAAGAAAGTAGTAAATTTAGTTAATTGTTTTAATTTTATAATAAAAATATATTAAAATTATTAATATATCCTCATATTAAATGTGTAATAAATGTACTCTTGTATTTGAAAATGAGTAATTAATTAGGGGTATTTTTGACAAAAGAGTATTAAATACAGTTACATTTAATGTGTTTTGTATTGAAATTTATTAATGTGGGATAAAATAGTGAAAATGAAATTTATTAATGTGGGACAAATGGGAGTACTAATAAATAATATTCAAATATTATTATTATCGACTTAAATAAAAGATAATTTGATAAATATATTTTTTTGAATTATAATTATTTATTTATGAGGAATATGAATATTTGTTTGAGAATAAATGAAAAAATCAAGTGAAAAGTAATGAGACTATTTTTTGAGTGCTTATTTAAAAAATACGTTTTTTTTTTTTTGTTTTTTTTTTTAGATTCAATCTCAACCCTTCTTTATCTTTCTCCAAACTCAATGCTCACCACTATTTATAAGTTGATTGTTCTTGTTTCCTATCGCAATATAGAAGATGAGCGGTTTAGTGGTAAAGTCAAAAATCACAATTTGTGAGATTTAGAGCTAGTCCTCTTCTTACATCCTAACCTGAGACACGGGAAAGGGAAAAAAAAAAAAAATGAAGAAGAAAAACTTTTCTAAAAAGTGATAGTATTATTATTCAAAGAGATGGAGAAAAAAATTAAACTAGAAGTTATATCACATGCCTTAATACCTAGATTTGGGGTAAGGTAGGGGTGATATTCTTGGTGGCAACCTCACATGCAATGTCATGTGTTGTTGGCAATATTATTTGATGACCTGGCAGATATACTCCATCTGGTTGGTCAGATACTTGACCCACCCAATCTATCGACTTACTTCAAACAACTCCCAACGGTTTTCCCCATTTTTTTTTTTTTTTATGAAAGCAAACAACATATCGATTGCATTAATAAATTTGTTGACGATGGCCTTCCTTAACAGTCGGAGACTCATTAAAAAAATTGACAACTTATACGACTGCTTACAATTGTGAACAAACTGTCTGCCATCCTAAAACAGCCTAATACATCTGGAACAACAATGTCTATCCTCAAACTAAATCTCAAACGAATGCCCTTACAAACAATGACATGCGACGCCCAAATGTCTTTCCAAACAAAACTTGGACACGGCCTATCATCGGCCTTCAGAAAAAACCCCGACGGTAAGATTTTGACTATGAAAACTTCATAAAATGACACATTTGGGTAGGCAATAAGTGCCAAACAAAGCATCGCAAATATTGAACCAAGAACAAATACAAACAATATACAAAGGCTCTCAACAAGGAGAGAAGGCAAAGGCTCCCGACAAAGGCTCTCGACAAAGGAGAGAAATCAAATAACACCAGAAGGAAGGCAAAAACTGTAAGATCTGATGATCGATACCAGATCATTTTTGTAGCGAATGGGCGTTTGATTGACGCTTGAACGTTGCCGAATAAATCTCTCCTCCATGAACGTTGTAGGTCGAAGCAATCGATTTATTATCGAAAAACAAAGCATCTCTCGTAACTTAAACATTAATCATTGATAATTAATGAATTATTGATCAACCAATTGACCGCTCCGAATAAATAAATATTTATTTTCTTGATTAAATGTCTTGTTAATGTTAAGTCAATATATAAAAATAAATTCAATGTGACAAATGCAGAATATAACTCACTCATTCCGTCCTATAACTATTTGTAAAAAAATTCATATCTAGCATCTCATTGATAAATCACACTTTCTTCTTTACACTACAATTTGTCATACCATAACAACCATTCACTACTAATTTCTATCCAACTTTCTTTCGTACGCTATTATTAAATTTTCAAAATAGTATACTTTTTTTGTAATTTTTCTCAAAGTGTAGTTTGTTATAAAATGAAGGAAGTACGAAAACGTACACTTTGTTATGGAATGGAGGAATTATATTCTTTGGAAGAAGTATATTTAAGCTTAGTTTTAAACATTTTGAAACGCTCCAACATTAAACCCATTTTTCTTAGTAACAATGAACTCATTTAAAAAATTAATACTCTAATAGTATCAAAATATAATTTCGATTCAGTAAACAATTGATGTTGCTTATTAAGTGAGAGATTGAACTAGAGAAGTTATACTTTGTGCGCCATCCGCTCTACCACTCGAGCCATCTGCCACGTCACAATTTCTACTATCGCGTTTTGTAAGTTGAAATTTCAATATAATTTTCCTAATGGGAGAACCACATAAAATAATTGTGCTTTAAATTAATATTAAAGTATTTTTAAAAAATAGCTCAGTGATAAAAGTCAAAAATAATTGATGAAGTCTGAAATTCCCTTGTTCTACTTGCCTTTTGACTAAACATCTTAATGAAAAAAAAAAATATGAAAGCATTAGATTGAATGTGTTCGATATATATTAGTGGATAAATGAACCAGAATGAGATAGGTAAATACTTCTTCCGTTTTACGTCACTTTAAACTTATTTCATTTTTCGTCCGTTCTACATCAATCAGTTGAGACTGCCCAAAATGGTAAAAAAATCTTTACTATTCTTCCCACTCATTCTCTCTCCTACTTTACTTTTACAGTCACAACACCAATCAACTTACTATTCCTCCTACTGATTCTCTCTCCTATTTAATTTTTCATACTCACAAACACCTCTTCCCGCTATTTCTCTCTCTTACTTTTCCTTAATTTGTGTGTTAAAAATTTTGATCTTAAATCACATAAAACAAACGGAGGGAGTATTGAGCATCAAATATAATGAATAAATAAATAAATAAAAGTAAAAGAGGGTTGATTGGTGAAACAGAAAAAGGATGGCAATAACTGAGAGCACATGGGGGAGTGGGTTCTTTAAGTAGATGGGACTAGCCACGGAAGTTTAAATGAACTAGTAGTAGCAACAACAATATTAATATCAATTATTCATCCTCAGCTCACACGTGAGTTTGAGGTTTTTTTTCCTTTTTTTTTTTCTTTTTTTTGTATTTTATGATCTGCCTATAATAAATATTAGAGTCAGTCTTATGAAAAACTTGTTTTACATTAATAGATAGATAAATATATTATACATTAAGAGATGAAAACAGATTTTACTCTAAAACGAGTGTAAAACAAGTTTTTCTCAAAATTTTCATTAAATATTATATTTTAAAATAAATATATAGTGAAAAACTAGTAAAAAACGTGTTTTACCCTAAGCTTAGGGTAAAACGTGTTTTTTAAATGAGGCGGTGGCAATTTTGTAAATAAACTGGAAGTTGTTTCAACGCATGCGGTGGCATTTTTGTAATAAACTGGAAGTTATCGTAACTGCCAGTGTTAGTTTTAAGAAGTGCCAGTGATATTACACTGGCACATATTAACATAGACACTGGCACTTTTCATAACTACCCGTGGCAGTGCTAAAAAAGTGCCAGTGTATGTGCCTGACACTTTTTAACACTAATACTGGCACATATGAAAGTTCCAGTGTCTACGTTTTATGAGTGCCAGTGGCCAAGCCTGGCACTTTTTGATATTAACACTGGCATTTTTTTGGAAAAACACATTTTTTCTTTCCTTAGGGTAAAACACGTTTTTCACAAGACCTACTCAAATAAATATTATCAGTGCAATATAATTTTGAAAGTTGACAATATACTCCCATTGTCCTAGACTAAAGTTCCTCTTATTATTTTTTTGTTTATCTCAGACTAAAGTTCTTAGTTGCTTTATTACTTAAAATAGACAATGAAACTTGTCATTCTCACAACGAAAAACTCGTTACCCACTTTTTCTCTCCTATTTTCTCCTACTTTGCTTTTCATTTATTTTCATATAAAATTAAATTAAAAATCTTAGTCGTGACTCAGTGAATAACTAACAATTGTTATGAGACCATTTGGAGTAAATTTTAGACTTTTGGTTTGGACTCTATGAGCTAACCCCATAGGAGGTCACATGGCAACTGGCCCTCTTATAACCCTCATTGATGTGCGTGTGCCATACCCACCTAAACAAAACTTTCTTAAAGCATTTCCACAATTGATTAAAATTTGAAAACTAAAATTTAAGTTGGTAGAAAATGTGTTGGTGATATTTACAAGATAAAACAAACAAAACTCCCAAAAATTATCAACTTGGAAACTCAAAATACACCTAAAATTTAACTCTTCCGTCCCAAATTGATTTGAATGTACGATTTTTTTGTCAATTTTTTCTTTTGAAAATAGATTCTTTCAGACAGGTGAGTATATCGTAAAGACTCTTACACACTTCAGTTTTAGGGCTTATAATTTGACACTATCCTTTGGTTTTTTAGGAAAATGACAAGTCAGCAGAACAAATGAAATTTATTTAGAAATAATAATTGTGATAAAGATGTATAAGCATGAAAAAGATAAGTATGCTTTCATCAATTATTTCCAATTTTAGAAGGTTTCTTGTCAGTGGTCACAACATGGCATGTTATGTTAGTTGCTTTCATCTGTCATGAAAGTAATTAATTTAATACCTTTGATAAAATCAATTAGTTTTCCTATATTTGAGAATACATATTTTATAGTCAATTCACATAATTAGTCAAGTATTTCCCCTCTAGAGAAAATTTAATAATCTGTATATATTTAGAAATTCTCTTGGTTTGGTTATTCTTAAGTTCCAATCATAGACAAAGAAACACTAATAACAACTCTTTACCGTTTGAACAAACAAAGCTACTCCCTCCGTTTCAAAATACATGACGTTTTAGGTGTTAATTTTTGTTCCAAAATACTTGACGTTTTACTAATTCCAAGGAATATTTACTCTTCTTTACCTATAATAACCATATTCATTAATTGCAAGATGTTTCTTGTGTAAGCATTTAACTGTTTAGGAAATTGGAATCTGTTAGGGGCACAAAAGTCTTTTTAATATGTATTAATTGCATTTCTTAATATGTGTGAAGAAGTCTAAAACGACATGTATTTTGAAACAGGGGGAATATATACTCCCCCGTCCCGTCATTTTAGACATTTTAATGTTGACACACTAGTCGAGAAAAAATGTAGAGTGTTTCAAACATAGAAAGTGTGCTACTGGTCGTTAGTAAAGAAATTAGTAAGTGTAATAAGTCGTGTGAGCAGTGGCGCGGACCTAGAACTTTCACTCATCGGGTGCACAATTACACTAAATTTTTAAATTTATTTCTTAACGATTAAAGATTATAAATAGAAAAACAAAGAGAAATCAAAAGATAAGAATTTTGTCTAAGAGAAGAAAAGAGAGTGGGGTTTGAACCCACTACTTTTTGTGCATAAATCTTCCTTTCAACCACATGAGCTACAAAAACTTTTATTCACTAAGTGTACTTTTATTATATATCTTGAATATGATTTTTTTTCTTCTTAAAAATGAAAGTTGAGCAGGTGCACTTGCACCCCCTCCATATATATACTGGAGGTCCGCCCATGCGTGTGAGTAAGACAAATAGGTTTGAAATATTAAAATTTGAGTAATAAAAACTTTATATTCTTGAATTTCTAAAAAAAAAAAAAAAAAAAACCTTCTAATGAATTGTCTAGAAAGGAAATACGTCGGGCAATGGACATTGTCAATGGAGTGACCAACGGATGTTGGCCGGAGAAGCGAACCTTCCGTGCGCGTTACAAAATGGTCCGTTAATTAAAATAGTTGAAGATGTTTAAAATCAATTTGATATGTGTAAACCCACTTAAAATAAAATGAATTCTAATCTTTAATTAAAAAAATTGTAACAAAATTGAATTCGCAACAATGACTAAACAGGGGATTTGAAATTGCTCTACGGCTTTACCAATGTCCTCGATTCAATCACGTTTGAGAATTTATTTTGTGTGTGGCTGAGATTGCTTAAAAAAATTGCGGATTCAACTGAGTTTAAAAACATCTCATCCGCTAAAATACGAAAACATATGAGGTGACGAGATCGAAAGCGTAGCGCGAAACAATGAGCGAAGCAAATTTAAGTGTAGCCGTAGCCGTAGCCGTTCGAAATTCATGAATTTTTAACATTTCCTCGTCCTAGTGGCTGAACCCAAGCCAATAACACTTTGCTTCACAGGATTGGTCTATTGTTCGTGAAACACTACACCAACTTTGCGCCTCTAGTCCATACACTCCCAAACAAATCGTTACTTCTCCCTATCAAAATATCATCTGCTCTTAAATTTAAATTTATGATTACTTAAAATTAAATGTACAAATATTATTAAGAAAAAAAATAGGTGTTGTGTGTGGGAATGAGAGTGTAAATGAGATAGTGAATAGTTATTGTGAGTAAGGTTGAGAAAGAAAATTGAACATTTTTTTTATAAATAACCAAAAGTTTAGAACGTCTAAAACGAAAATTAGTAACCATAAGTTTCGGATGCAGAGAGTAGTTGTTATTGTATCAGTAATCAATATTTTAGCTTACAATAATAATCAATTTTAGTTTGATAATATTTACTCACTTTGTTAATAGTTACTTTATATTGTACAATTAACTAATATTATAAATAATAATAATAATAATGTTATATAATTAACTATTACAGTTAACTAATCTATATATATAATATAGGAGAGTTTTTATCTATTCTCACAATGAGCCACATGGAATTCCATGTCATAATTTCATGTGGCACTCTACTCATCTTTAACCAATAGACTTTCTACAATCATGTTGACATTGCATCATAATTCAAAATTTGAAAGTGCCTAAAATATAGCAAAAAATCATATTTCAATTCAAGTCATTTAAAATAAATAAATTAAATAATAGAATACTATTTAGTGACTACAATAAAATCTATTAATTTTTTTTTCAACTCTATCTATTTAAAATCTAATTTGTCTACACATAATCTTCTATATAATATAATGTTGTCATCTTTTCCAACGTTTGGTCCATGCGTAATTTTATGTGAAATTACATATGCTATCTCTAATTGCCTTATGTCAATTGGTGTTTGCTATCTCTAATTGCCTTATGTCAATTGGTGTATTATATCATATTTCAGAATTTAAATATAATACAATAAAAAATTTCAGAAACCTAAACTATATCTCATCCATTTTATCTATTCATGGAAAAATATCTATAAGTAGATATTATTTCTACTACATAAAATAGAATTTAAAGCTTTCGAAAAAAATAGAATTTAAAAAATAATAATCAAGATTTGCTAATTATAAAATTTACACTTTCGCATACTCCCTCCGTCCCATCAAACTGATTACTGAATTTAAATATAGTTAGCACAATAATTAAGAGAAAGTATATCTTTATTAGCATTAGCTGAAATAATCACATGTACCGCCACACTAGCATTTTTTAAATTTTGAATGACAACTTGCAAAATATCAAATTTTCCTCAAAATGTGAGTTTAAAGACACACTTGCGAAAAAATAATTTTATTTAACTAACTGATGCATCTGATCACTAAGTATAAAGACATATTTATGGTATTTTTCAATAATTTTAAATGTACTTAAGTACGGAATTTCAGTTACATGTTTAATTAATTAACAAATTTTAATAACCCCGTCGAGTATCGACGGGCTACTACCTAGTACTATTAATAGTAATAGTTATCTTATATATAAATTTTACATTTAACTAATACTATTAATAGTAATAGTTATCTTATATAGTTAACCATTATAGTTAATTAATACTATTAATATTAGTAGTTACCCTTTATAGTAACTATTATACTTAACTTATACTATTAATAGTAGTAGTATCTTATATAGTTAACTACTATAATAAACTAATACTATTAATAGTAATAGTTAACTAATATAGTAACTATTACAATTAATTTATATTAGGGATTTTTACCAATAAGTCCCTGGGGAAATGTGGTATTTACCAATAAAAACACAACATTTCAAATTCTACCATAGGGTCCTTAGGTTCAAATCAATTTTACCAATAAATCCCTCGTACCTTTTAAATGGCAAAAATACCCCCTGCCCAAATTAAATCCTCCAACACCTCTAACCTTTGACTATTTTTTGACCATCACCGCCGACCGACGCCGACCGCCACCACCGACCACCGGCCGCCACCACCATCCGCCACCGACCACCGGCCGCCACCACCATCCGCCACCGACCGCCGGCCACAACCACCGCTGACCGCCGCTGACCATCACTGCCGGCCGCCGCCGGCCACCACCACTGCCGCCACAACCATCTGCAACCCCAAGTATTATAAATAAAAGGAAAAACTGCAAATATAGTACCTGAACTATTGGGGTTATTTTGGATTTGGTACCTGGACTCTCATTTTTTGCACCCGTCATACCCAAACTCTAATTTTACCGTATTCATCATACCTACCACTAACGACTTCCATTTTTCTCAGTTAACTCCATCATGTGACCACCACGTGATCAATTTTGCAGGGGTAAAATAGGAAATACCCTTTATCCTTCATCACCAACCCAGAAAGAAAACCTCCGACTCAATCATCCCAAAATCAGACAAGAAAAAATGAAATTCCCGCTTCGTTAACCGTTGGATCGTCTTCAAACTTCTGGGGTATGTTCGCATCACTTAGGCGTACATTATGACCGTTGGGATCGGAAAAATAGTCACCGGTGCAGGAGATATAGTCGCCGGAAAATTTCTGGCGAAAAATCCCCCTAAAATCGCCTTGTCTCTCCAGAAATTTTCCGGCGACCATATCTCCTGCACAGGTGACTATTTTTCCGATCCCAACGGTCAGAATGTACGCCTAAGTGATGCGAACATACCCCAGAAGTTTAAAGACGATCCAACGGTTAACGAAGCGAGAATTTCATTTTTTCTTGTCCGATTTTGGGAGGATTGAGTCGGAGGATTTCTTTCTGGATTTTTCGCCAGAAATTTTCCGGCGACCATATCTCCTGCACCGGTGACTATTTTTCCGATCCCAACGGTCAGAATGTACACCTTAGTGATGCGAACATACTCCGAAAGTTTGAAGGCGATCCAACGGTTAACGAAACGGGAATTTCAATTTTTCTTGTCCGATTTCGGGAGGATTGAATCGGAGGATTTCTTTCTGGGTTGGTGATGAAGGATAAAGGGTAGGTTTCCTATTTTACCCATGCAAAATTGATCACGTGGTGGTCATATGATGGAGTTAACTGAGAAAAATGGAAGTCGTTAGTGGTAGGTATGATGAATACGGTAAAATTAGAGTTTGGGTATGACAGATGCAAAAAATGAGAGTCCAGGTACCAAATCCAAAATAACCCCACTAGTTCAGGTACTATATTTGCAGTTTTTCCTAAATAAAAATTATTTGCTCTTGAGAAGGTTTGAACCCAAGACCTCTTGGTTTTTGCTAAGAGCCCTTACCACTATGCCAAGCTTATTACTTGTTCCATTAGTAGACTATTATATATTTAACACTTCAACCTCACATTTGTTGTTTTTTTTTTTTTTGGGTCAGGAGTATTAATTCTTCACAATTGAAAAATTACTCATTTTTAATAAAAAAAAATGAGATAAATTTATTTCACAATTGTTTAAAGACCATTTGACAACACATAGTTCTGAAAATGAGTACCCTTTGTAAAAATTGTGCGATGAATTTCTTAGTTGTTACACTCAACTTATGTGTTAACAACTGAGAAATAAATTTACCAGTTCTTATATTAAACTCGTGTGTGAATAACTGAGAAATGAATATCTCATTTATTATTATATTAACAACAGAGAAAAATTGATAACTGAGAAATGAATGTACCAGTTCTTGTACTCAAATTCATATGTGAATAACTGAGAAATGACTGTCTCATTTATTATATAATTAAACCGATAAAATGAGTCATCGATTGGGAATAATGAGAGGTAATTTTATCAGTTTTTATTCAATTATGAATAATTGTTAAATGAATGTCTCAGTTATTATATTCAAATTCATGTGAACAACTGTGAAACGCATGTCTTAGTTATTATAATGATTGTGAAATCATACAACTGTAAAATCATATAATTGTGAGATCATACAACTATGAAATCAATTGAGAATTAATTTTATAAGTGATAAATGAAAAATAACGCAAGTGTGTAAAACTGAGTAATCATTCAAATGTGAAATTAATTGAGAAATGAAAATGATTACAATTATTTACAAGAGAAAAATGAAGTTTTATTTTTAAAATTTGAATCATAACTTGAATATACTTGTTTGATTCGTTTCAACGACACAAATAATTTGGTGGTGTCAAATTATTTTTTCAACTTCTAGATTGCAAGATATATCGTTTTTAAATTTTAATGGGAAAAAGTAAGAGAGAGAGAGAGGGAGGAGAGGAGTGGAGAGAGAGAGAAGAGAGAGAGAGAGAGAGAGAAAGAGCAGCATTTTTTTTGTCAAACTAGAGAGAGCAGCATTGTTGCATACTTGGATGTGGGAATAAGAGGGGTGTTTGGCGTAGCTTTTGGGTGAGGAGGAGTAATTTGGTCCAGCTACAATACCAGGGACATATTGGGGGGGGGGGGGTTGTATATATCAGTCTTTATTGGTAGTATTTATTTGGCTGAGGAATGTTTTGGTAAAGCCTCTTTATATTATTAGTTAATAAAGAAAAATGAAAAGTCACATTATTAAAATGCCATGGATGATGTGGCATCACCAAAAGCAAGAGTTACCCAAAACTTGTCCACATGGCACCACCTAAAGACTTTACCTTGACTTTTAATAAAGTATATACTCTCTCCGTCCCGCTCGAATTAGGATTCTTGGTCAAGTAAGTTATACTTTGACCAACAATTTGAAGAAAAATAATTATCTTAATGAAAATCTAAAAATAGTTATTTAGTTTATTATTAATCGTGATAAAATAACAATTTTTAAATTTTTATTAGGATCATTATTTTTCTTCAAATTATTGTCAAAGTATAAATTGGTTGACCAAGAATCCTAATTCGAGCGGGACAGATGGAGTATAGATTTTAAGAGAATTTTAGAGAGTGAATTCTTACGGATACATGATACTCTCTCCGTCCCAGACTAGGTTTCTTACTTTCCTTTTTGGTTTGTCCCAGACTAAGGTTCTTAGTTGTTTTATTACTTAAAATGGACAATGAGACCCACTTATCATTCTCATAACAAAAACTTTCTACCCACTTTCTCTCTCCTATTTTCTCATACTTTACTTTTCATACTCAAATTTTTTTTTTAATCTTTGTGTAATATCAAACTAAAAACCTAAGCATGGGACGAAGGGAGTCCAAGGTAAAAGCTAGTAACCAAGCCGTACAAGCACAGTTAATGATGAGGATACGACAACACTTCCTAAAAGATTGTGAAAAACGAAACAAAACAAAATTAATAATGCTCCAATTGTTTTATGCTTAATTTTTTTTTTTTTTTGGAAAGTGCTTAATTATTTTTTAAGAATAGTAAGTTAATTGATAATCAAAAAACAAATCTTATCCTTAGCCAATAAGTACGGAACCGAAAAAGTACATCAGTCCTAAGCTGATACTCCATCCTCATCTTTTTGTAACCTAAACCGATTCCATCTTGACATATGCTAGTGTTCCTCTCCCATAGTATAGAGGGCCTAATTACCACGTGCATTGCACATGTGGATATACTTGTTAGAGACATTATCCACATCGGGAATTAACAAGCCATGCATTGACTATATAGAGATCCTGAGCTACTGATGCAGTCGAAGAGTTGGCGTTCGAGTTTTTAGATGCGTTCGACGGTAACGGGCGTAACTTTTGATTCCGGAGGAGTTACGGGACGCACAATATATCAAAACGAGCGTCTTTTCGAGAGGAACAAAAGTCATCCGGCTACGCCCCCTGAGCGGCCCATAAATAGGCCAAAAAACGCTTCTAAGGGCCTCAAACGGCCTTCTGAAATTTTATCCGTTTTTTCATTGTTCTGGACCTTTTCGTAATTTCGCAGTTTTAGGGTTTCTTTTCAGTAGGTTTTTTTTCAGACTTTATATACTTTACGTTAGGGTTTTGAGAGGGAGTTTTAGGCCGTTTTGAATACAATCGTTTTCTTGTTCCAACGTGTAGTCTTGATTAATTTCGACTGCTGTTGAAGGATTGATTCGTGTATTGATTAATTTCTACCCGTAATCAGTCATCTATCTAAGCTTCCGCTACGTCAGTTGGTATCAGTCTTCGGTGAGATCCTTGGAATCATGCCGCGACCAACTATGGAGGAGCGCATTGGATTGGCAGTCGATGAACGTATGGGGTTGTTGATGGAGCAGTTAACGACCAGGATGAACGAACTGTTCAATCAACACCTTCAGCGAACTCAGGCTGATCATGGTGATCGTCACAGACAGCAAGATTGGGAGGTGGATTCGGAAGAGACTGGTGACGAAGTCTATCCCGAGACTCCGCAGGTTCACCGTGGCCGCATCGGCCTTCGGTGGAGGAGGATAATCGTCGATGGGAGGCGGGTATGCGGACTGAGATCCCAGAATTTAATGGAGGGTTACAAGCAGAAGAGTTTCTGGATTGGGTGGCCACTGTGGAAGAGATCTTGGAATTCAAACAGGTTCCGGAGGATAGGCGTGTGGCGTTAGTGGCCACGAGGCTGCGTGGTAGGGCTACGGCGTGGTGGCAGCAGCTTAAACTGTCACGGGCTAGGTTCGGGAAATCGAAAATTGTGTCGTGGGAAAAGATGAAGAAGCAAGGATCGCGCTCGGTTGATGATTATACCACATAATTTTATCAGTTACTGGCCAGAAATGAGATTCAGGAAACACCCGACCAGACGGTAGCACGGTTTATCGGCGGGTTGCGGGTTCAGATCCAGGATACCTTAAACATGTTCGATATTGGGACAGTGTCAGAGGCACATCAGCGAGCTCTCGCGGTTGAGAAACAGTCGAGGCGGTTTGGCAGTGTCGGTGGTTCTGGATCTGGCGGTGTTAGTGCAGCGGGCGGTGTCACTGGTGGTGCGGCTACAGTCGCTCCGACTACATCTAGGGCTGGCAGTCAGTTTAACCGTGGGCCGAACAACAGCAGTATCAAATGTTTTGGCTGTGGCTAGGTTGGACATCGACAGGTAGACTGCAAACAGACGGGCAAGAAAGCGTTATTCAATGATACGGAGGAGGATCCATGGGTCGATGACAGTGCAGTACATGAGCAGCCTATGTTTGATGAAGAAGAGCAGGTCCTGACTGGTGACGTGGGTGTTTCCATGGTTGTGCGGCGTTCTTGTTTGACTCGGCGCACTTCGGAGGAGAATGAGTGGCTTCGTAACAACATCTTTCAGTCCACTTGTACGATTTTGGGTAAGGTTTGCCGTTTTGTCATTGATTCAGGCAGCTGTGAGAATATCGTTGCGGAGGAGGCGGTCCAGAAACTGAATATTCCGACAGAAAAACATCCTAAGCCATATAAACTAGCGTGGCTGAAGAAGGGCGGAGAGGTAACAGTTTCTAAACGTGCTGTGTTTCCTTTTCGGTTGGTGCAATATATCGTGATGAATTGTGGTGTGATGTGGTTGCTATGGATGCTTGCCATCTTTTGTTGGGGAGGCCGTGGCAGTTTGATAGACAGGTTTTTCATAATGGGCGTACTAACACTTACAGTTTGTTGGTGGATGGGGCTAAGTATGTGTTAGCTCCTACGAAACCGGTAGTCCACACAGCCACACCGGTCTCGAGTGCGTCCTTCCTGTCTTTCGCACAGTTTGAGGATGAGGTGGAATCGACGGATAGAGTGTTTGTTTTGGTCGGAAATGTGGTTCCTGACCCGATTCAGATTCCTGCGGCAGTACTCCCTTTGTTACAGGAGTTTGCTAGTGTGTTTCCAGATGAGCTCCCTGATGAATTACCCCCACTCTGGGATATTCAGCATCATATTGATTTGGTTCCTGGGGCTAGTTGCCTAATAGACCTCATTATCATATGAGTCCTAGAGAACATGAGGAGTTGCGTAGACAGGTTGAGGAGTTATTGGCAAAAGGACATATCCGGGAGAGTTTGAGTCCCTGTGCTGTACCGGCGATACTGATGCTAAACAGGATGGGTCTTGGCGTATGTGTGTTGACAGCAGGGCTATCAACAAAATTAAAGTCCGGTACAGGTTTCCGATTCCTCGTTTAGATGACTTGCTTGATCAGATTAGTGGTGCTACAGTCTTTACAAAGTTGGATTTGAAGAGTGGGTACTATCAGATTCGTGTTCGGCCAGGAGATGAATGGAAGACAGACTTCAAAACTCGTGAGGGTTTGTACGAGTGGTTGGTTATGCCTTTTGAGTTGTCTAATGCCCCGAGTACGTTCATGCGTGTGATGAACCAGTTGCTGCGACCCTTTATTGGGATTTTTGTGGTGGTGTATTTTGATGACATTCTTATTTACAGTCGCAGTCAGGATGAGCACGTGCAGCATGTGCGTGAGGTACTGTCCGTGCTCCGTAAAGATAAGTTTTATGCCGCAACTAAAAAGTGTGTTTTTATGGTGCCTCGGGTGTTATTTTTGGGGTATGTGATTTCGGGTGAAGGGCTACAGGTGGATACTGCGAAGGTGGTAGCGGTACAGATTGGCCTCGCCCTACTACGATCACCGAGGTACGGAGTTTTCATGGTTTGGCATCGTTCTATCGACATTTCATTCCTCACTTCAGTAGTATCATGGCTCCTATTACTGATTGTATGAAAGGGGTTCGTTTCACTTGGACTACTGAAGCCGACTTAGCATTTCAGCAGGTTAAGGAGCGGTTGACAACTGCCCCTATTTTAGTGTTACCAGATTTTTCACAGCCGTTTGAGTTACACACGGATGCTTCTAAAGTGGGTATTGGGGCTGTTTTGAGTCAGAATGGGCGCCCGGTGGCGTATTTCAGTGAGAAACTGTCAGGAGCCAAGACACGGTATAGTACTTATGATGTGGAGTTTTATGCTGTCGTACAAGCTGTAAAGCATTGGCGGCATTATTTGTTCCATCAGGAGTTTATTTTGTTCACCGACCATGACTCCTTGCGCCATCTTCATGGTCAAGACAAGATTTCGGCTCGCCATGCTCGGTGGATTGCTTTTCTGCAGCAATTCACTTTTGTGGTCAATCATAAAGCTGGAGTTACTAACAAGGTGGCTGATGCCTTGAGTAGGCGTCGAAGTTTATTAACTACTATGCGAGTGGAAGTACCTGGGTTTGATTCGTTCCGTGAGTTGCTTGCTGCTGATCCTTATTTTTCAGTCGTGTTGGCGGATGTTCGGGCTGGGCGTAAACCAGATTTCTTGATTCATGATGGGTTCTTGTTTCGAGGTAATCGGTTATGTGTTCCTGCTTGTAGTCTCCGTTTGCTGATTATACAGGAGCTTCACGGTGAGGGACATGTTGGTCGTGATCGTACTTTGCAGCTTGTTCAGGCCTCTTATTTTTGGCCGAGTATGCGTAAGGAAGTCGATAAGTATGTGCAGCGGTGTCGGGTGTGCCACATGGCAAAAGGGGCTGCTACTAATGCGAGGTTGTATATGCCATTATCTGTTCCGAGTTAGCCGTGGGCGGAGATTAGTATGGATTTTGTCTTGGGGTTACCACGTACACAGCGGGGGTTTGATTCCATCTTTGTGGTTGTCGACAGGTTTTCCAAAATGGTTCACTTCATTCCGTGTAAGAAGACAACTGATGCGGTTAATGTGGCTCAGTTATTTTTCAAGGAGGTCTACCGTCTGCATGGTCTACCGTCTACTATTGTGTCTGATCGTGATACCCGTTCCTGAGTCATTTTTGGCGCAGCTTGTGGAAAATGGCTAATACTCAGCTTAATTTCATTAGTGCATACCATCCTCAGACTGACGGTCAGACCGAGGTGGTGAATAGGTCGTTGGGTAATTTGCTGCGATATTTGGTTGGGGATCATGTTAAATCTTTGGATCAGAAGTTGTGTCAAGCGGAATTTGCCCACAATCATGCCATTAATCGCAGTACCGGTTTTAGTCCGTTTCAGGTGGTTTATGTGGTTCAGCCTAAGGGTCCGTTGGATCTGCTTACATTGCCCAGCAAGCAGAAGGTGCATGGTAAAGCGGTCGATTTGGTTTCTGGGTTGCAGGAAGTTCATACCAAGGTTCGTGCTAATTTGAAGGCTGCGAACGCTAGGTACAAACAGGCAGCTGATCAGAAAAGGCGTCTCGTCGAGTTCCAGGTTGGTGATTTTGTGTGGGCTATTTTAACAAAAGATCGTTTTCCAGTTGGTGAGTATAATAAGCTGTCAGCTAAGAAGATTGGTCCTGTTGAGGTCGTTGCGAAGATTAATCCAAATGCATACAAATTGAAGCTGCCAAGTCATATTCGTACTTCAGATGTCTTTAACGTGAAGCATTTGGTTCCGTATGCTGGGGATTCGTCTGATGATGAAGTGGTTGTTAATTCGAGGACGAAATTTTTCAGGCGTTTTGCAGTCGAAGAGTTGGTGTTCGAGTTTTTAGATGCGTTCGACCGTAACGGGCGTAACTTTTGATTCCGGAGGAGTTACGGGACGCACAGCATATCAAAACGAGCGTCTTTTCGAGAGGAACAATAGTCATCGAGCTACGCCCACTAAGAGGCCCATAAACAGGCCAAAAAATGCTTCTAAGGGCCTCAAACGGCCTTCTGAAGTTTTTATCTGTTTTTTCATTGTTCTGGACCTTTTCGTAATTTCGCAGTTTTAGGGTTTCTTTTCAGTAGGGTTTTTTTTTCAGAATTTATATACTTTATGTTAGGGTTTTTAGAGGGAGTTTTAGGCCGTTTTGAATACAATCGTTTTCTTGTTCCAACGTGTAGTCTTGATTAATTTCGACTGCTGTTGAAGGATTGATTCGCGTATTGATTAATTTCTACCCGTAATCAGTCATCTATCTAAGCTTCCGCTACGTCAGCTACTCCTCCCATTGCCAATTGGTTTTGGGATGAAATCTCAGACTTTATCATGGTATCAGAGCAGGCCCGTTACACGTGCAGGCCCAACGACCCACGATGTTGCTCCGCGCCACCCGTAACAAGTCCACGTTATAAGCCTTGGCAAAGCCCGGCTACACGTGAGGGGGCGTGTTAGAGACATTATCCCACATCGGGAATTAACAAGCCATGCCTTCTCTATATAGAGATCCTGGGCTACTCCTCCCATTGCAATTGGTTTTGGGATGGAACCTCAGACTTTATCAATACTTCCTCCCTCTTAATTTAAACTTCAAAAAAAAAAAAATGGGTTCAAGAATTAAGAAAAAATTTATGTGTTATGATTGTAAATGGTTAGTAGGAGAGAGAAAGTGTGGTAGGGAATAGTTAGTGGATAATTGTTTTTAGTATGACATGTGGGGTCCTAATAAAGAAGTATAAACAACTTTCTTTTTTAGGTTTTGAAGTTTAAAATGGGACACCAAAAATGAAATTTTTTAAAGTTTAAAATGAGACGGAGGGAGTATATACTACTCCTCACATTCAAAATATATGTTGCTTTTGTTCTCAAAAGAGTGGCCCAGTGGTAAAGCCAAGCCTCACCTTCGGTGAGCGATAGGGTTCGATCCCTCTCCTCACCTCCTTCTGGCGTAGACATCGTAAAAAAAATGTTGCTTTTAAACTAAATTTTTTGTCTACAACAATTGTTCTTTTAAGGTAAAAAATATATTTTTGATTGTTGTTGTGAGTATAAAAAAGTAAAGTAGAAAATAGAATGAGTATGAGGAATAGTATTTTTTTTTTTTTTTTGTCATTTTAGGAAAAGAATACTTACTCTAAGACGAACTAAAAAAAAAATGGACACTTACTCTAAATCTAAAACGGATAAACTTTGAGACGAACTAAACAATAAAAGTGGACACTTAGAGTTACAGATGGATGAAAAACTTTGTTCATTAAACTGTAATAATAATTTAAGTAAACTGTGAGGTAGGGGTGTAAGTGGTTCGGTTCAAACCGCGGTTTGAGACCGAACCGAACCAAACCATGCGGTTTGGTTTGGTTTTCAAGCACCAATGGTTTGGTTCAGTCTCAAATATTAGCAAACCACATGGTTTGGTTTGGTTTGTGGTTTGACCTTCCTATACCAAACCAAACCAAACCGAACCGCAGTTTGAGACCGCGAGACCGAACCACAAAGCCGAACCGCCAGACCAAAATACATTACATAAACTAATCCTAACCCAGTTTCACATCTTATTTAATATTTTTTGTATATTTTTTACTCCCTCCGTCCCAGAGTAAGAGTCATACTTTTCATTTTGATACGTCCCAGAGTAAAAGTCATATTCCTAAAATGACAAAGAATCTTTACTATTCACCCCACTCATTCTCTCTCCTATTTTACTTTTATACTCATAACACCAATCAATTCACTATTCTCTCCCACTCATTCTCTCTCCAACTTTACTTTTACACTCACAACATATACATCACTTCCAATATTTATTAATAAGCGTGCAAATGAGGGGTAAGATTCTTACCCAGGGACGGAGGGAGTATAATTTATTATTAGATCAATACATAGACTAATTTTAACTCCCATTTTGTATTTTATTTAATATTAATTTCATCGTTTGTTATCTTCATTGCAATTTGCGATACATAAATTACTAATTTCTCTCCACGATCTCTATTATAAAGTGACTTTTTGTTGTGTTTCGTAGTAACATGCGCAGCGGAATAAAGCATTTAAAATTTTTCATGAAACCCAAAGCTATAGATCCGTTCATATGATTATATCAAATACATGCAATATGAATACTAGAATACTAACCCTTGATGCCTTTGAATTTCAACTTTGATTTTGGTGGAGATTTAGAAACTTGATCACGAACACAAAGCTTGAACACGAACTTTGAAGATGATGAGTTTCACCCTCTCGCGGTATCCACACCTCGAACGAATATCAAGAGCACTTGATCTTGGTTGCTAGACCAAATCGAGAAACACGTTTTCTCAATTGTATTTTTACTATATGGAATATAATTGTGTTTGTTCTTGTTCTTCAATCTAGGGATTTCTTAGAACAAGAATTAACTCTCAAAAACTCTTTGGAGGCTTGCAAAAACACATGTACTGATTATGGACGAATTAGAGCTGTTTAAATACAAGTTAGACCTATTCCAAATAGGTAACTTATGTCTAAACCCGCAAGAAAACGGATTAAGGAAAGTTTCTGCCGAAACCGACTGGTCCGGCGGGTACAGAATAAGGTCCGCCCGGACCCATCATGGTCCGACGGGTCTTGAACCTGGTCCGCCCGGACCTCCCTTATTTCCACTTTTCTTCCTTTAATTTCCTTAAATCCCCGAATGGTCCTTCGACCCAATATTCCATTATAGTCCTTTATGATTCGTTCTATTTGTGTGTGACCCTCTAGGATTACACTAAGTTGGCAATGGGTTCAAACATGAAACCATAAGATATGATTAGGTTCTAGCAAACCGTCATACCTACCCAAATAGTGTAACTAGATACAAGTTCGCATTTCTTTAGAATATGTCACAATCCTTTTGTCCACGATGTCATTGAACACAAGTAATGGTCAACAAGTCAACTTGTCGTTGTTCAATACTTTCTCGATTTCGAATATGTTGATAATCCAAATGATATTGATCCAATCAATTCATTTGAGTCCGGCCGAACATTTTCATCAACATCATTCCTACGAGAGGTCCAAGCTTGACATCTCTCCGCAGAGGGACAAATACATTTAGCTTATTATTCTTCCCTACATGAATCCGATTATGCCAATCATACCATTTATAACTACCCGGTTAAATGTAGCGTTTGAATATGTCAAACATAATGTTCATCAAGTGGAATACCATAATAACTTCATGTCTAAGGATTCAAATGACACAACTAATATGAGATATATGTATGACATTGACCATGACATAAATCTCATAGAGCGGGTCATGTCCAATACTAAACAAGTACCTATAAATCTAACATAATCATCCCATGATTATTTAGCCTTTATACTAGTGCTTAACAAGTACTAGGGACGAAATTATTATAAGTAAACATGAACAATAATAATAATCAAAACATCTCTTTATTAATATGAATAAAAGATAACAATTACAACGTTTATTAAACATGCCTAGGGCACCAACACCAACACTTTTTTTCCTTCGGCCTCTCTCTTCGTCTAGTCTCTCTCGTCATCCGACTTTCCTCTTCAAGATCGACATCTTTCGCACTTTCTCCGTGATAACGGAAAATTAAAACAAATGTAATAATGAGTTGCGGTTTGAATCGTGATTGGAACCGTAGTCTAAACTATGGTTTGAACCGCGGTTTGAACCACGTAATTAAACTGCGATTTGAACCAAACCGAACCAAACCATAGCGGTTTAGTTTGTAATTTTTCATGGTTCGGTTCGGTTTGAAATTTTCACAAACCGATGACTAGTGGTTCGGTCCGTAAATACCCCCAAACCGAACCAGTTACACTCCTACTGTGAGGACCCCAAGGGGTTAGGATGTAATTTCCTTTATTTCATGTTGAATTCCCATTTATTCCATACCCCATTCGTCCCGCTCGAAATAGGATTTTGGTAAACTTGACTTTACTTTGACCAAGTCTTTTGAAGAAATATAATTATCCAAATAAAAATTTAAAAATTGTTATTGTATCATAATTAATAATATTCTCAATTACAGTTTTTAAATTCATATTAGGATAACTATTTCTTATTTAAAATACTTGATCAAACTATAAGAAAATTACCAAAATCCTATTTCGGTCAGGATAAAGGGAATATTAAATTTTATAAACTAATGAATTTATATAAATTAAACAATCTCATATTTTATTTGAGATTTTTTTTGGGGGGAAACTAGTTTCTCCATAAGTTATAAAAAGTACTGTTTTTGGAGGGGTTAAGGTTTAGGGTTTAGGATTTTTTTTTTTTAATTTTTAATTGGGTTTTATTAATGATAGATAAATTGCCCTTAGTTACGTCAAATGGCCATGAATGCTACAACTATGCCCATAAATAGGCTAATAGAAATGTCCCTAACGGGATTCGAACTCGGGACCTCCACATGAAAAGCTAACATCGGATACCGCTTGAGTTAGAGCTCTTTGGTCAGGGTTTAGAATTTAGGTTGTTGGGTTTAAGGGTTAAAAAGTGGACTTTTTATAACTTATCGAGGAACTAGTTTCTCCCAAAACCAACTCATTTTATTTAGACCTCATATTTTAGAAAGACTTTTTCAAAGGATGATCATGCAAGTCCCGTCCCAATTGAAATTATACTCATATTAATTGCTTTTAGAATATTCTATTACAAACTACACATTTTTTTTTAAAAAGTTTATACGTAATATTTTTATATTTAATAGGACTCACTTTCGTATGCAAAATAAGTTTTCACTCATACTGTACTTTAACTATTTTGTCACTCATATCCCACTTTTCTATGTTCACAAACGCCTAGTGCACTAACAATTTTTCTTTTTTCTCTGTTTAATTCAAAGTGTGTAATATCATCAGGTAAGAGTTTAGTATTAGTGCATGATAAAATTCATATTGATGTGGATAACCCGGAGAAAATATCAGTGATGAATACACATAATTAAAATAAATACTCCGTCTGTCTTGTCTTAGAGTAACGGTCTATCTTTTTTTTTTTATAAAAAAATTGTTTAAGAGGAAGTGTCTTATTCCTAAAATGACAAAGAATCTTTATTCTTCCTACTAATACTCTCTCATATTTTACTTTTGCACTCAGAACACCAATCAACTTACTATTCACTATACCACCTTCTCTTTCCTACCTCAATTTTCATACTCACAACACTTACATCATTTCTACTCACTCTGTCCCGGTTTAAGGTCTTACTCCCTCCGTCCCTATTTACCTTTAAAAAATTGCCATTTTGGGTGTCCCTATTTACATTACAAAATCCCCAAAAAGAAACTTTTAAACATTTTTTAAATAGTAGGACCCACTTGTCATACTCACAACAACTATCCACTTACTTTTCTCTACCCACTTTCTCTCTCCCACTCAACTATCTACACTCACAACACATCAACTTTACAATCATTTTCTTAATTTTTGTGCAAAGCCTCATTTTTGTAAGGTAAATAGGGACGGAGGGAGTAGTTTGACTTTGCGCGCTTATTAAAAAATCAAGTGTAAAAAAAAAAAAAAATGGGTCAACAAAAGTAGGGAGGTGAGGATATAAGAGCATCTCCAATGGAGAACACTAAATTTGGTGTAAGGTAGTACCAAATGTTACACTAAATAAAATTCTTCTCCAATGTATCACACTATTTTTCACACTAAAAAGGAATATTCTCTATCCACCTCATTTTTCCACTAACACTCATTGTTACACAAACAATACTTGAAGTCTATGATTTTACATATAAACCCCTCTCTTTTAATTGAGATGATATAATATTATGTTTTTATAATTATTTTTATGCATTGTACTTTTATAATTAAGTAAAATATATTATATAATTTATTAACATATAAGTTAATTAACACAATTTACAATGTATGAGTTTTTAAAATTTAGAGGGACTAAATGTGACAAGTGAAACTATTACACCAAATTTGGTGTAAATGAATAGTGTTACACCAAATTTGGTGTAACACTATTCATTACACCAAATTTGGTGTAAAATATAGTGTCCATTGGAGGGATGAATAGTGGGCATTTTAGTGTTATAGTGTGAAATATAGTGTCCATTGGAGATGCCCTAATTGTCGAAACACTATTCATAAAGAAAATGACTGAAAAATAAGTTGGATAAGTAATTGTTTTTTTGTAATTAAATGAACTTTTTGAGGGCAAGATTATCCAAGGCACTATTCATATTTTTCCATTTATGAATAAAACAACTAAAACCTTAAACTGAAACATACCAAAAAGGAAAGTAAGAAACTTAAATTGGGATGGAGAGAGTACCATTTTTTTAAAAACTGGAACATACCATGTTTTATCAAATCAGTAGTAAAAAAAAAAAAAAAAAAGTATAGAAACAGAAAATGAGGGCGCATTTAGTATACGGTGAAAATAAGCGGGGCCGGGGAAGGAAACACGATGCCCTTTGTGATTGTTTCTCTCTCCATAAATACCCCTTAACTTTCCTCACCGTTTTCCATTCGCCACTCCAAACCCTCTCTCCCTCATTCTCCTCTGAAACACAGAGTGAGTGTGAAAATGGCTACTCCTAAGCTGCTCTGTACCGCCGCTGTCCTACTACTCTGTTTCATTGCAATTGTAAACGCTAAGATTCCCGGTGTTTACACCGGCGGCCCCTGGCAGAGTGCCCACGCCACCTTCTACGGCGGCAGCGACGCCTCCGGCACCATGGGTATTTCTCTCTCCCCCTTTAACAAACTTCCTCTCTCTCTCTCTCCTCTCCATTTAACTGAGCATTAGACTCTCTCTCTCTCTCTCTCTCTCTCACTCACACACACACACACACATTCACACACTGTTCCATAATCAAGTGGAGTTCATTTTCCTTGCTTCTGCGAGTCACACAGACCTACCTACCCAGAATTGCCGTCAAATCTTCCATCAATTTAGCCCTCATTTTCCCACCTTCTCCATCGAAGAAACCCCGCACTCTGCTCAATTCTATTTCTCGAAACTCAAACTTTCATCTCAAATTCGTTATAATTTTCTAGTTTTTGTTTTTCAAACTGTATGAATCCCAATTTTATGTTCAATTCCTCGAGGATAACAAGAGCATACATGAATGTTGTTCGATTTTCTAATTTTTTTGGGTATAATTTTCAGGTGGTGCTTGCGGTTACGGAAATCTGTACAGCCAAGGCTACGGCGTAAACACGGCGGCACTTAGCACTGCGCTCTTCAACAACGGCCTTAGTTGCGGAGCCTGTTTCGAAATGAAGTGCGCCGACGACCCGAAATGGTGTAATCCGGGTAACCCGTCAATTTTGGTTACCGCTACTAACTTCTGCCCACCAAACTTCGCCCAAGCCAGTGACAATGGCGGGTGGTGCAACCCACCCCGTCCACATTTCGATCTCGCCATGCCTATGTTTCTTAAGATCGCCGCTTACCGTGCCGGAATCGTCCCCGTCAATTACCGCCGGTAAGTCCTAATTTTCTGTTTTTACAGCTTTGTTTTTACGCATCGCAATAGATTCGTCGTTTAGACCAAAATACCCCTAACCTTACATAGTTTCCTCCAGTTGTAGGAGAGCTGTTTAGTGAGGGTATTTTGGGTACTTAATTGTTAGAGCTAAGTTTAATTTGTTGCTTAATGCTCAGTACACATAATCTAATCTAAACTAACCTTGGCTCCAAATTTTGTTAAGTTGACGAAATTGCCCTTTGTTTAATTACTAATCCCATTTTAAGTCACACATGTAGCATGGAATCTACTTATATTCTTAACTAACAAATCGGATGATGATTATATGTGTGTACTATGTGCATTTGAATTTGTACCTGTCGCATATAATTTTGTACTAAATGATGTCGAAGTTTCTTAGTTCACCCTAATGTACAATGTATAGATCCCATAGTACAAGCTAGACGAGGCGAACTCGGGAACTCAGACTCGTGCCAAACCGTCAAATCAGACACAAATTGAATGGTAGGAACAAGACCATGGAGGAACTGTGAACCGTTAAGCCCGTAACCGTGTGTAGGGCGGTTCAGTTCCGGGTTCTTCATCTCAAAAACGGTGAATAGGCTGGTCCAACCCGTATAACCGTGAAACGTGAAGACCGAGACCCATACCCTCCTAATCACTAAATTACCCCTATTTTTTCCGTTTAATTACCTGATAGGAACTGCTCTAAAAAACTGTCAAAATTCTGCAATGTTTGTTTTTACATGTAAGCTCACTTTCCCACTATTTCTGTCCAGTCAAATGACACAAGTACCCTTATCTTTTCAGTCACTTTAACCAGTCAATGAGGGTAGGGTAATGGGTATTCTTCTAAACACATCACCACTGTAGCACAATTTTTTTGTCAAAAAAAAAAAGAAAAGAAAAAATCATCACAATTAATTTGGTGGCAGGAGTCAAGGGCAATAAGGTAAATTAATCCTTCTTCAGTTACTGGTTTTCTGGAAAGTCCCACGCGGGTTGCCGGCCCATTTAAAGACCCAAATGAAAAGCCGCATTAATGTTTGTATTTTAAAGGCCCATTCCACCGGAAATACCGGTCAACCTAACCTCCTAAAAGTGCACTATTCGGTTACTTTAATAATCATTTTTATGTTTAAAATAATAAGAGTTGGTTTTGGTGAAACTAGTTCCTCCGTAAGTTATAAAAAGTCCACTTTTTAACCCTCAACTTTAAACCCTAAACCCTATACCATTAACATCAAACCCTAAACCTTAACCCCTATAAAAACAGGACTTTTTATAACTTATGGAGAAACTAGTTTCTCCCAAATTTTTCTCAAATAATAATAATAATAATAATCATTTTTCAAAGTATTTTTTAATTAAGTTTATGTTATTTTTCATTTTTCAGGGTCCCATGCAGGAAGCAAGGAGGGATCAGGTTCACAATCAACGGCTTCCGTTACTTCAACTTGGTTTTGGTAACCAACGTCGCAGGTGCAGGGGATATCGTGAGGGTTAGCATCAAAGGGACAAACACACAATGGATGACGATGAGTAGGAACTGGGGGATGAACTGGCAGTCCAACTCAGTACTTGTGGGCCAGGCACTCTCTTTTCGAGTCGTAGGCAGCGATCGCCGCACGACAACCTCGTGGAACGTGGCACCAGCTAATTGGCAGTTCGGACAAACCTTCACCGGAAAGAATTTCCGTGTTTAGTAGTATTAATTTAAAAAAAAGATAAAAAAAAAGTGGGAAAAAAGGGAAAATCCCTTTTAATTTAAAGATTAAACTAAAGCCAATAGTATGCATATTTCAAATATTTCCCGCCCTTCTACTTCTTTTCCTGTTTTTTGCCGGGAAAATGTTGAAGAAAGGGAGTAGAGAAGAAGGATTACTGCAAGTATAGTTTGTATTAGCTACAAATTACAACACATTTAGGAATGTGGTGGTGTGGTATTAGCTAATAGTATTTCTATTGACTTTTTTTTTTTTTTTTTTTTTTTTTTTTGTTGGGGGTGGGGAGGTGTTAAAAGATTAAAGGGTTAAGAGGCTGAAGCGGTTGCAAGAAAAATGAAATGTAGCCCGCAGCATCCTTAAAATATGTGTTACATGCATCATGTTTGCTATTTTTAATATGAATGGGTTGCTATTATCTCACGTTTTTTAATTTACTTGATTTCCCAATTTTCGATAGACTTGTGAAATGTCAAGTAGACTCGAGATGTTTGTGTTTAATAACTACATTGTGGCACTTATTTAATAACTACTTGATTTCCCAATTTTCGATAGGCTTGTGAAATATGTGTTACATGAATCATGTTTGCTATATTAAGGCCAGGTAAGGGGTAATGTTGGAAAGTTAATATAGTTCTATGTTTTATCATTTTTTTTTAATCAAACATTTGAGGCTAGAATAGAACATATTTATCCGGCTCCAACCAAACGCGGTATTGTTCATATAATCTGAATTATTAGTACCATTAGTAATAATAAGGGGATTGATAAGCCCCTCGTTAATAATACTACTAAATTTTATCCAGCTACCAATCAAGCCCTTACTGTAGGACGGAGGGACTATAATTTTAGTGGTAAAATATCACATTTTTCAAAATTATAGAGGCTAATTTGACATTTTTCAAAAATAGTGGGGTGGCTGCCCCCTTATAGTACTCATACCTCCGCGAGTGGTATGCTTCGATTATCCTACATTGGAAAAATGTTGCTTTGATTGTGAATTTGTGATTGATAAGATACAATCTCTGGCACATTATCTTTTTCATTTATCGATTAGCAGATAGTAAATTTGTGTGGTGATTATGTAGCGGATCGTATTCTATTCTGACTCAAATCATTACAATGGGAGATCCGGCAAGAATTAAAGATTGGGTGGGGTGGGGGATTTAATTGAGGGGAGCAAGATAGTGTGATGAACAAATGAAGCATGTAGTTGGGATTTTGTGTTGGTAAGTGAGATTCTTATGCATTGATGGACAAGTTGATTGAGGCTAGGGCATCCATACTGACATAAATTGTTTGGGACTGCTTGCCGTTTAGTTTGACTAGTACTGCTGAACAAGTTGAAGAACGCATCTATACCATAGTTATAAATCCCGTCCCGTACCGGTACATCCCGTCCCAGTCAAAAACCGGTACGGTACAAGCATAATTCCGTCCTAGTTTCTGTACCTCCCCGAACCTCCACGAACCGTCCAAACCGGTCCGTACCGGACCGAACCGGCCGAGATGGTTGTCCCGGTCGGTACGCGAAAAGAAAGACTTATAAACCAATTTTTAATTGTCGGACCTAATAAAAATATATTCAAACTTGAGTTTTTTTATATATATAAAATAACTATGCCCTAGATTTATACTTCACGATTAATCAACATCCATTCACCGCAATAGAACTTTCAAGGTCATTAAGTCGCTAAACAGGAACAAACCAGCCTGTGTAGTCAAAGAAATTGAAGTTGCAGATCAGTAATTTGTAAGCAATCTAGACTAAACTTATGCTAGTATTGGTATAGTTTGATGATAAAATACAAGCTTCTGTAATTTTTGTTGTTAACATATGTTATATATATAATTATCTTAAAAATTACGAAAAAGTGTGGTAAATCCGGTATGGTACACCGGTACGTTCCGGTACCGGTACGTCCCGTCCCAATGGCAAAACCGTGCGCTGTCCGGGACGGTATTTATAACTATGATCTATACTTAAATTGAATTTGAAGTTTTTTTTTTCCCTTTTAAATTGTTCATTTTGTTTGCCAAACTCTGGAAAATAGCTTCTTGAGAAGTTTGCTTAAGATGCTTTGTGCACGGGGCTGCCTTTTTGATATCAACGAAAATTCATTTGGGGCCATTTGGAAAATCACTAGTCGTGTTCTCACAATTTGAAACTTTTGCACACTTGTGGGCATTTCTTCCCCTAGGAACCATATTCTCTAGATAACCTTATGGTTGGTTTTAGGTAATTTTCTAGGCAAAAGCAAAAGTTAGACTACTTCCATCAATGACCTCTTCATGTGGTCGGTCATAAAAGACAAAAGCAAAACAAAAAAAAAAAAAAATGAAAAATGTGGAGTGGCCGGCCCAAGCATGGTGAACATGGTCGCCTGACCAACCAATTCATTGAACATGTTCCTGGCCACTTGTCATTTTATTATTGGTCTAGATAATATTTTCTCAATTCATTTGGATAACATTTATATAGGATAGATTATATTTATCTTTTAAAAAAAAAAAAAAAAACTAAAATCACCAAAAAATATTTTTTCATTCTCTATAAATAGAGTTCATTCTTATACATTTTGACACACAATCTCATTTACTATTTTATTTCACTACAAAATCATCATTTTGTTAACTTCTTACTTTCCAAAATTCCATAAATTATCATTCTACTATGGATCCTGATGATTTTTCATTTTTTTCAAATCCTCAAGAATATCTCAACTCTCAAAATGACCCAAATTCTGACTATTATTCTCAAATTCTACAAACCGGAACACATTTTCCGATTTTGGAAATGATCCAAACTCTCAAATTTCTCCAAATCATAATATATTTCCTACACCTGTCCAAGGCTCCCAAATATTTCTCGAAATTTATTTCAAATTTTGAACCGACACAACCTGACTCTGAAAAAGAGCCAAAATCTGCGAATTGGACAGTGAAAGAAGACGTAGCCCTAATGTCGAGTTGGGTTTTTGTAAGTGAAGACAGCGTGAAAGGAAATAACCAGAAGCGTGAAGTAGTATGGTCAAAAGTGAAAAAAATGTTCGATCAAAGCTCGTGCCGAAAATCCAGAGGAACTAATATACAATAGAAATATCCAGATGATGAGGAGTCGTCAAAGACGACTTAACGAAACTGTAAGCAAATGGGTTGCTGCATATCAAGAAGCATACAGTCGAAGAAGGAGTGGAATGAGCAAGAAAGACATAGAGAGAGAAGCTCACACAATTTATGAGGCAGGTGGTAGCAAATTTACTAATTTGCATGTATTTGAAGAAGTTATGAGTAAACATCCCAAGTGGGAGTTAAATCTTAATCGCAATGCTACACGTACCCGTTTGAGTATGAGGAAAGTAATGAGAAAGTGGTGGCAGCTCAAAGAAATCAAGAACTGAAGAAGATGGGGAGCATCAAACCCCTTCAAACCAGAAACTCCATTAGTGATAGTTCAGCGATTCATCGTCCTGAAGCAGAGACTCAGCAAAAAGGAAAGGAAAAAGTAAGGCATCATCTTCTTCTGATATTTCTAATGACTTTACTGCTGAACTTCGTGCATTGAGCTCACAAGAAACAGTGAGGTTGAGCTAATGAACAAATTGGGAAATGATAGAATTGAATTGGAGCGTAAAAGGAAGAAAGAAAAGATAGAAAGATGAATGTTATGATGTTGACTGCATTGCTAGGAAAAGACCACTTATCGCCAGAAGATGAAGAACTGAAACGTCATCTAATGGAAATTGTACTGAAAAAATGATTACAGTTTATTTCCATGTAGTTTAAGTTTATGTATTGTAGGTTTCTTTCATGTATTGTAGGTTTCTTTCATGTATTGTAGTTTATTTTCATGTATTGTAATTTATTTTCATGTATTGTAATTTATTTTATGTATTGTGATTTGTTTTTATGTATCTATTTTTATGTGTTGTTGCATCAGGTTTTAAAAGTAGGAAGTCACATGACTTCTTTTATTATTGCTCCGTACTTTCATCTACTCTCCCATCAAAGCTTCAATAATTCAATGGAGTCAGAAGTCCATGTGGATTCTTTACTGATCACATTTCACATATACATATATATTTTGGAATTTAGTCATGATGAATTGTCTCATCAAACTCATTAATTCAAATAGTGTCAGAAGTCATGTGGATGTTTTTACTTTACTGATTACATTTCACATATACATATATATTTTGGAAGTTAGTCATGATGAATTGTCCCATCAAAAATTCAATAATTCACATAACCTTTCGTAGGAGAACTAGATGAGTGTCATCCACTTCTATAAATCATTGTTGAATCTATCTCAAACTTACAGCAAAACCCTTCTCTATTTTATTTTTTCCTTTCAAGTAAAAACTCATCCCAAAAGTCTTAGAAAGTCTATCTACTTAAATACACCCAATGTCTTCAGATGAAAACTCACATCCCAAAATTCAAGTTCTAGTTCTGATACTTCAAATTTCATTTGAAATTGATGAATGGGAAAGTCGAGTTGTTCAACAAAATATCATGAAATTGATCGCATCATCGAAGATGTGATCATTAGTACTCATCCTACTCTAATCTTACAACCCACAAATATTGCTACTAAACCTAGAAGAAGAGTAATTGAGAGGCATCGAGAGGAAGGTGAAGATCGTTTGTTCAATGACTATTTTCTGATAGTCCTACCTACCCTCCAAATATATTCCGACGAAGATTTCGCATGCGTAAACATGTTTTCCTTCGTATAGTGAAAGAAATCACTAATAACGATGAATATTTTCAACAAAGGAAAATGCTGCAGGAAGAAAAGGTCTTTCACCATTACAGAAAAGTGTACTGCAAGCCATGAGGGTGTTGTTGCTTATGGGACATCATCTGATGCAGTTGATGAATACATGCGAATGAGTGAAACTGTGACAAGGGATTCTCTTATTAGATCGTAGAAGGTGTTGATTTCAAACTTTGGTAGCCCAATATCTGAGACGGCCTAATGAAGAAGATTTAGCACGACTACTTTATGTTGGGGAACAACGTGGATTCCCCGCATGATGGGCAGTATTGATTGCATGCATTGGGATTGGAAAAATTGTCCTAAAGCTTGGGCTGGGCAATTTGCCGAAGAAGCGGAAAGCCTACTCTCATTTTAGAAGCTGTTGCATCATATGACTTGTGGATATGGCATGTCATCTTTTGAACACCGGGTTCAACAACGACATCAATGTACTTCACAAGTCACCAATTTTTTCTGATATATTGGAAGTAGAGCTCCTGAAATCAGTTATG
>JAOWBW010001540.1:206117-268984 GCA_026119855.1 Campanula takesimana | reverse complement strand
GTTGATTACCTTATTGATGAATTTCATGATATAATTGATCATTTATTCATTATGTAGTTACTTATTCATGTTTTGTATTTCACTTTTGTTCTCGAATCCCAACAGATTTACTAACGCTCCTTCCATAACTGCTGCGATGAGCATCGTACCGATGCTTAATGGGACAAACTGTTTAAAATTGAAAACAAAATAAGAATGATCTTAGACTGTATGGACATAGATCTCACATTAAGGGAACCATTTTCTCTTCCTCTCACTGATCAATGTTGGTAGTGATGCCCTAGGCACGTTTAATACACATTTACTTGTAATTTGTTATCATTATTTCATATCAATAAAGAAATGTTTTTTGATTATTATTGTATTATGTTCATGTTTGCTTATAATAATCTCCATCCCTAGTATTGTTAATCACTAGCATAAAGGTTAATGATCATGGGATGATCATGTTAGATTTATGGTACTTGTTGGAACAAGGTACTGGACATGACCCGCTGTATGAGATTTATGTCATGGTCTATGTCGTATATATATCTCATATTAGTTATGTTCATTTGAATCCTTAGACATGAAGTTATTATAGTCTTCCACTTGATGAACATTATGTTTGACATATTCAAACGCTACCTTTAATCGGGAGTTATAAAGGGTATGATTGGCATAATCGGATTCACGTAGGGAAGAATAATAAGCTAAATGAATTGTCCCTCCTCGGAGAGATGTCAAGTGGGGCCTCTCGTAGAATGATGTTGATGAAAATGTTCGCGCCGGACTCAAATGAATTGACTAGATCAATGTCATTTGGATTATCAACATATTCCGAATCGAGAAAGTATTGAACGAGACAAGTTGACTTGTTGACCATGACTTTTGCTCAATAACATCGTGGACAAAGGGATTATGACATGTTCTAAAGGAATGCGAACTTGTATCTAGTTATACTATTTGGGTAGGTATGACGGTTTGCTAGAACCTAATCATATCTTATGGTTTCATGTTTGAGCCCATTGCCAACTTAGTATAATCCTAGAGGGTCACACACAATAGAACGAATCTTAAATAAGGACTATATTGGAATTGGAATTGGAAATTTGGGAAATTTGGGGAAAGTGTGCGACCGCACAAAAGGGATTGGGCGGCCGCACAGTTTTGGTTCAAATAGTACCAGAACCTTCCAGATAGATGTGCGACCCGCCCACAAGAGTTTTGGGCGGCCGCACACTATGTCGAGACTGGTTTCCTAATTTGTTTTGGAAAGAATTTTGGACGGGTTTAGTTTAGACACAAGTTTCCTATTTGGAATAGGTCTAACTTGTATATAAACAGCCAAATTCGGCCATAATCATATCATAGCTTTTGTGCATCTCTCCAAAGAGTTTGAGAGGTTTTATTTTGTTCTAAGTCATTATAGATTGAAGAACAAAATAATACACAAATAAAAATTCCATATAGTTCATATTCATTGTGAAAACGTTTTTCACAATTTTGGTCTAGCAACCAAGATCAAGTGTTCTTGATATTCGTTCGTGGTGTGGATACCGCTAGAGGGTGAAACTTATCATCTTCAAAGTTCGTGTTCTTACTTTTGTGATCAAAGCTTCAAGTTCTCCACCAAGATCAAAGACCAAATACAAAGTCATCAAGGGTTAGTTTTTTCTAGTATTCATATTGTTGTATTTGATTTAATCATATGAATGGATCTATGGGGTTTGGGTTTCATAAAATTTTAAATGCTATATTCCGCTGCGCATGTGACTACGAAACCCAACAGTGGTATCAGAGCCCCGTTCATGTTGATTAATTCAATACCTAGATCATGTTGTGCGTATATAAATTGTTTATGTGCCTAACTGTGAATACGCGTGTTTGAATTTGGGATAGTCATAGTAACATTAAAATTATGAGAGTCGCCACGCCGTTTTAATTATAGCCAAAACATTGAAAAAAGCATGTTTAATGGGTTCGGGGGTCAAATTACAACAAGAGAAGAATATTGGACGTTATCACTCCTATTGCCCGAATTAATCGGTCTTTCTATCATGATGAATGTGTTAGTGGTGTGTTAGTGATTTAGACCAGATCCGAAGATTGCCTACGTTCCTCTCAATGTGAGAAGCTCAGGTCAGCGTAGTTCGCAGAGAATTAGAATAGGAAGAAGAATCGGGATCATGCGTAATGAGGGGGGAATTACCTAAAGATTAGGGTTTAGAAGTAGTTCCTAGATCATCCTCGGGTTGATGAACCCTCGATCATCATCGGCTATGAAATAACATGTAATTATGAAGATCGCAACCCTAAATATAGCATAAATAAGGTTTTAATCTATGAACACGAAGAACACGCGAAGAACATATTATGAACATATGAATGAGCATGCAAAGAATATGAAGAAACTATGAATAAACATGTACGAACATGAATATAAAAGATCTACATTAAAAATGATGCAAGAACATGAAGAAAAAGTTAGAAAACTTACCTATGTTGGCAAGAAATAAACCTTGGATCTTCTTGAGTGTTTGAATGTTTATAGGTAGTTAATTAGGGAGAAAATTTGTGTTTAAGAACTCTCAAATTCGGATCCCCCTAAACCAATAGCATGAGATTGGTTTATATAGTAAACTGAGGGGAAGATCTGATGGTCCAGATCATCCGGGGCGGATGTGGGCGCGTGGCCAATATTGAGGGCGGCGGCGAAAGTGGCTGCGTGGCCAATATTGAGGGCGGCGGCGAAAGTGGCCGCGTGGCCACGTTGCGCGCTGACTTGAAATTCAAGCTAGGGTTTTACTGTTCATACAAGGCAACCCTAAATGTCCATATTTAATGTTTTTCTAGAACATTGAGCTATTTTTGGGAATCCGGGACAAGTCTTTGCAAGGTTTCTAATTCCTATAAAGTCCTTGTATATTTGGGAAAGCCCTAATAAACTCATTTCAGGTCGGGTACTAACAGTAGCCCCTCGGCGACGCTTCTTGCAAGGCAATGTGGGGTCGACGATAAGAGAAGGATCCGTCTGAAACATGAGTTTCAAAACAGATGAAATGTAAGGGAACGGCTGGACCTTGACAGGCGACCTACGTATCCGCGGGGGAATCAAGCCAAACGTAGTTCAAATTGATGGGGGGAAATTTGAGAATGATTTGTCCTCTTATGGGGAGCAACGTTTCTGCTGGGGAAAATGCACCTGCTGGGGATGAGAGATGACACGCGCGTCGTTTGGCGGGTGGGCTGAACCTTTTCAGGTTTCCTACGTATCCTCTGAGGAATCAAGCCGGTCGTAGTTCAGATTGATGGGGAAATTGGGAGCCATCGGACTTCGCTAGGGATAATAAACCTACGGGCACTATCCTGTATGAAGAACGAACATTCGTTAGGAAATGAAGTTATTTGGAAATTTAAAGACTACGTTGTCTAAATAATCCCAAGATGGAATGGTAAACGCAATCAGGATCGCCGGGGTTCCTGCCGATCGCGCTAAAGTAATAGATGATGGATCTCTCGCGAACAGAAACGCCGAGGCTTCTGTCAACCACGATTGATCTAGGATGCATATGTCATAGAGGCGCCGAAGTCTCTACAATCATACGAATCCTAAAATAGATGCTGGATCGCTCGCAAACAGAAACGCCGAGGCTTCTGCCCATTGCGATCGATCTAGGATGCGTATGTCATAGAGGCGCCGAAGTCTCTACAACCATACGAATCCTAAGAAAATATTAGGAAGTGCTAAAATAATAGATGCTGGATCTCTCGCAAACAGAAACGCCGAGGCTTCTGCCCATTGCGATCGATCTAGGATGCGTATGTCATAGAGGCGCCGAAGTCTCTACAACCATACGAATTCTAAGCAAATATTAGGAAGTGCTAAAATAATAGATGCTGGATCTCTCGCAAACAGAAACGCCGAGGCTTCTGCCCATTGCGATTGATCTAGGATGCGTATGTCATAGAGACGCCGAAGTCTCTACAACCATACGAATCCTAAGCAAATATTAGGAAGTGCTAAAATAATAGATGCTGGATCTCTCGCAAACAGAAAACGACGCGAGGCTTCTGCCATTGCGATCGATCTAGGATGCGTATGTCATAGAGGCCCGAAGTCTCTACAACCATACGAATCCTAAGCAAATATTAGGAAGTGCTAAAATAATAGATGCTGGATCTCTCGCAAACAGAAACGCCGAGGCTTCTGCCCATCGCGATCGATCTAGGATGTGTATGTCATAGAGGCGCCGAAGTCTCTACAACCATACGAATCCTAGAAAAAATTAGGAAGTGCTAAAATAATAGATGCTGGATCTCTCGCAAACAGAAACGCCGAGGCTTCTGCCCATCGCGATCGATCTAGGATGCGTATGTCATAGAGGCGCCGAAATCTCTACAACCATACGAATCCTAAGCAAATATTAGGAAGTGCTAAAATAATAGATGCTGGATCTCTCGCAAACAGAAATGCCGAGGCTTCTGCCCATTGCGATCGATCTAGGATGCGTATGTCATAGAGGCGCCGAAGTCTCTACAACCATACGAATCCTAAGCAAATATTAGGAAGTGCTAAAAATAATAGATGTTGGATCTCTCGCAAACAGAAACGCCGAGGCTCTGCCCATCGCGATCGATCTAGGATGCGTATGTCATAGAGGCGCCGAAGTCTCTACAACCATACGAATCCTAAGCAAATATTAGGAAGTGCTAAAATAATAGATGCTGAATCTCTCGCAAACAGAAACGCCGAGGCTTCTGCCCATCGCGATCGATTTAGGATGCGTATGTCATAGAGGCGCCGAAGTCTCTACAACCATACGAATCCTAAGCAATATATAGGAAGTGCTAAAATAATAGATGCTTGATCTCTCGCAAACAGAAACGCCAAGGCTTCTGCCCATCGCGATCGATCTAGGATGCGTATGTCATAGAGGCGCCGAAGTCTCTACAACCATACGAATCCTAAGCAAATATTAGGAAGTTTTAAGGGGTTTTCCGTATTCAAAGGTAACGAATATCAGTCAAAATAGCGCTAAGGGCACCTAAAAATGAACAAAGGGAAATGTACCAGGGGTAAAACTGAAATTTTGCATGTGGAGGCAAAGATGATGGATTGTTATGGAGTCGCAAACGGGATGAACTCTCAAGGAAGTCATGAAGGTGATAGACTCTCAGGGAATCGCAGAAGTGATGGACTCTTGGGGAGTCGCAAAGGTGATGGACTCTCGGGGAGTCGCCAAGGTAAATGACTCTTTGGTGAGCAAAGGACGACCACGGAAAGCGTAATGTTTGGGATCCGCTTACCCTAAATTAGGAGGAATACATATATGAGGCTACGAACCATTAAGATGAAGGTATTAGGTAAGGGACATTTTGCTTGGTGCTTAGGGTAGGTCCTAAGGCTTCTAAGGAAAGGGGATGGGTATCCTCTTAGATAAGGATGCAAAAGATGTTATGGTTGTTTAGACTTGAGATTGTGTCTTGGATACAATGTGGGTTTCCTAGGCTTACGGGCTAGGGTTTGGAGAGAATGCGACTGCCTAGGCTCGAGGCTAGGTTCGGAGAGAATATGGAAAGGCTATTGTATCCTAGGCATAAGACTAGCGGGGGATTGAGATTATAAATTTCCTAGGTTCGAGACTAGGGTTTCGAGAATTGGAAAGGATGTTGCACACAGGGCTTTAGAAATTCCCTAGAACTTGGCTAGGGTAAAAGGGGATGGTTCTTCCTAGGCTTGAGACTAGGGTTTGGAGAGAATGCAGATTCCTAGGTTTGAGGCTAGGTGTTTGGAGAGGTTGGGTTTGGGAACTTCCTAGATGTTAGGGTTTCGAACAAGGGTTGGAAACTGGTGTTAAAGGACCATGACTCTCCTAGGTTTGGGACTAGGGTTTAGAAATATCCTAGGCTTCGCGGCTAGGGCTTGGAGTTGTGGTAGGTTCAGAGGTTGCAAAGGCGTTGGCTTTAGACCAAGGCTGTGAGTTGAAAGGGTTGTGACTTCCTAGGCTTGAGACCATGGACCGTTGGGAAGAGGGATTGCTTTTGTGGAAGGTCCACTAAGCTTGATGTTAGGGTTCACCATTTTCCGGGATTGGTGACTATGGCTTGGAAAGGTTCATGGTAACCTAGGCTTTAGGCTAGGTTTTAAGGCTAAGGACTGTAAACTTCCTACGTTTTGAGACTAAGGTGAAGGAGTTTCCTAGGTATAGGACTGGGGTTTGAAGGGAATGTTGAACCCTAGGCTTGATGATAGAGTTTAAAGAGGATAATTTCTACCTAGCCTTGAGACTAGGGCTTTAGAAAGAGTGCGACTACCTAGGCTTGAGGCTAGGGTTTACATCGAATGCGACTACCTAGGCTCGAGGCTAGGGTTTAGAGCGAATGCGACTACCTAGGCTCGAGGCTAGGGTTTGGAAAGAGTGCGACTACCTAAGCTTGAGGCTAAGGTTGATTGAGTTTTGGACAGGGCATTATATCCTAGGTTTTGGACTAGGGTTCAATAAAACGGAGAATTGAGATTGTAAATTTCCTAGGTTTCGAGACTAGGGTTTCGGAGAATTTGGAAATGATGTTGCATACGGGGCTTTGAAAATTCCCTAGAATTTGGGCTAGGGTTAAAGGGGATGTTGTGGTTTTCCTAGGCTTAAGGATAGGGTTTAGATAGGATATGTGACTACCTAGGATCAAGGCTAGGGTGTAACTACCTAGGATCAAGGCTAGGGTTTAAGAAGGATGTAACTTCCTAGGCTTTAGGCTAGGGTTTGAAAGGATGTAATTACCTAGGCTTGAGGCTAGGGTTCAGAGAGAATGATATGACTACCTAGGCTCGAGGCTAGGTTTAGAGAGGATACGTGACTACCTAGGATCAAGGCTAGGGTTTAGGAAGGGTGTAAATACCTAGTTCTAAGGTAGGGTTTGGAAGGGATGTAACTACCTAGGCTTGGGCTAGGTTTAGGAAGGATGTAATTACCTAGGCTTGAGGCTAGGTTCAGAGAGAATGATATGACTACCTAGGCTTGAGGCTAGGGTTTAGAGAATGTGTTTACCTAGGTTTAAGGCTAGGGTTTGGAGACTGAAAGCATTTAAAGGTTTGTCTTGGTTTAGACTGAGCAAGTTTGAGGTCTAAGAGTGTTGCGGTTTGGGGCAAATGAGCTTGATACCTCGTGGCTGGATAGGCTCGATAGATTAGACCTAGGCTAAAGTTCTAGGGTTTAGCTAGGGTAAGACTCAGACATGTGTTGAGGAGACCGGGCCTAATGGAATGGTAGGCGTGAGATCTAGGAGATCGAAGGCTAGGCAGGGTAGCGTTGGGACATAAGGCTTTCAAGCGGGTAAGTCTTTTGTCCTAGAGAAACCGCGTTATGGGTTAGGAGACAAGCAGGCTTGAGGTCGGCCAAGGAGCAATGAATTGGGATTGGATGATCCTAGTACCTAATACGCATGTCGGGCTTGGATCCTAGAGCATTTGAAAGTTTTAGGCTAGGTGCGAACCATAAGTGCGGGAAATGGTTTTGGATATATGACCATGTTGGCGCTTTAGGTAAATGGATCGAGTGTCCAAGACTTTGCTTTGAGTACAATAGTGTGCCTAACAGGATTGGGTATGCTTAGGACTTAATTTTGCCTTAGAGGTCATGCGTGTGACTAAGTTCGTTTGGCAATTTCGAAGGTAGGTTAGGGATGGGACCAAAGGTGTTTAAGGACATGGGTTTTAACCTGATGGTATTGAGATCCTATGGTATGGAGTGTGCGCAGGAGATCCTATGTACTTGAGCAAGGTTTGAGATTTGGACTCGTTGGGGGCGATGTTTGAGATCCATGGAGTTCAAGGGTAGACCTTGTAGGTGGCGAGGTTTGGACTCGGCTTGGATTAAGTAGGTTAGAGTCCTTAAGGGGTTGAAGGCCAGACTAGGAAGTCTTTTGAGCTAATGGGTGACACTAGGTTGGTACTTGGTAGGTTTAAGAGTGGTAGGGTCATGGCTTGGACATGACGGGAGTCGGGAGACGTAGATGTTGTCGCTTTTAGTCGGACCAAGTAGGCTTGGGAATTACAGAGTCCAAAGGGTGGAGATGTAAGGTGAGAGACCTAAAGGGCAGAAAGTCTTGTGACCTAAAGGTTTAGGGGTTGAGGCTAAGGTATGGATCAGATATTCTAGAGACCTAAAAGGTAGGTGTTTGGTAGACTCGAATGGTCTTGGGCCCTCAGGGCTCTCTCCACAGGTTAGACTATGGGTGGACCTTAGAAGTTGGACCTAGGAGGATAAGAGAGCTATGGCTTAGACAGGGTAAGGACGAGTATGTGTTGGTAGGTTTGAGATCTAGGAGATCGGGTAGGCTCGGGACCGGTAGGTTCGGGACCTAATTGGTCACCCTAAGGATTTGGCTTTGGTTAACTGGTTTAAGGTCTGAAGTTTTGGGTAGAACGGTTTGAGGCCGAAGGGGTCATGCTACGAACTTGCGGAAGGTCGAGCTAAGAGGTTATGATGTAACGTAGGTAAGACTCACCGGGTAGGTTTGGGGACCTAGGTAAGACCGATCGGGTAGGCTCGGGACCTAGAGAGTTTATGGTGTAACTTAGGCAAGACTGACCGGGTAGGCTTGGGACCTAAGGTTTTGAACCACGTAGTTGGGACCTAAGGGTATCCTATTGTGTAGGAAATAGGGTGAAGGACCGAGTCAACTCAAGAATCACGGAGATGGGTCTCAGATGGATCGAGGATGTTTTTACAATTTTGTGGAGACCGAGCGTGCGGGTTTATAAAGAAAGTGTCGGGGAGGAGAAAACTTTATGAAAGTGTTATGATCTTATACAGATGCCTTATAATTAATTATGATTCTAATCAATCCAAATAGGTCGTCGCGTGCCGAGTTTGACGATGAGGGGTGCCCTTCTTTATAATGTATCCTTGTTGACGCCTTGGTATTCTCTGGGAAACCACATAGTCGACCCTTTTGTTGGGGAAGCCCCAGTTCAATAAGGGTGTAGAGCGGGGTATCCTACCTCCTTTAAGACGCACCCTTTTTTCTGCCTAGACCGCCCTTTCCGCCCTTTCGGGTTTTCAATCTAGCGGGCATCTCTTTTGCGTCATCTCCTTTTTTTTTTTTTTTTTTTTTTTTTTTGAAAATCATTCAGTCGACTCAAAAAAGGAAAAATAATTGTTTAAACATGCGGGGGCATTTTGGTGAGAGTAAGAGAGAGAGAGAGAGATAGTACTCACATTTTGACTCTTTGAGCAACTGAGGGTATATATGTACAAAAGGGAGGAAGCCCTGCTTTGACAGAAAGTAAGTGTTTAGCTCTTTCCTAGATTGTAGAACGGAAGACTTGTCGAGACATTTGAAATTGTTTTATTCAAGATTCTCATTTGATTGCTCGAGATGGACCTCGTTGATTAGTTAATGAGTTATGGTTAATTGGTAAACAAGTAGCCTCAAATTAATAAAGTTTTGATCAATTGTGAGTGAGAGAAGTCAGGAGTAGAAATATGGGGGAAGAGAGAAGAGAAAGAAAATTGCTCGAGGTGGGTTGTGTATATTTTTGGACCGAACCGGGAGGTTGCCTACGTTCTCCTCAAGGTGAGGAGCTCAGGTCCGCGTAGTTCGGGATGACCCGCTTGACGATGGTGTCGGTTTCGGTGGGTATGTGTGGGAGGAAAGAAAAGAAAGAAAGTTGACCCAAGGTAGGTTATGTTTGGCTTTGAGTGGTTGCCCGGTTGACGATGAAGTTGGGTTTTGAGTTTAGGGGTGTGAGGTTCGTTTGAGGTGAGTTGTTCTTTGTAGCTCATTACGGTGGATTACTCCTTTGTAGTGTTGCAGTGGATTGCTCCATCGTAGTTGTCATGGGTTGCTGCTGCCGTGTTAATCTTCTTTGTAGGGAAAGAAAGAAAAATAGACATTTGAAGTGAAAATATTCTGTGGTGATAGCCCCTTCTATTTTTCTTTATTTATTTTTTTATTTTTTTATTTTTTTTTTTTTTTTGTGCACACCCTTTTTTTTTTGCCTAGGCCGCCCTTTCGGGTTTTCAACCTAGCGGGCTTCTTTTTGTGCCATGCTCTAATTTTTGCCTGGGTCGCCTTTTGGGTTCGACCTAGCGAGCTTTCATTTTATATTTTGTACATGAAACATTGGGCAAGACGAGCCCCTGGTTCGTTTTTCGCATTTGTTGATTGCGAAGTAGCTTCCTTATAGTTCAAGCGGCTTTTTGCTGGCGGCGGGCATCGTAGCTCCTTGTCCTTCATCGACGGAGCTCCATCGGATCGTCACGTGGCACCCATGAATGGTATAAACAACTTCGTGCACTTGGCATTTGCGATGGAATATAGACAACCTCAGTGTATCGGCATGTAATACTCATGAATGGGAGAAACATCCCTCTTGAATCGTGGCAGCATGGGTGCCTGATGATGAGCAACCGCAGTCTATTTCTTTGCATGACCGTGTGGAAAAGGGGTTAATGGTGAGACGGGAGGTGGTATGGGAGAAGGTGTATGGAGAGAGTGTTCGGAAGAATGTACACGGGGTGAGTGTATAGCGGGTATTATATGGATAGGTATATGGAGGGTGTACACAGGGGGAAGTGTATATAGAGAGTGTATAGGGGTAGAATGTAGAGAGAAGAGAAAGTGATTCATTCATCCCAATTGATCGAAGCATTCGTTATTTTAAGATTAATCGTTTACTTGATTATGTGAATGGCTTGTGGGTCCATTTACCTTTTAATGAGTCGCCATTAATGAGTAAGATTAAGATTAATTCATCATATAAAGATATAGCAATCAAGCGAAAATGGTGAATAAGACAATTTTCATGGAATTGATTTATGCAAGATGGACTTTTGACTAAGAAATAAAGACTCTTTTATTATTTGAAAGAAAAACGACTAATCCGGGGTGGACTTTTACTTAAAGAAACAAAAATCGTCCAAGGTGGACTTTTGACTAAGGACACTCTAGAACCTACGAAGACTGAATGACCCTTTTCTTTTCTTTTATTTAAAGGAGGTAGCCCCAATTTCCTCTTTTGCCCATGCCCATGTATTCCGTTGGGGGTGATGACTCCGCTGTTAATGAGGCTTTGAATCTTTCTCCTCAATTGGAGGCAATCTTCGGTGTCATGTCCAATGTACTGGTGGTATTGGCAGTGTTTGGAGGGATCCAAGCCTTGCTTCACCCTACTTGGTTCATAATTGAAAAAAGGAGACAACTTGCCGGCTTGAACTAGAATTTTGAAGAGTTTGCCCAAGTCGTCGAATTCGCGCTCGCTCGTCCTTCCTTTCACGAACTGTCTTTGAGGGTAATTTAGGTACCGGCACCCCTTGTTGATGAGTAGTCTTAGGGGCATCCCGACGGGGACAGTCTGTGGCGGCCGTACATTTGAGGAGCGTACGGGTGTTGACATTGAGCAAAAGGAGAATTCGACTGAGGTAATCATAAACGCCACGAATGTCAGACAAATGGCGCCTCTCGATATCTCTTAGGGTCTTATGCATCTCCTTCTGAAAGTGTGTTGCTTGCTCGTTGAGAATGGCCTTAAAGTGGATTGCTTGTTCATCGAGGATGGCTTCGAAGTGGGATGCTTGCTTACTGAGAGCAGTACGGTGTAGAGGATTGTCTCGGGATCTTGGGTAGCAGCTTTAGTTGCAACTTCGATGTTCCTTGCAGCCGACATGATGCAGAACTCTAGTCATGAAAGAGTTAAGCCTCTTAATTGAATTAAATTAGATTCGTATTTAATGATAAGGCATCGTTATAAAAATCATTTTTTGGAAAAGAGTCGGTCTCCACATTTTTGAAATGCATTTTGGTAAAAAATGAAAGTTTGACCGGCCGAAGTTGCCTACGTTGCCCTTACCATGAGGGAGAGGTCCCACATAATAAGAGGCTCAGGTCGCCGTAGTTCGAATCAAGTTAGACCTTTTTTAAAAAGAGGTGAGAGGTGACCATAGGGGTCAATTTGATAGAGTCTTTTTTAAGATAAAGAGCGATCTTGAGGTCAAAAGCCGGAGATGACTCGGTCCTTGGTCAAGCATGGGTGAGGAAGACCTATAGGAGTTGGTTTTGATTGAGTCGGGTATGGTTTGACTTATGGTTTGACCTAAATTTGACCTAAGGTTTGACCTAAGTTTCAGACAAGAAGTGGTTCAAGCTAGAATGCGATGATAATGGTGGGTTGACCTAGATGGGTAATGGATAGGTCGACCTAAATGAGAAGGGTTGGATTGACCTATATGGTGAATGAATCAAGATAGCGGGTTGTAGCGGGTTGCCTATGGGATGATCTAAGCGGGATAGACATGGTTTGACCTAAGCGGGTCGAATGTGAGTTGGTTGACCTAAATGGTTGACCTATACGGGTTAAAACATGGGCAGGATGACCTATTCGGGTTGGTTGACCTAGGGAGGTCGGTAGATAGATTCAAGACGGGCAAGTCGACTTAAGGGCCAGGGATTGACCTAGATGGATCAAAGGTAAAGGGATAGTTTTAACCTAAGACAGACGAGTTGACCTAGATGGGTCGAGGATGGTGTGTGTGGACCTAAACGGGTCGAGACGGGTTGACCTAGGTTGGTATGGAAAACGGTAATTGGGTTCACCTATGGGACCAAAGATTGACCTAAGAGGTCATAGCGGATAAGGTTGACCTAAGGGTCAAAGGTTGACTTAAGAAGCCGAAATGTGATTGGGTTGACTTAGGGAGTCAAAGGTTGACCTCAGAGGTCAAAGGTGGATAAGGTTGACCTAAGTGGTCAAAGGTTGACCTAAGAGATCGAGGGGTGATAAAGTTGACCTAAGGGGTCCAGGTTTGACCTATGGGGTCAAAGGCAGATGAGAATGACCTATGGGGTCAAAGGTTGACCTACGAGGTCAAAGGCGGATGAGGTTGACCTAAGGGGTCAAAGGTTGACCTAAGAGGTCGAGGGGTGACCTAAGAGGTCGAAGGTGATAAGGTTGACCTAGGAGGTCAAGGGTTGACCTAAGAGGTCGGAGGTTGATAAAGTTGACCTAGGGGGTCAAGGGTAGACCTAAGAGGTCAAAGGCGGATGAGGTTGACCTAAGAGGTCAAAGGCGGATGAGAATGACCTATGGGGTCAAAGGTTGACCTAAGAGGTCAAAGGCGGATGAGGTTGACCTAAGGGTCAAAGGTTGACCTAAGAGGTCGAGGGGTGACCTAAAGAGGTCGAAGGTGATAGGGTTGACCTAGGAGGTCACGGGTTGACCTAAGAGGTCGGAGGTTGATAAAGTTGACCTAGGGGGTCAAGGGTAGACCTAATAGGTCAAAGGTTGGTAAGGTTGACCTAGGGGGTCAAAGGTTGACTTAAACGGATAAGATTGACCTAGGGGGTCAAAGGTTGACTTAAACGGATATGATTGACCTAGGGGTCAAAGGTTGGCCTAAGAGGTCAAAGGCTGGTAAGGTTGACCTAGGCGGTTAAAGGTTGACTAGGAGGTCAAAGGTAGATACTTGACCTAGGAGGTCAAAGGGTAGACCTAAGAGGTTAAAAAGATGATAAAGTTTGACCTAGGGGGTCAGAGGTGAGAAGGTTGACCTAGGAGGTCAAGGGTTGACCTAAGAGGTCGAAGGTGGTAAGGTTGACCTAGGGGTCAAAGGTTGACCTAGGAGGTCAAGTAGATAAGGTTGACCCCCGAGGAGGTCAAAGGTTGGGAAGGTTTACCTAGGCGTCAAAGGTTGACCTAGGAGGTCAAAGGTAGATAGATTGTCCTAAGAGGCCAAAGGATGGTGGGATTTTGGCCAAAGCGGGCCGAGATGATAGGCCCAAGATGAGATTTTGATAGATGGCCCCGGGGTGAGCGATGGACCTTAGAGGTCGCCTAGATGCAATGCACATTTTATTTGCGAAAGTTTTGCATTTATTTACATCTAAATGGGTGGTCCCGAGGAGAGTTCTAATCTCTATGTGTGGGTTGACACGGGTTAGTTTAAAGGTTCCCACCGCTCGCGGCACGTACACGGTGATGGAGTAGACGGTGACTCGAAAAGAGGGCGGCAGTAGCGCACAAATTCCCGCACATCGAAAACTCCGGGTAGTAGGGACATGTGCAGTGCTGACACGGACTAGTGGTATGTGTGGCAAGAAAACTATTCTTTTTTAAGGAGAAAAGAGAGAAGTTTTGATTGTTTGAATGATGCTATGCAATGCAATGCAAGAGAAGGAAAATAATGTACAAGGGAGCATAGCAGAGTTTTGTTTGACCTTAGTACTATAGGGAAAGTACAAAAAATACATGTATTGAAAAAATAACAAGGTACACATATAACATGGCAAAAATACAAGGTGCATGTGCAAACATGGCAAAGTGTGAGGTGCATGTGCAAACATGGCAAAGTGTGAGGTGTCATGTGTAAACATGGCAAAGTGTAGGTGTATGTGTAAACATGGAAAGTGTGCATGTGTAAACATGGCAGGTGTGTGCATGTGTAAACATGGCAAGTGTGCATGTGTAAACATGGCATGTGTGCATGTGTGAACATGGCAAGTGTGCATGTGTAAACATGGCAGGTGTGTGCATGTGTAAACATGGCAGTGTGTGCATGTCTAAACATGGCAAGTGTGCATGTGTAAACAGGGCAGGTGTGTGCATGTGTAAACATGGCATGTGTGTGCATGTGTAAACATGGCATGTGTGTGCATGTGTGTAACATGGCAGGTGTGTGCATGTGTAAACATGGCAGGTGTGTGCATGTGTAAAACATGGCAAGCATCATGATGTGATGAAGTTAGACCCACTAAAGTTTGAAAAAGTTTCAAAGCAGTCCCCAGCAGAGTCGCCACTGTGAATACGCATGTTTGAATTTGGATATTCATAGTAACATTAAATTATGGAGTCGCGCACGCCGTTTTAATTATAGCCAAAACATTGAAAAAAGCATGTTTAATGGGTTCGGGGGTCAAATTACAACAAGAGAAGAATATTGGACGTTATCACTCCTATTGCCCGAATTAATCGGTCTTTCTATCATGATGAATGTGTTAGTGGTGTGTTAGTGATTTAGACCGGATCCGAAGATTGCCTACGTTCCTCTCAATGTGAGAAGCTCAGGTCAGCGTAGTTCGCAGAGAATTAGATAGCAGAAGAATCGGGATCATGCGTAATGAGGGGGGAATTACCTAAAGATTAGGGTTTAGAGTAGTTCCTAGATCATCCTCGGGTTGATGAACCCTCGATCATCATCGGCTATGAAATAACATGTAATTATGAAGATCGCAACCCTAAATATAGCATAAATAAGGTTTTAATCTATGAACACGAAGAAGAACACGAAGAACATATTATGAACATATGAATGAGCATGCAAAGAATATGAAGAAACTATGAATAAACATTTACGAACATGAATATAAAGATCTACATTAAAAATGATGCAAGAACATGAAGAAAAAGTTAGAAAACTTACCTATGTTGGCAAGAAATAAACCTTGGATCTTCTTGAGTGTTTGAATGCTTAATAGGAGAAATTTGTGTTAAGAACTCTCAAATTCGGTCCCCCTACCCCAATAGCATGAGATTGGTTTATATAGTAAACTGAGGGGAAGATCTGATGGTCCAGATCATCCGGGGCGGATGTGGCCGCCGTGGCCAATATGAGGGCGGCGGGCGAAAGTGGCCGCGTGGCATCGTTGCGCGCTGACTTGAAATTCAAGCTAGGGTTTTACTGTTCATACAAGGCAACCCTAAATGGTCCATATTTAATGTTTTCTAGAACATTGAGCTATTTTTGGGAATCCGGGACAAGTCTTTGCAAGGTTTCTAATTCCTATAAAGTCCTTGTATATTTGGGAAAGCCCTAATAAACTCATTTTCAGGTCGGGTACTAACACTAACATGATATGAATATTGGATATATGATGTTTATGTGTTATGTGATTTTATGTGGTTTATTGTTTTGCAACTTTAATCGCACGATTCAATCGCATTAATATTATGATGGATTCTGAATTGTTTTATTATTATTTCTGATTGGATCATGGTTTTAATAATCGGGAAAAACAATTTTGAGACAAATTTTCGAACTGAAAAAATTACCTTCTGATCTCTCTGTGCGACCGCACAGAATGACCTGGGCGATCGCACAAAAGTTGGGCGACCGTACAGTAATTGTTAGGCGGCCGCACACAATGATCAGAATCTCTGATTTTTGTTAAAATCAGAATTTGGAATTTTTTGATAGGTCCAACCGAACCAGTGACAGAACCAGACCAGACCTGCTGATCTGGAATGGGTTTTGAGTAGTTGGTTTGGGTGTGGATCTTGGGGTTTGATTTTCCTATTTGTTTTGATCTTGTGATCCTAAGATTGGTTCAAGGTTTGGATGGCTAATCTACGTTCATCGAGATTGTGTTTCCCAAACTTGATCGCAATCAAAGTTTCAAAGATAAAACAAAGTTAGAATTATGAAGAGTTCATAATTTCTAAAATTGAGAAACAAAATTCTTGATTCAATGATTGGAGATCCATGTGGAATTGTGGATGCAATTGACCTACGTTCATCGAGACCATCTATTGCTTAGTTTCGGCCACATGGACTACTTTCTTGGTTTCTTGAATTAGTGTGGAATTGTGGATGCCTGATGGCTTAGTTTCGGCCGCACTTCTTGTTGTCTTGATTTGGAGATAATAACCAAAGTTGAAATAGTCTCATCCTCATAATTATAGAGAAACTAATAACACATAAATATTATGCTTAAATTAATGGAGATTAATTTAGTGGCTAAACTTGATGCGTAACATGTTTATATTATGTGCTCATAAATGTGTTGTATGCTATATGTGATGAACCCTTCAAAGAAAGTTTTAAGTTCTTTTTGCCATGCCATGATTAAAACACTTGTTTATACATGGGTGATTTTGATGTGGGTTCGCCTCCGCGAGGTGCATTAACTTTATTCATGTATGAGCAAGATGGGGTTCATTAATTCAATGTGGGCTTGCCTCCGCAAGGTGCATTAAATTGAATGGTTCCTATACGTTTAAAATGGTTGAACTTAATTAGGCGTCAAAACAGTTTTGGGCCTAGGCAAGAGATGAGATTAAACATGCCTTTTGAAATTGGATTTCTCAAGGAATCTCATATAAGAATCTAAGAATCATATGGGATATGATTGACATGATTGCTACCTAATTAATTTAGTTTTGAGCGGTCCGCCTCCGTGGACTCAAAAGTTAAATTAAAGTTGGATCTTAGCCCAATTAAATTATATTATACATTGGATGTATGTGAAGGTTATATAATTTAGTGGGAGTATTTTCGTTTGAAAAATACATTGTTAATTTCTTTAATGAAAATCGGTACTTATTAAATTTTGAAAATTTTGCATATTTGTAGACAATGACTGCTAACACTCAATCAATTTCGTTGCGATCGATACTTGAGAAGGATAAGCTCCAAGAGAATGGTACTAACTTTATGGATTGGATCTTAGCCTAAGAATTGTTCTAAGGCAAGAAGATAAGTTGTACATTCTCGATGGGCCACTTCCTGCTGAACCAGAACCTACTGCCCCTAGGGCAGAAAGAGACAGTTACAAGAAACATCGTAATGATTCTGAGATGTAAGCTGTCTCATGCTTGCTACCATGTGCTCAAAACTCCAACAAAGTTTGGAACATTTGGAAGCCTATGAGATAGGCGTTGAGTTAAGAGCCATGTTTCAAGAGCAAGCTAGGCAAGAGAGGTACAAGACCATTGTTGCATTCACTACTTGCAAAAATGAATGAAGGGCAACAAGTGAGTCCTCACTCACATGCTGAAAATGAAAGGTTATGTAGAGCACCTTGAGAAACTTGGCTATCCAATTCCATTGGAGCTAGCCACGGATCTCATTCTTAATTCATTACCTAAAAGTTATAATCAGTTTGTGATGAATTATAACATGCATGGAATGGATAAGAATCTCTCCGAGTTGCATGGGATGCTTAAAACTGCTCGGAGATGAAGATTGCGGAGAAAGGTTATCCCGTGCTCTTGGTTCATGATGGAAGAAGGCTAGTGCCAAAGGAAAGGGTAAAAAGTTGTCAAACCCAAGATAAGCAGGCAAAGGTTGCCAAGGCTTCTGAGGCAAAACCCGATTTACAAAAGGATGCAATATGTTTCCATTGTTAAAAAATTGGTCATTGGAAACGTAATTGGAAGGCTTTTCTGGAAGAGCAAAAGAAGAAGAAGAGCAGCAAGGCTGCGTCGACTTCAGGTATCTATATGATAGATATTCTCCTTTCTACCAATGATTCTTGGGTATTGGATACCGGATGTGGTTTTCACATTTGTTTAAATGTGCAGGGTCTAAAGAATAGGAGACTACTTAAAGAAGGTGAAGTAGACCTACGCGTGGGGAATGGAGCAAGAGTTGCTGCATTAGCCGTAGGGACTTATGAAGTCACTTTACCTTCCGGATTAATTCTTGTTTTGAACAATTGTTATTATGTTCCGGATTTAAGTAGAAATATATTTATTCTCCTTGTTTGGATAATGAAGGTTTTAAGTTTCTTATTGAGAATAAGAAATTTTCTATTTATTTAAATGATGTGCTTTATGGTATTGCTAATTCATTTAATGGCCTTTATGTCTTGGATGTCAAGAATGAAAATAATGAAAATGTCTGTCATATAAATAAGAAATCTAAACCTAATGAAGTAAATCATTCTTATTTGTGGCATTGCCGTCTTGGTCATATTAATGAGAAGCGTATCTCAAAACTCCATGGGGACGGTCTCTTGGGTTCATGTGACCTTGAGTCATATGATACTTGTGAGTCGTGTCTTCTTGGAAAAATGACTAAGACACCTTTTACCAAGCAAGGTGAAAGGGCAAGCGACTTATTGGGGTTGATACATTCTGATGTATGCTGACCATTAAGTAGCAATGCTAGGGGAGGATTTCAATACTTCATAACCTTCACGGATGATTATAGTAGATTTGGGTATGTTTACCTAATGAAACATAAAGTGAAGCATTTGAGATATTTAGAATATTTCAAAATGAAGTAGAAAAGCAACTTGGCAAAAGTATTAAGGCACTTCGATCGGATCGAGGTGGAGAATACTTGAGTCATGAATTTGATGATCATCTAAAGAATTGTGGAATAGTTTTCACAATTGACTCCACCCGGAACACCACAATGGAATGGTGTGTCCCGAGAGGAAAAATCGGACTTTGTTAGACATGGTTCAATCAATGATGAGTCAAGTTGATCTTCCAATATCCTTTTGGGGTTACGCTCTAGAAACCGCTGCATTCACACTAAATCATGTTCCAACTAAATCGGTTCAAAAGACTCCATATGAGATGTGGAGCGGAAAGAAACTTGTTTATCTTTCATGAAGATTTGGGGTTGCGAAGCCTATGTCAAAAGACTTGTCTCTGACAAACTTGCACACAAATCTGACAAATGTATTTTCGTGGGATATCCAAAGGAAACAAGAGGATATTACTTTTATACAACCGAGAGGACAACAAAGTGTTTGTTGCCCGAACTGGTGTCCTTTCTAGAGAAAGAGTTTCTCTCCAAGAAATCAGTGGAGTAAAATAAATCTTGAAGAAATTCAAGACCCAGAAATGACATTGAACCAATAGTGGAACAAGAACAAGAACCACAAGGAGTTGTGGAACCTGTTCAAAATACACAAGCAACTCGCAAATCTAGTAGGTTACGATCCGAACCCGAGACATATGGATTTCTCGTAACGGATAGTAATGAGGTGGAAATCATTGAGAATGATGAACCGACAACCTACCAAGAGGCGATGTCTTCTCCTGATTCGGATAAGTGGCTTGGAGCCATGGAATCTGAATTGCAATCCATGCAAGACAATCAAGTTTGGAATTTGATTGATGCACCCGAAGGTGTAAAAACCATAGGATGCAAATGGGTCTTCAAGAAGAAGACCGACATGGATGGGAAGGTGCATACTTACAAAGCTAGGCTTGTAGCGAAAGGGTATAGGCAAGTTCATGGTATTGACTAAGATGAGACCTTTTCACCCGTAGCAATGATCAAGTCTATAAGAATTTTGATTGCCATTGCCGCATATCATGACTATGAAATATGGCAAATGGACGTCAAAACCGCTTTCCTAAATGGAAAACTACAAGAGGATGTGTATATGACACAACTGGAAGGTTTTGAACAAGATTCTAAGGTATGCAAATTGCAGAGATCCATCTATGGATTGAAGCAAGCTTCTAGAAGTTGGAATCTCCATTTTGATGAATCGGTCAAAGAGTTTGGTTTCATCAAGAACGAAGATGAGCCTTGTGTATACAAGAAGATTAGTGGGCGCATAGTGCTATTCCTTATTTTATACGTGGATGACATATTACTCATTGGAAACGATATTCCTACACTTCAGTTCGTAAAGACTTGGTTAGGAAATTTCTTCGCAATGAAAGATATGGGTGAAGCCGCATATATACTTGGCATAAAGATCTATAGAGATAGATCAAGGAGGCTACTTGGTTTAAGCCAAAGTACATACATTGACAAGGTATTAAAAGATTCCGTATGGAAAATTATAAAAGAGGAACCTTACCAGTGTTACATGGAGTTTCTCTAAGCAAGACTCAATGTCCTAAGACAAAAGATGAGCGTGAGAAAATGAATGATGTTCCATATGCTTCGGCAATTGGGTCCATCATGTATGCCATGATTTGTACTAGGCAGGATGTATCTTATGCTTTAAGCATGATAAGTAGATACCAATCCGACCCCGGTGAAAATCACTGGATGGCTGTAAAAGCGATTCTTAAGTACTTGAGAAGAACTAAAGATTCGTTTTTGGTCTATGGAGGAATGGAAGATGATCTCGTGGTAAATGCTTACACAGATGTAAGCTTCCAAACCGACAAAGATGATAGTCGATCTCAATTGGGTTTTGTGTTTATGTTAAATGGTGGAGCTGTAAGCTGGAAGAATTCCAAGCAGAGTACAACCGCTGATTCTACAACAGAAGCTGAGTATATTGCTGCATCAGATACTGCAAAGGAAGCTGTTTGGATTAAGAAGTTCATTTCTGAACTTGAAGTGGTTCCTAGCATTGCTAATCCAATAGACCTTTATTGCGATAATAATGGTGCTATTGCTCAAGCAAAGGAACCAAGAGCACATCAGAAATCCAAACACATACTTAGGCGTTTTCATATCATCCGAGAAATCGTTGATAGGGGAGACGTAAATATATGCAGAGTACTTACGGATGATAATGTTGCGGACCCGCTAACAAAGGGACTTCCATAAGCTAAACATGAAGGTCATGTTAGGTCCATGGGTATTAGATACATGGGAGATTCGGCCTAGGGCAAGTGGGAGATTGTTGGTAGTGGTGCCCTAGGCACGTTTAATAAACGTTGTAATTGTTATCATTTATTTCATATCAATAAAGAAATGTTTTTGATTATTATTGTTGTTCATGTTTACTTATAATAATCTCCGTCCCTAGTACTTGTTAAGCACTAGCATAAAGGCTAAATGATCATGGGATGATCATGTTAGATTTATGAGTACATGTTTGGAACAAGGTAACTGGACATAACCCGCTGTATGAGATTTATGTCATGGTCTATGTCGTACATATATCTCATATTAGTTATGTCATTTGAATCCTTAGACATGAAGTTATTATAGTCTTCCACTTGATGAACATTATGTTTGACATATTCAAACGCTACCTTTAATCGGGAAGTTATAAAGGGTATGATTGGCATAATCGGATTCACGTAGGGAAGAATAACAAGCTACATGGATTTGTCCCTCCTCGGAGAGATGTCAAGCTTGGGCCTCTCGTAGGAATGATGTTGATGAAAATGTTCGGCCGGACTAAATGAATTGACTAGATCAATGTCATTTGGATTATCAACATATTCGGAATTGAGAAAGTATTGAACGAGACAAGTTGACTTGTTGACCATGACTTGTGTTCAATGACATCGTGGACAAAGGGGTTATGACATGTTCTAAAGGAATGCGAACTTGTATCTAGTTATACTATTTGGGTAGGTATGACGGTTTGCTAGAACCTAATCATATCTTATGGTTTCATGTTTGAACCCATTGCCAACTTAGTATAATCCTAGAGGGTCACACACAATAGAACAAATCTTAAATAAGGACTATATTGGAATTTGAAAATTTGGAAATTTGGGGAAAGTGTGCGACCGCACAAAAGGGATTGGGCGGCCGCACAGTTTGGTTCAAATAGTACCAGAACCTTCCAGATAGATGTGCGACAGCACAAGAGTTTTGGGCGGCCGCACACTATGTCGGGACTGGTTTCCTAATTTGTTTTGGAAAAGAATTTTGGACGGGTTTAGACACAAGTTTCCTATTTGGAATAGGTCTAACTTGTATATAAACAGCCAAATTTGGCCAGAATCATATCATAGCTTTTGTGCAAGTCTCCAAAGAGTTTGAGAGGTTTTATTTTGTTCTAAGACATCATAGATTGAGGAACAAAATAATACACAAATAAAAATTCCATATAGTTCATATTCATTGTGAAAACGTGTTTCACAATTTTGGTCTAGCAACCAATATTAAGTGTTCTTGATATTCGTTCGTGGTGTGGATACCGCTAGAGGGTGAAGCTTATCATCTTCAAAGTTCGTGTTCTTACTTTTGTGATCAAAGCTTCAAGCTCTCCACCAAGATCAAAGACCAAATACAAAGTCATCAAGGGTTAGTTTTTTCTAGTATTCATATTGTTGTATTTGATTTAATCATATGAATGGATCTATGGGATTTGGGTTTCATAAAATTTTAAATGCTATATTCCGCTGCGCATGTGACTATGAAACCCAACAATCAAAGCACTCAAGAAGATCGCTTGAGTGTTGAGAAGTGGAAACGCTCCAACCGCGTGAGCCTAATAATCATAAAGAATGTTGTCCCGGAGACTTTTTTGAACAGTGTCTCTGAGGATCTTGATGCTAAAACATTCCTTGATACCCTTGAAGAACGCTTTGCAAAAAGCGAAAAATCAGAAACAAGTGCTTCTTTGAGGAAGCTTTTTTCCATGAGGTACAAGGGTACCGGGAATTTAAGGGAGTGTTTTTTGAAAATGCTTCACCTATCGACAAAACTAAAAGCACTTAAGTTAGAGATATCGAAAGATTTACTCGTGCATTTAGTTTTGATCTCTCTTCCTCCTCAATTTGGTCACTTTAAGGTGACCTATATTTGTCAAAAGGACAAGTGGAATATTAATGAATTAATTTCACATGTGACACAAGAGGAGGATAGTTTAAAGCAAGTGCTCACTTGGAATCTACCTCTTCTTATGGGATAAAGAGAAGAGGGAAGGAAATTGTGGTTGTAAGTAATAAGAATCCTAAGGGGGATCATCTGATGATCATAAAGTTAAGAAGTGATTCTTTTGTAAGGACCTTACTTACATGAAATTTGACTGCCCTAAGTATCAAGCTTCGCGTGCTAAGAAAGGTATGTCATTTGGTATTGTTTGTACTGAGGCTAATTTGGTTTCAATTCCTACATATACATGGTGGTTGAATTCTGGTGCAACAACTCACATAAGTGTGTATATGCAAGGTTGCCTGAATTACCGAAGACCCAGTAAAGATGAGAGATACATCTATATGGGAGCTGGGAATCCGGTTGAAGTAATAGGCATAGGGACTTTTAGATTATTGTTAAGTACTGGCTATTATTTTGTATTAAATAATACATTTATTGTACCGTCCTTTAGGCAGAATTTAATATCTATCACAATATTGGACAATGAAGGTTATTCTTGTTCGTTTGGAAATAATAAATGTGATCTTTATTTCAATTCCAAAGTTGTCGGTACTAGTACTTTGTCAAGTAATGATAATCTTTATTTGCTTGACACTATTCAAACAATAAATGAGTTTCATAATAATGAAACCAAAAGTAGAAAGCAAAAGTTATCAAGTGAAAATTCTTATACCTTATGGCATAGGCGTTTGGGTCATATCTCCAAAAGGAGAATTGATAAGCTTGTGTCGGAGGGAATCTTAAACAAACTTGATATTCCTGAAAAAGACTTTTGCATTGAATGCCTCAAAGGAAAATTTACAAACGCTAAAAGAAAAGTATCCTCGAGAGCATCAAGCGTCTTAGAACTAATACATACGGATATTTGTGAGCCATTCACTACCCCTTCATGGAATGGTCAACAATATTTTATTACGTTCATAGACGACTACTCTCATTATGGGTACATTTATTTGCTTCATGAAAAGTCTCAATCATTGGACGTTTTCAAGTCTTTCAAAGCTGAAGTTGAAAATCAACTTGGAACGACTATTAAGAACGTTAGGTCCGATCACGGTGGTGAATACTACGGTCGGAATGACGGTTCGGGTGAACAACGTCCGGGTCCTTTTGCTTGCTATCTTGAAAAGTGTGGGATTATCCCTCACTACACTATGCCGGGTACACCTAGCATGAATGGTGTAGCTGAGATACGTAATAGAACCCTCAGGCCCAGCTATCAACACGAACATTCAGAGCCTTAGCACAGGGCCCCCAAAATGGAAGGGCCCCATATTTTCAGTTCAACCCATTACGACTTCCTGGTTTCCTTCTCACCGTAGTCTTCTTGCCGCAAGCCACATCCCACTCGTCTCTCCGATTCACTCCTCGACAACCTAAAAAAAAAAATCTTCGTTATCTATGTTTGAATCTCTCCGAATTCAATCCCTTGTTTTCTCTGACTATGAATCTCTCCAAATCGGCAAATCATCGTAATGGTCGGACGATCCTGATCCTTGCCAGTAGGCTAGGTTGTGATTCACGACTCATGAGTTTAAGGTAAAGACTTAAACTTCGACCTCCGAATTTAGTGATTTCAAATTTAGGGTTTCAATTTCAGATTAGAACTTCAATTGTGAAAGGCCTAACTCAGTATTTTTTTTTTGAATCCAACTAATTCATGACTTCCTGGCTAGATATTTTTTCCTTGATTGATATGGTTCGGTGCTGGTTTATGGATTCAGCAAGATTGTGTTCAATTTCTTGTTAATATTTCATTTCAATCTTTAGTTTATTTTTTTCTTTTGAAACAATCTTTATTCTTTTTTTTTTTTTAATCTTTGGTCTGGTTGTTTTTTTTTAATCTTTGCGTATAGCAATTGATATGCTACGTATATTGATATGCTACGTATCAAATACATAAGATACATCTAGCAAATCACCCTCCACAACATAATATAACATTATTTTAACTTTGAAGAATGTCCTAACCCTGCCTAGTCAAACTTCTCCTTTCCCTACCCAACATTGGAACAGATTTCCAGTTCTTTGGCCTCTTTCCAAATTTATCAACAAACCAATCATCATTCCTGGTAGTTAAAGTTTGCCCAAAGGTAAACCCTACTACCAATCCACCTCCAAGTGCTATTAACATCACAATCCAACCTGCTTTGCTTGGAAACTCTGAATCATCACTTTCTTCAGGAGTTGAATGTAGTGGAGCTTTCCGATTTCCACACTCAAGGTTCTCCACAGAGTGCTAGGTTTCCCTCATAGGAATTGGTCAGAAAAGTATTGAACTGCTTCCCATGTGGTATAGGCCCAGATAGGTTGTTAAATGAAGCGTTAAAGAATGTAAGAAAGTTGAATTGTGCGAATACCCCCGGGATTTCTCCTGAGAGCTTGTTTTAGGAAAGGTCTAACGATTCAAGCATTGTTAGATTCCCTATGTGTTGGGTTTCCAAGTAACATTCGCAGCGGAAAATAGCATTTAAAATTTTATGAAACCCAAAGCCCATAGATCCATTCATATGATTAAATCAAATACGACAATATGAATACTAGAAAAACTAACCCTTGATGACTTTGAATTTGGTCTTTGATCTTGGTAGAGAAATTGAATCTTTAATCACAGACAAGTAAGAACACGAACTTTGAAGATGATAAGCTTCACCCTCTAGCGGTATCCACACCTTGAACGAATATCAAGAATCACTTGATCTTGGTTGCTAGACCAAAATTGTGAAACACGTTTTCACAATCAATATGAACTATATGGAATTTTATTTGTGTATTATTTTGTTCTTCAATCTAGGATGTCTTAGAACAAAATAAAACCTCTCTCAAACTCTTTGAGACTTGCATAAAAGCTATGATATGTTATGGCCCAAATTTTTCTGTTTATATACAAGTTAGACCTATTCCAAATAGGAAACTTGTGTCTAAACCCGTCCAAAATTCTTTTCCAAATCAAATTAGGAAACCAGTCCCGACATGGTGTGCGGCCGCCCAAAACCCCCTGTGCGACCGCACATCTATCTGGAAGGTTCTGGTACTATTTGACCCAAACTGTGCGGCCGCCCAACCCATCTTGTGCGGTCGCACACTTGTCCAGATTGCCATAGTTTCCAAAATTCCAATATAGTCCTTATTTAAGATTCGTTCTATTGTGTGTGACCCTCTAGGATTACACTAAGTTGGCAATGGGTTCAAACATGAAACCATAAGATATGATTAGGTTCTAGCAAACCGTCATACCTACCCAAATAGTATAACTAGATACAAGTTCGCATTCTTTTAGAACATGTCACAATCCCTTTGTCCACGATGTCATTGAACACAAGTCATGGTCAACAAGTCAACATGTTTTTTGTTCAATACTTTCTCGATTCCGAATATGTTGATAATACAAATGACATTGATATAATCAATCCATTTGAGTCCGGCCAAACATTTTCATCAACATCATTCCTACGAGAGGCCTGAGCTTGACATCTCTCCGAAGAGGGACAAATCCATTTAGCTTATTATTCTTCCCTACGTGAATCCGATTATGACAATCATACCCTTTATAACTACCCAGTTAAAGGTAGCGTTTGAATATGTCAAACATAATGTTCATCAAGTGGAAGACTATAATAACTTTATGTCTAAGGATTCGTATGACATAACTAATATGAGATATATGTACGACATAGACCATGACATAAATCTCATACAGCGGGTCATGTCCAGTACCTTGTTCCAAACAAGTACCCATAAATATAACATGATCATCCCATGATCATTTAGCCTTTATACTAGCGCTTAACAAGTACTAGGGACGGAGATTATTATAAGTAAACATGAACAACAATAATAATCAAAACATCTCTTTATTGATATGAAATAAATGATAATTATTACAACGTTTATTAAACGTGCCTAGGGCACCACTACCAACAATATCCCACTTGCCCTAGGCCCAATCTCCCATGTATCTAATACCCATGGACCTAACATGACCTTCATGTTTAGTTTGTGGAAGTCCCTTTGTTACCGGGTCCGCAACATTGTTATCAGTAGGTATTCTGCATATATTTACGTCTCCCCTATCAACGATTTCTCGAATGATATGAAAACGCCTAAGTATGTGTTTGGATTTCTGATGTGCTCTTGGTTCCTTTGCTTGAGCAATATCACCATTATTATCGCAATAAAGGTCTATTGGATTAGCAATACTAGGAACCACTTCAAGTTCAGTAATAAACTTCTTAATCCAAACAACTTCCTTTGCAGCATCTGATGCAGCAATATACTCAGCTTCCATTGTAGAATCAGCGGTTGTACTTTGCTTGGAACTCTTCCAGCTTACAGTTCCACCATTTAACATAAACACAAAACCCGATTGCGATCGACTATCATCTTTGTCGGTCTGGAAGCTTGCATCCGTGTAAGCATTTACCACAAGATCATCTTCCATTCCTCCATAGACCAAAAACGAATCCTTAGTTCTTCTCAAGTACTTAAGAATCTACTTGTCATGCTTAAAGCATAAGATACATCCGGCCTAGTACAAATCATGGCATACATGATGGACCCAATTGCCGAAGCATATGGAACATCATTCATTTTCTCACGCTCATCTTTTGTCTTAGGACATTGAGTCTTGCTTAGAGAAACTCCATGTAACACTGGTAAGGTTCCTTTTTTAGAATTTTCCATACGGAATCTTCTAATGACCTTGTCAATGTATGTACTTTGGCTTAAACCAAGTAGCCTCCTTGATCTATCTCTATAGATCTTAATGCCAAGCATATATGCGGCTTCACCCATATCTTTCATTACGAAGCATTTTCCTAACCAAGTCTTCACGGACTGAAGTGTAGGAATATCGTTTCCAATGAGTAATATGTCATCCACGTATAAAATAAGGAATAGCACCATGCTCCCACTAATTTTCTTGTATACACAAGGTTCATCTTCGTTCTTGATGAAACCAAACTCTTTGACCGATTCATCAAAACGGAGATTCCAACTCCTTGAAGCTTGCTTCAATCCATAGATAGATCTCTGCAATTTGCATACCTTAGAATTCTGTTCAAAACCTTCCGGTTGTGTCACATACACATCCTCTTGTAGTTTTCCATTTAGGAAAGCGGTTTTGACGTCCATTTGCCATATTTCATAGTCATGATATGCGGCAATGGCAAGCAAAATTCTTATAGACTTGATCATTGCTACGGGTGAATGTTAGTACCCGACCTAAAAATGAGTTTATTAGGACTTTCCCAAAAATACAAGGACTTTATAGGAATTAGAAACCTTGCAAAGACTTGTTCCGGATTCCCGAAATATCTCATTTATGGCAAAATCTATCAAAATAGGTAATAAATAGTTTCCTTAAAACCATGCAGAAACCCTAGCTTAAGAATCAAGTCAGCCTGCAACCTTGGCCACGCGGCCAACCTTGCTGCGCGTTGAGCTTGGCCACGCGGCCACTCTTGTCACTGGCTTCAATCATGGCCAGGCGGCCAACCTTGCTCTGGATGATCTCAGCCGTCAGATCTTCCCATCAGTTTACTATATAAACCATTCCATTCCATTGGTTTGGGGGTCCGATTTTGAGAGCTCTAAGTACGAATTTTGGAGTTCTTAAACACTATTTTGCTCCCTAATTAAGCATTCAAACACTCAAGGAGACAAAGGTTTATTTCTTGCCAACATAGGTAAGTTTTCTAACTTTTTCTTCGTGTTCTTGCATCATTTTTAATGTAGATCTTTTATATTCATGTTCTTACATGTTTATTCATAGCTTCTTCATATGCTTTGCATGTTCATTCATATGTTCATAATATGTTCTTCGCATGTTCTTCGTGTTCATAGATTAAAACCTTATTTATGCTATATTTAGGGTTGTGATCTTCATAATTACATGTTATTTCATAGCCGATGATGATCGAGGGTTCATCAACCCGAGGATGATTTAGGAACTACTTCTAAACCCTAATCTTTAGGTAATTCCCCCCTCATTATGCATGATCCCGATTCTTCTGCCTATTCTAATTCTCTGCGAACTACGCTGACCTGAGCTTCTCATATTGAGAGGAACGTAGGCAATCTTCGGATCCGGTCTCAAACACTAACACACTACTAACACATTCATCATGATAGAAAGACCGATCATTCGGGCAATAGGAGTGATAACGTCCAATATTCTTCTCTTGTTGTAATTTGACCCCCGAACCCATTAAACATGCTTTTTCTCAATGTTTTGGCTATAACTAAAACGGCGTGGCGACTCTCATAATTTTAATGTTACTATGAATATTCTCAAATTCAAACACACGTATTCATAGTGGCGACTCTGCTGGGGACTGCTTTGAAACTTTTTCAAACTTAGTGGGTCTAACTTTCGTCACATCATGATGCTTGCCATGTTTACACATGCACACACTTGCCATGTTTACACATGCACACACTTACCATGTTTAGACATGCACACACCTCCCATATTTACACATGCACACACCTGCCATGTTAAACATGCACACACTTGCCATGTTTACACATGCACACACCTGCCATGTTTACACATGCACACACTTGCCATGTTTATATATGCACACACTTGCCATATTTATACATGCACATACTTGCCATATTTATACATGCACACACCTGCCATGTTTACACGTGCACACACCTGCCATGTTTATACGTGCACACACCTACCATGTTTACCCATGCACGCTTGCCATGTTTTCACGTGCACCTCACACACACTTGCTATGTTTACACATGCACCTCACACACTTGCCATGTTTACACAGGCACCCTACACACACTTGCCATGTTTACACATGCACACACTTGCCCTGTTTATACATGCACCTCACATACTTGCCATGTTTACACATGCACCCGTGCACCCCGCAATGTTAATACTTGTACTTTGTTGATACTTGTACTTTGTATATACCTTATATCCTTGTACCTTTGTTATTTTCGCCATAGTATTAGGGTCAAACAAAACTCTGCTATGCTCCCTTGTACATTATTTTCCTTCTCCTGCATTGCATTGCATAGCATCATTCAAACATTCAAAACTTCTCTCTTTTCTCCTTAAAAAGAATTAGTTTATTGTCACACACTACCACTAGTCCGTGTCAGCACTGCACAGGTCCCTACTACCCGGAGTATTCGATGTGCAGTAATTTGTGCGCTACTGCCGCCCTCTTTTCGAGTCACTCGTCTACTCCACTCACCGTGTACGTTCCGCGAGCGGTGGGAACCTTTTACCTTACCCGTGTCAACCCACACATAGAGATTAGGACACTCCTTAGACCAACCATTTAGGATGTAAATAAATGCAAAACTTTTCGCAAAATAAAATGTGCATTGCATCTAGGCGACCTCTAAGGTCCACCGCTCACCCCCTGGGCTATCTATAAAAATCCCTCATCTTGGCCTATCTAGGTTACCTACCCATCATTGCGATCCATTTGGGTCTACCCTTCATCTCGACCTGCTTTGGTCAAAATCCCACCATCCTTTGGCCTCATAAGACAACTTTATCTACCTTTGACCTCCTAGGTCAACCTTTGACCGCCTAGGTCAGCCTTACCACCCTTTGACCTCTTAGGGCAACTTTGACCCCCTAGGTCAAGCTTATTCGCCTTTGACCCCCTAGGTCAACCTTTGACCCCCTAGGTCAACCTTATCTACCTTTGACCTCCTAGGTCTACCCTTGACCTCCTAGGTCAACCTTTGACCCCATAGGTCAACCTCATCCGCCTTTGACCCCTTAGGTCAACCTTTGACCTTCTAGGTCAACCTTTGACCGCCTAGGTCAACCTTCTCAACCTTTGGCCCCCTAGGTCAACCTTTGACCTCCTAGGTCAACCTTTGGCCCCCTAGGTCAACTTTCTCCGCTCTTGACCCCTTAGGTCAACCTTTGACCCCTAGGTCAACCTTCTCCGCTCTTGACCCCCTTAGGTCAACCTTTGACCCCCTAGGTAAATCTTATCCGTTTAAGTCAACCTTTGACCCCTAGGTCAACCTCATTTGTCTTTTAACCTCTTAGGTCAACCTTTGACCCCCTAGGTCAACTTTCTCCGCTCTTGACCCCCTTAGGTCAACCTTTGACCCCTAGGTCAACCTTATTCGTCTAAATTAACATTTGACCTCTTAGGTTGACCCTTGACCTCCTAGGTCAACCTTATCACCTTCGACCTCTTAGGTCACCCCTCGACCTCTTAGGTCACCTTTGACCCCTTAGGTCAACCTCATCCACCTTTGACCTCTTAGGTCAACCTTTGACCCCCTAGGTCAACCTTCTTCGCTCTTGACCCATTTAGGTCAACCTTTGACCTCCTAGGTCAACCTTTGACCGCTTAGGTCAACCTTCCCAAACCTTTGACCTCCTAGGTCAACCTTATCTACCTTTGACCTCCTAGGTCAACCTTTGACCCCTTAGGTCAACCCTTGACCGCCTAGGTCAACTTTATCCGCCTTCGACCCCTTAGGTCAACCCTTGACCTCCTAGGTCAACCTTATCACCCTCGATCTCTTAGGTCAACCCTTGACCTCTTAGGTCAACCTTTGACCCCCCCGGTCAACATTATCACCCATTGACCTCTTAGGTCAACCTTTGACCTCCTAGGTCAACCCAATCGCCTTTGACCTCTTAGGTCAAACTTGGACTCCTAGGTCAACCTTATCTGTTTTTGACCTCTTAGGTCAATCTTTGATTCCATAGGTGAACCCAATTACCTTTGGTCCTAACCCGCTTAGGTCAAACCGTCATCTTGACCCACCTAGGTTATTATTTGACCCACCGTCGTCCAGACCAACCTAGGTCAACCCGTTTAGGTCCACGCACCATCCTTGACCCATTTAGGTCAACTTGTCCATCTTAGGATAAAACTACCCCTTCACCTTTGACCCGTCAAGGTCATCCCGTGACCCGCTTAGGTCGACTTACCTATCTTGGATCCATCTGGGTCAATCTCCAACCTTCCTTAGTCCACCAACCCGAATAGGTCAACCTTTGACCTGCTTAGGTCAAACCATGCCTATCCCGTTTAGATCATCCCATAGGCAACCCGTTACAACCCGCTATCTTGATCCATTCACCATATAGGTCAATCCAACCTTTTCTCAACTAGGTCGACCTATCCTACACCCATCTAGGTCAACCCACCATTATTGTCGCATTCTAGCTTGAACCACTTCTTGTCTCAAACCTTAGGTCAAACCTTAGGTCAAACCATACCCGACTCAATCAAAACCAACTCCTATAGGTCTTCCTCACCCATGCTTGACCAAGGACCGAGTCATCTCCCTCTTTTTGACCCCTATGGTCACCTCTCACCTCTTTTTAAAAGTCTAGCTTGATTCGAACTACGGCGACCTGAGCCTCTTATTGTGTGGGACCTCTCCCTCATGATAAAGGGAACGTAGGCAACTTCGGCCCGGTCAAACTTTCAATTTTTTACCAAAATGCATTTCAAAAATGTGGAGACCGACTCTTTTCCAAAAAAATATTTTTATAACGATGCCTTATCATTAAATACGAATCTAATTATTTCATGACATAGAGTTCTGCATCATGTCGACTGCAAGGAACATCGAAGTTACAACTGAAGCTGCTACCCAAGATCCCGAGACAATCCTCTACACCGGTACTGCTCTCAGTAAGCAAGCATCCCACTTCGAAGCCATCCTCGATGAACAAGTAATCCACTTTAAGGCCATTCTTAACGAGCAAGCAACACACTTTCAGAAGGAGATGCATAAGACCCTAAGAGATATCGAGAGGCGCCATTTGTCTGACATTCATGGCGTTTATGATTACCTCAGTTGAGTTCTCCCTCTTGCTCAATGTCAACACCCGTACTCTCCTCAAATGTACGGGCCGCCACAGACTGTCCCCGTCGGGATGCCTCCTATGACTACTCATCAACAAGGGGTGCCGGTACCTAAATCACCCTCAAAGACAGTTCGTGAAAGGAAGGACGAGCGCGAATTCGACGACTTGGGTATGCCGTTATCCAAACTCTTCAAAAGTCTAGTTCAAGCTGGCAAGTTGTCTCCTTTGATCAACTATGAACCAAGTAGGGTGAAGCAAGGCTTGGATCCCTCCAAACACTGCCAATACCACCAGTACATTGGGCATGACACCGAAGATTGCCTCCAATTGAGGAGAAAGATTCAAAGCCTCATTGACAGCGGAGCCATCACCCGCCAACAGAATACATGGGCATGGGCAAAAGAGGAAATTGGGGCTACCTCCTTTAAATAAAAGAAAAGAAAAGGGTCATTCAGTCTTCGTAGGTTCTAGAGTGTCCTTAGTCAAAAGTCCACTTGGACGATTTTTGTTTCTTTAAGTAAAAGTCCACCCCGGACTAGTCAGGTTAAGTCTTTTAGTTCCAATAAAAGGGTCTTTATTTCTTTTCTTTTCTCTCTAGACTTGAGACATAAGCTTGCATATATCAATTTCATGAAAATTGTCTTATTCACCATTTTCGCTTGATTGCTATATCTTTATATGATGAATTAATCTTAATCTTACTCATTAATGACGACTCATTAAAAGGAAAATGGACCCACAAACCATTCACATAACTAAGTAAACGATTAATCTCAAAATAACAAATGCTTCGATCAATTGGGATGAACGAATCACTTTCTCTTCTCTCTACATTCTACCCCCATACACTCTCTCTATACACTCACCCCTGGTACACACTTCATATACACTCTCTATATACACCTTCTCCCATACACTATCCTCATACGCCTCTCATCCCACCATTAGACCCCTTTTTATAAGGTCGTGACAAAGAAATGGACGGCGGTTGCTCATCATCAAATAGACATCCAGGCTGCCACAATTTAAAGGGTTGGTTTGTTCCCTTCATGAGTACTACATGCCGTTACACTGGGGCTGTCCGTATTCCATCGCAAATGTAAGACAAGTGCACGAAGTCATTCATGCCATTAATTGGTGCACGTGATAATCCAATGGAGCTCTACCGGTGAAAATCAAGGGGCTAGGATACCCGCCGCCAGCAAAAGGCCGCTTGAACTATAAGGAAGCTACCTCGCAATCGAGAGAGGCGAAAGCAAACTAGGGGCTTGTCTTGCCCAATGTTTCATGTACAAATATAAAAAAAAATATATGGCTCGCTAGGTTGAAACCCAAAAGGGCGACCTAGGCAAAAGTTAGAGCATTGCACAAAAAGAAGCCCGCTAGGTTGAAAACCCGAAAGGGCGGCCTAGGCAAAAAAAAGGGTGTGCACAAAGAGATAAAATAAAAAAGAAAAAAGAAAAATAGAAGGGGCTATCACCATGGAAAAGTAAAAGTCCCATTTTCTTTTCACCTCAAATGTTCTATTTTCCTTTCTTTCCTTACAAAGTAGATAAACGGCAGCAACCCATGACAACTACGATGGAGCAATCCACTGCAACAACTACAAAGGAGTAATCCACCGCAATGAGCTACAAAGAACTACTCACCTCAAACGAACCTCACACCCCTAAACTCAAAACCCAACTTCATTGTCAACCGGGTAACCACTCAAAGCCAAACATAACCTACCTTGGGCCAACTTTCTTTCTTTTCTTTCCTCCCACACATACCCACTGAAACCCGACACCATCGTCAAGCGGGTCATCCCCGAACTACGCGGACCTGAGCTCCTCACCTTGAGGAGAACGTAGGCAACCTCCTGGTTCGGTCCAAAATATACACAACCCACCTCGAGCCAATTTTCTTTCTCTTCTCTCTTCCCCCATATTTCTACTCCTGACTTCTTCACTCACAATTGATCAAAACATTTATTAATTTAAGGCTACTTGTTTACCAATTAACCATAACTCATTAACTAATCAACGAGGTCCATTCTCGAGCAATCAAATGAGAATCTTGAATAAAACAATTTTCAAATGTCTCGACAAGTCTTCTGTTCTACAATCTAGGAAAGAGCTAAACACTTACTTTCTGTCAAGCAGGGGCTTCCTTCCTTTTATATACACTCAATTGTCCAAAGAGTCAAAATGCGAGTACTATCTCTCTCTCCCTCTCACTATCACCCAAAATGCCCCCGCATGTTTAAACAATTATTTTTCCTTTTTTGAGTCGACTGAATGATTTAAAAAAAAAAAAAAAAAAAAAGAGATGACGCAAAGGAGATGCCCGCTAGATTGAAAACCCGAAAGGGCGGTCTAGGCAGAAAAAAGGGCGCGTCTTAAAGGAGGTAGGATACCCCGCTCTACACCCTTATCGAACTGGGGCTTCCCCAACAGAATGGGTCGACTATGTGTTTTCTCGGAAAACACCGAGGCGTCAACAAGGATACACTTAGAAGAAGGGCACCCCTCATCGTCAAACTCGGCACGCGACGACCTATTTGGATTGATTAGAATCATAATTAATTATAAGGCATCTGTATAAGATCATAACACTTTCATAAAGTTTTGTCCTCCCCGACACTTTGTTTATAAACCCGCACTCTCGGTCTCCACAAAATTGTAAAAACATATTCGGTCCGTCCGGGACCCATCTATGTGATTCCCAGAGTTGACTCAGTCCTTTACCCTATCTCCTACACTTTAGGGAACCTTTAGGACTAAACCCTCAACTCTCTAGGGCCCAAGCCTACCCGGTCAGTCTTACCTAGGTTACACCATAACTCCTTAGGTCCCGAACCTACCCGGTGAGTCCTACCTAGATTACATCATAACCCCTTAGTTCGACCTTCCGCAAGTTCGTAGCATGACCCCTTCGGCCTCAAACCGGTTCTACCCAGACCTTCAAACCTTAAACCGGTTAGCCAAAGCCAAGTCCTTAGGATGAACCATTAGGTCCCAAACCTACCGGTCCCAAGCCTACCCGATCTCCTAGATCTCAAACCTACCAACACATACTCGTCCTTACCCTATCTAGGCCATAGCTCTCTTATCCCCCTAGGTCCAGCCTCTTAGGTCTACTCAGTATAACCTGTTGAACGATCCCTTAGATCCCAAGTCCATGCAAGGCCGCCAAACACCTACCTTATAGGTCTCTAGCATATCCGATTCACACCTTAGGTCTCAACTCCTAAACCCTTTAGATCATAAAACTGTCTACCCTCTAAGTCTATAACCTTAGAGCTCGTCCCTTAGAACTCTTTAGTTCCCAAGCCTGCTCGGTCCAACCAAAACAATGCCATCTACGCATACCGTTATACCCAAACCATGGCCCTACCACTCTTAAACCTAGTGTCACTCCTTAGCTTCAAAAGACTTCCTAGTCTGACCTTCAACCCCTTAGGTCTCTAACCTACTTAATCCGAGCCGAGTCCAAACCTCACCACCTACAAGGTCCACCCTTGAACTCCATGGATCTCAAACCTTTCTTCCCCACGAGTCCAAACCTCAAACGTGCTCGAACGCATAAGACCTCCCGCGTACCGTGATATGCCATAAAGATATCAAAACTCGTCCAGTCAAAAATCGTGCGCTTGATACCTTTGGTCCCATACCAAACCCACCTTCGCAATCGCCGAACGAGCTTGGTCACGCGCAATGACCTCTGAGACAAACTTAGGACCTAAGCATACCCAATCCAACTTAGGTACCTATTGTACTCAAGCAAAGTCTTGGACACTCAATCCCTTTACCTAAAGCGCCAACATGGTCATATATCCAAAACCATTTCCCGCACCTATGGTTCGCACCTAGCCTAAACTTTCAAACACTCTAGGATCCAAGCCCGACATGCGTATTAGGTACTAGGATCATCCAATCCCAATCCGTTTCTCCTTGGCCGACCTCAAGCCTGCTTGGTCCTAACCCATAACGCGGTTTCTCTAGGACAAAAGACTTACCCGCTTGAAAGCCTTATGTCCCAACGCTACCCTGCCTAGCCTTCGATCTCCTAGATCTCACGCCTACCATTCCATTAGGCCCCGGTCTCCTTAACACATGTCTGAGTCTTACCCTAGATAAACCCTAGCACTCTAGCCTAGGTCTAACCTATCGAGCCATGAGATATCAAGCTCACCTGCCCCAAACCGCAACACTCTTAGACCTCAAACTTGCTCGGTCTAAACCAAGACAAACCTTCAAATGCTTTCGGTCTCCAAACCTAGTCCCAAACCTAGGTAATCGCCTTCTCTCTAAACCCTAGCCTCAAGCCTAGGTATTCACCTTCTATCCGAAGCCTAGCCTTAAACCTAGGTAATCACATTCTCTCAACCTAGCCTCGAGCCTAGGTGGCCACATCCTCTACAAACCCTAGCCTCTAGCCTAGGAAGTCACATGCGCTCCGAACCCTAACCACAAGCCTAGGTAGTCACCTTCTACCAAACCCTAGCCTCAAGCCTAGGTAGTCGCATTCTCTCCAAACCACTAGCCCCAAGCCTAGGTAATTACATCCTTCCAAACCCTAGCCTAAAGCCTAGGAAGTTACACCCTTCTTAAAACCTAGCCTCGATCCTAGGTAGCCACATCCTTCCTAAACCCTAACCCAAAACCTAGGATACAATGCCCTGTCCAAAACTTAATCAACCCTAGCCTCAGGCCTAGGAAGCCGCATTCGCTCTAAACCCTAGCCTCGAACCTAGGTAGTCGCATTCTCTCTAAACCCTAGCCTCGAGCCTAGGTACTCGCATTCGCTCCAAACCCTAGCCTCAAGCCTAGGTAGTCGCACTCTCTCTAAACCCTAGCCGAAGGGCCTAGGAGACTATATCCTCACTAAACTCTATCATCGAGCCTAGGATTCAAAGTTCCCTTCAAACCCTAGTCCTAGACCTAGGAAATTCCTTCACCTTAGTCTCAAAATATAGGAAGTTTACAGTCCTTAGCCTTAAAACCTAGCCTAAAGCCTAGGTTACCACGAACATTTCCAAGCCATAGTCACCAATCCCGGAAAATGGTGAACCCTAACATCAAGCTTAGTGGACCTTCCACAAAAGCAATCCCTCTTCCCAACGGTCCATGGTCTCAAGCCTAGGAAGTCACAACCTTTCCAACTCCCAGTGTCGCGACCCCGGACCCCGCGGGCCCGAGACCGCGATCTGGACGTCGACTTAAAACCAAAACTATGAAATACTGAAGTTAAAAATTTCATTTGATACTAAAAGGTGATGATCCAAAGTTTTACAAATCCAAGTTTGATAATAACCAAATACAACGATCATAAACTTCCACAAGTTTATGCCCAACAAAATATAAATATACAATTCTTAATGACGTCATTGTTTGGTACCACTATCCCAAAAAGGTTACACATTTATATAATGTAAACCAACCTATAACAACTTTCCCCAAAAGAATGTATCCACACTCGACGTCCTCTTCCTCGTGATCAGCGAGACTAATCCTTAGCACCTGAGGGGGGGTGGGGTTAAGGAAAAACAAAGATAAAAAGAAAGGGGGGGGGTGAGATAAATCTCAATAAGTTACTAATGCAACTACATGACATGTTATGATGCAATAAACAATAAACAATAATAATTATCACATAGCACATAACAATTATCATATATCAGATAGCAGCGGGAATAAACACATAACAAAGGATATTAGCCAAGGTTTCCAAACCGATACATCCAAATAAAGGATCGCTGCGCAGCTTCAATAATCAACAATTCACATCTTCATAATAGCATGAAAGCTGAAGAGAAATCCCCCGGTACCGGAACCAATAACCATAAAAGTGTCACAAGGGACAAGAGCCATGCCACAAAGTCATGCTCGGTAGCTAGATACATTCACAAAGGAAGCTAACTTGTCTTTTCCAAGGCCAATCTGGAAAAGGGTATAGAAGGGGGCAAAACAATGGTCAACATTATAATGGACTTGGCTTTGCCATTATAATCTTTCCCATCGCCCGATGCAACAAATTTGCCAGCTGGGCTTCCAAATAAATGCTAAGTAATAATAATTTAGCATGAATAAACAACTTAAGGTTCCAAAGTAGGGAACCAATCCAAATAAATCACCACAAAGGTAAACCAATACAAACCGCACATCAAAGATGAACCACATTCCCAAAATGATACTTAATCAAATTCCCTATCATATTTATTCACAAAAGAATCAAATCCAATTAATAAAGTATTCCACGATGTTATCTTAAGTTAATTAGAAGGAATAAATCTAAACTAGTTAAGTCCTAAGCCTTAGACCAAGCAAGAAGGGCAAAAATCCCAAGCAGGCGGGCGGGCGGGCGCTCGGGCTTGGGCAGGCGCGCGCTTGTTTGGCCATAAGGTCAGGCCGCTGGAAAGGGGGTGCAGGCGGGCGCCTGGGTCAAGGCGGGCGGGCGCCTGGTCTGCGGGTTGGCCAAGAACAGAGCTGGGAAATGCCATTTTCGACCAAAACACAATCCTTCATTAAAGTATCAAAATCAAAGCTTCCCAATACATTTCTAAAGCTCCTAAACAACACCCAGCCTAAAGGGAACCTAAATAACACCCTTTAATCACCCAAACCAACACCAAATCCCCACATTCAAGATTTCACCATTTTTACCCAAAACTCAAATAAATTCAAAATAAATTATATACTCAACCAAACTTCAAATATAACACATCAAGCATTATATAAACATAATATGAACATTTTAGCATCAAAATGGGGGAAAAGCAACTTACTTGAAAATTCTCAAAGATGACGGAATTCAATTCTTTTTGGTTCTACGCGATCCTATCGACGATCTAAACAAGGTTCATGTTTTAAGAAATGAGAGATAACAAGAAGAAGATGAAGAAAATGAAGAGAGAAGGAAAGAAAGAAAAACTTACCATACAAGGAGAGAGAGAGAGAGAGAGAGTTGGCTGGGAGGGATGGAGAGAGTGAGGGAGAAGGTGAGGGAGAAGAGAAGGAGTAGGGAAATTATTTAAAAAAAATTACATCTAGGCCCCTCCCCTTCTACTAACACAATACTACACTAACCCAAATAAAATGCTAGGCATAAATTATTATAACACATAAAATGCACACATAAATATTTAAATAAATAATAATTTAAATAAATAAATAAGCAAATAAATAAATAATAATTATTTATTACGAATAAAATAGAGCCTAGATTTCGGGTCGTGACACCCAGCCTTATGTCTAAAAGCCAACGCCTTTGCAACCTCTGAGCCTACCACAACTCCAAGCCCTAGCACTAAGCCTAGGATAGAATACTCTCCTCATGCTTAAATGAACTCCAATCCCTAGCCCGTAAGCCTAGGAAACCCACATTATCTCCAAGACATAATCTAAAGCCCAAGAAGCCGTGACATCTTTGGCATCCCTATCTCAAGATTAGGAGATCACCATCTTCCTTATTCCCTTTCCTTAAAAAGCCTTAGGTCCTACCTCTAGGCAACCAAGAAAAATGTCCCTTACCTAACACCTTGGTCTCAATGGCTCGTAGCCTCATTCCCTCCTAAATTAGGATAAGCGAAACCCAGATCATGTTTCCCATATTAGCAACTCCCTGAGAGTCCATCTCCTTCACGTCTCCCTAAATGTCCTTTTCCCTTGTGACTCACCAAAGAGTCCCCTGTGACTCCCCGAGAGTCTATCACCTTTGTGACTCCCCGAGAGTCCGTCACCCTTGTGACTTCCCGAGAGGCTATCACCTTTGTGACTCCCCGAGAGTTCATCCCGTTTGCGACTTCATAACAATCCATCATCTTTGCCTCCACATGCAAAATTTCAGTTTTACCCCTAGTACATTCCCCTTTGATTCATTTTGGGTGCCCTTAGCGCTATTTTGACTGATGTTCGTTATCTTTGGGTATGGGAAGCCTCTTAGAATTTCCATTCTTCACCGAATATTTGCTTGGGATTCGTATGGTTGTAGAGACTTCGGCACCTCTATAACATACGCATCCTAGATCGATCGCGATTGGCAGAAGCCTCGGCGTTTCTGTTTGCGAGAGATCCAGCATCTATTATTTTAGCATTTCCTAATATTTGCTTAGGATTCGTATGGTTGTAGAGACTTCGGCGCCTCTATGACATACGCATCCTAGATCGATCGCGATTGGCAGAAGCCTCGGCGTTTCTGTTTGCGAGAGATCCAGCATCTATTATTTTAGCATTTCCTAATATTTTCTTAGGATTCGTATGGTTGTTGAGACTTCGGCGCCTCTATGACATACGCATCCTAGATCGATCGCGATTGGCAGAAGCCTCGGCGTTTCTGTTTGCGAGAGATCCAGTATCTATTATTTTAGCATTTCCTAATATTTGCTTAGGATTCGTATGGTTGTAGAGACTTTGGCGCCTCTATGACATACGCATCCTAGATCGATCGTGATTGGCAGAAGCCTCGGCGTTTCTATTTGCGAGAGATCCAGCATCTATTATTTTAGCATTTCCTAATATTTACTTAGGATTCGTATGGTTGTAGAGACTTCGGCGCCTCTATGACATACGCATCCTAGATCGATCGCGATTGGCAGAAGCCTCGGCGTTTCTATTTGCGAGAGATTCAGCATCTATTATTTTAGCATTTCCTAATATTTTCTTAGGATTCGTATGGTTGTAGAGACTTCGGCGCCTCTATGACATACGCATCCTAGATCGATCACGATTGGCAGAAGCCTCGGCGTTTCTGTTTGCGAGAGATCTAGCATCTATTATTTTAGCGTGATCGGCGGAAACCCGGGCATTTCTGGTCGAGTTTATTGTCCTATTATCTCTCTTGCTTCAACGAATGTTCGTTCTTCATACAGGATAGTGCCCGTAGGTTTACTATCCCTATCAGAAGTCCGATGTCTCGTTTTATCCCCAGTCGCTCAGAACTACGACCAGCTTGATTCCTCCGAGGATACGTAGGAAACCTGAAAAGGTTCAGCCATCCGATCGACGTGGTCATCTATCATCCCCAGCAGGTGCATTTTCCCCAGCAGAAGACGTTGTTCCCCATTAGAGGACAGTCCTTCCCAATTTCCCCATCAGATTTGAACTACGTTTGGCTTGATTCCCCCGCGGATACGTAGGTCGCGTGTCAAGGTTCAGCCGTTCCCTTACCTTTCATCTGTTTTGAAACTCATGTTTCAGACGGATCCTTCTTTTATCGTCGACCCCACATTGCCTTGCAAGAAGCGTCGCCGAGGGGCTACTGTTAGTACCCGACCTGAAAATGAGTCTATTAGGACTTTCCCAAAAATACAAGGACTTTATAAGAATTAGAAACCTTGCAAAGACTTGTTCCGGATTCCCGAAATATCTCATTTATGGCAAAATCAATCAAAATAGGTAATAAATAGTTTCCTTAAAACCATGCAGAAATCCTAGCTTAAGAATCAAGTCAGCCTGCAACCTTGGCCACGCGGCCAACCTTGCTGCGCGTTGAGCTTGGCCACGCGGCCACTCTTGTCACTGGCTTCAATCATGGCCAGGCGGCCAACCTTGCTCTGGATGATCTCAGCCGTCAGATCTTCCCATCAGTTTACTATATAAACCATTCCATTCCATTGGTTTGGGGGTCCGATTTGAGAGCTCTAAGTACGAATTTTGGAGTTCTTAAACACTATTTTTATCCCTAATTAAGCATTCAAACACTCAAGGAGACAAAGGTTTATTTCTTGCCAACATAGGTAAGTTTTCTAACTTTTTCTTCGTGTTCTTGCATCATTTTTAATGTAGATCTTTTATATTCATGTTCTTACATGTTTATTCATAGCTTCTTCATATGCTTTGCATGTTCATTCATATGTTCATAATATGTTCTTCGCATGTTCTTCGTGTTCATAGATTAAAACCTTATTTATGCTATATTTAGGGTTGTGATCTTCATAATTACATGTTATTTCATAGCCGATGATGATCGAGGGTTCATCAACCCGAGGATGATCTAGGAACTACTTCTAAACCCTAATCTTTAGGTAATTCCCCCCTCATTATGCATGATCCCGATTCTTCTGCCTATTCTAATTCTCTGCGAACTACGCTGACCTGAGCTTCTCACATTGAGAGGAACGTAGGCAATTTTTGGATCCGGTCTCAAACACTAACACACTACTAACACATTCATCATGATAGAAAGACTGATCATTCGGGCAATAGGAGTGATAACGTCCAATATTCTTCTCTTGTTGTAATTTGACCCCCGAACCCATTAAACATGCTTCTTCTCAATGTTTTGGCAATAACTAAAACGGCGTGGCGACTCTTATAATTTTAATGTTACTATGAATATTCTCAAATTCAAACACACGTATTCACAGTGAAAAGGTTTCATCATAGTCAATACCATGAATTTGCCTATAACCCTTCGCTACAAGTGTAGCTTTGTAAGTATGCACCTTCCCATCCATGTCAGTCTTCTTCTTGAAGACCCATTTGCATCCTATGGTTTTTACACCTTCAGGTGCATCAATCAAGTTCCAAACTTGATTGTCTTGCATTGATTACAATTCGGATTCCATGGATCCAAGCCACTTGTCTGAATCAGGAGAAGACATCGCCTCTTGGTAGGTTGTCGGTTCAATATTATCAAAGATTTCCACCTCATTACTATCCGTTATGAGAAATCCATATCTCTCGGGCTCAGATCGCAACCTACTAGATCTGCGAGTTGCTTGTGTATTTTGAACAGGTTCCACAACTCCTTGTGGTTCTTGTTCTTGTTCCACTATTGGTTCAATGTCATTTTTTGGGTCTCGAATCTCTTCAAGATTTATTTTACTCCCTCTGATTTCTTTGGAGAGAAACTCTTTCTCTAGAAAGACACCAGTTCGGGCAACAAAAACTTTGTTGTCCTCACAGTTGTAAAAGTAATATCCTCTAGTTTCCTTTGGATATCCCACGAAAATACATTTGTTGGATTTGTGTGCTTGAGAGACAAGTCTTTTGACAAAGGCCGCCCAAATCTTCATGAAAGATAAACAGTTTTCTTTCCGCTCCACATCTCATATGGAGTCTTTTGAACCGATTTAGTTGGAACACGATTTAGTGTGAATGCAGCGGTTTCTAGAGCGTAACCCAAAAGGATATTGGAAGATCAACTTGACTCATCATTGATCGAACCATGTCTAACAAAGTCCGATTTCTCCTCTCGGACACACCATTCCATTGTGGTGTTCCGGGTGGAGTCAATTGTGAAACTATTCCACAATTCTTTAGATGATCATCAAATTCATGACTCAAGTATTCTCCACCTCGATCTGATCGAAGTGCCTTAATACTTTTGCCAAGTTGTTTTTCTACTTCATTTTGAAATATTCTAAATATCTCAAATGCTTCACTTTTATGTTTCATTAGGTAAACATACCCAAATCTACTATAATCATCAGTGAAGGTTATGAAGTATTGAAATCCTCCCCTAGCATTGCTACTTAATGGTCCGCATACATCGGAATGTATCAACCCCAATAAGTCGCTTGCCCTTTCACCTAACTTGGTAAAAGGTGTCTTAGTCATTTTTCCAAGAAGACACGACTCGCAAGTATCATATGACTCGAGGTCATATGAACCCAAAAGGCCGTCCCCATGGAGTTTTGAGATACGCTTCTCATTAATATGACCAAGACGGCAATGCCACAAATAAGTATGATTTACATCATTAGGTTTAGATTTCTTATTTATATGATAGACATTATCATTATTTTCATTCTTGACATTCAAGACATAAATGCCATTAAATGAATTAGCAATACCATAAAGCACATCATTTAAATAAATAGAAAATTTCCTATTCTCAATAAGAAACTTAAAACCTTCATTATCCAAACAAGAGAATGAAATAATATTTCTACTTAAATCCGGAACATAATAACAATTGTTCAAAACAAGAATTAATCCGGAAGGTAAAGTTACTTCATAAGTCCCTACGGATAATGCAGCAACTCTTGCTCCATTCCCTACGCATAGGTCTACTTCACCCTCTTTAAGTAGTCTACTATTCTTTAGTCCCTGCACATTTAAACAAATGTGAGAACCACATCCGGTATCCAATACCCAAGAATCAGTGGTAGAAAAGAGAATATCTATCACATAGATACCTGAATTCGACGCAGCCTTGCTGCTCTTCTTCTTCTTTTGCTCTTCCAAGAAAGCCTTGCAATTACGTTTCCAATGACCAATTTCTTGACAATGGAAACAGATTGCATCCTTTTGTGAATCGGGTTTTGCCTCAGAAGCCTTGGCAACCTTTGCCTTGCTTATCTTGGGTTTGACAACTTTGTTACCCTTTCCTTTGGCATTAGCCTTCTTCCCATCATGAACCAAGAGCACGGGAGAACCTTTCTCTACAATCTTCATCTCCGCAGTTTTAAGCATCCCATGCAACTCGGAGAGATTCTTATCCATTCCATGCATGTTATAATTCATCACAAACTGATTATAACTTTTAGGCAATGAATTAAGAATGAGATCTGTGGCTAACTCCAATGGGATTGGATATCCAAGTTTCTCAAGGTGCTCTACATAACCTTTCATTTTTAGCATGTGAGGACTCACTTGTTGCCCTTCATTCATCTTGCAAGAAGTGAATGCAACAATGGTCTTGTACCTCTCTTGCAGCTTGCTCTTGAAACATGGCTCTTAACTCCACGCCTATCTCATAGGCTTCCAAATGTTCCAAACTTTGTTGGAGTTTTGAGCACATGGTAGCAAGCATGAGACAACTTACATCTCTAGAATCATTACGATGTTTCTTGTAACTGTCTCTTTCTGCCCTAGGGCAGTAGGTTCTGGTTCAGCAGGAAAAGGCCCATCGAGAATGTACAACTTATCTTCTTGCCTTAGAACAATTCTTAGGCTACGGATCCAATCTATAAAGTTAGTACCATTCTCTTGGAGCTTATCCTTCTCAAGGATTGATCGCAACGAAACTGATTGAGTGTTAGTAGTCATTATCTACAATTATGCAAAATTTCCAAAATTTAATAAGTACCAATTTTCATTAAAGAAATAATCAATGTATTTTTCAAAAATACTCCCACTAAATTATATAACCTTCATATACATCCAATGTATAATATAATTTTAATTGGGCTGAAATCCAACTTTAATTTAACTTTTGAGTCCACGGAGGCGGACCGCTCAAAACTAAATTAATTAGGTAGACAATCATGTCAATCATATCCCATATGATTCTTAGATTCTTTTATGAGATTCTTTGAGAAATCCAATTTCAAAAAGCATGTTTAATCTCATCTTTTGCCTAGGCCCAAAACTGTTTTGACGCCTAATTAAGTCCAACCATTTCAATTTAATGCACCTTGCGGAGGCAAGCCCACATTGAATTAATGAACCTCATCTCACTCATACATGAATAAAATTAATGCACCTCGCGGAGGCGAACCCACATCAAAATCACCCATGTATAAACAAGTGTTTTAATCATGGCATGGCAAAAAGAACTTAAAACTTTCTTTGAAGGTTCATCACATATAACATACAACACATTTATGAGCACATAATATAAACATGTTACGCATCAAGTTTAGCCACTAAATTAATCTCCATTAATTTAAGCATAATATTTATGTGTCATTAGTTTCTCTATAATTATGAGGATGACACTCTTTGAACTTTGGTTATCTTCTTCCAAATCAAGACAACAAGAAGTGCGGCCGAAACTAAGCCATAAGGCATCCACAATTCCGCACTAATTCAAGAAACTAAGAAAGTAGTCCATGTGGCCGAAACTAAGCAATAGATGGTCTCGATAAACGTAGGCCAATTGCATCCACAATTCCACATGAATTTCCAATCATTGAATCAAGAACTTTGTTTCTCAATTTTAGCAATTATGAACTCTTCATAATTCTAACTTCGTTTTTGTCTTTGAAACTTTGATTGCGATCAAGTTTGGAAAACACAATCTCGATGAACGTAAATTAGCCATCCAAACCTTGAACCAATCTTAGAATCACAAGATCAAAACAAATAGGAAAATCAAATCCCAAGATCCATACCAAAACCAACAGCCCAAAACCCGCTCCAGATCAGCAGGTCTGGCCGGTATTGTCACTGATTCGGTTGGACCCCATCAAAATTCTAGAATCTGACCAACTATGCGCCCGCCCAAGAAAATCTGTGCGGTCGCCCAATATTTTTTGTGCGGTCGCACAGTAGCATCAGACAGAATTTTTAAAGTTCGAAATTTTGTCTCAAAATTGTTTTCCCCGATTATTAAAACTCTGATCCAATCAAAAATTAATAATCAAACAATTCAAAATCCAACATAATTTGTAGTGCGATTCAATAGTGCGATTAGAGTTGTAAAATAATAAACCACATAAAATCATATAACACATAAACATCATATATCCAATATTCATATCATGTTAGGCACATAAACAATTTATATACACACAACATGATCTAGGTATTGAAATAAACAACATGAACGGGGATCTGATACCACTGTTGGGTTTCCAAGTAACATGCACAGCGGAAAATAGCATTTAAAATTTTATGAAACCCAAAGCCCATAGATCCATTCATATGATTAAATAAAATACGACAATATGAATACTAGAAAAACTAACCCTTGATGACTTTGAATTTGGTCTTTGATCTTGGTGGAGAAATTGAAGCTTTAATCACGGACAAGTAAAAACACGAACTTTGAAGATGATAAGCTTCACCCTCTAGCGGTATCCACACCTTGAATGAATATCAAGAATCACTTGATCTTGGTTGCTAGACCAAAATTGTGAAACACGTTTTCATAATCAATATGAACTATATGTAATTTTATTTGTGTATTATTTTGTTCTTCAATCTAGGATGTCTTAGAACAAAATAAAACCTCTCTCAAACTCTTTGAGACTTGCATAAAATCTATGATATGTTCTGGCCCGAATTTTTCTGTTTATATACAAGTTGGACCTATTCCAAATAGGAAACTTGTGTCTAAACCCGTCCAAAATTCTTTTCCAAATCAAATTAGGAAACCAGTCCCGACATGGTAAACCACCTGTGCGGCCGCACATCTATCTGGAAGGCTGGTACTATTTGACCCAAACTGTGCGGCCGCCCAACCCATCTTGTGCGGTCGCACACTTGTCCAGATTCCCATAGTTTCCAAAATTCCAATATAGTCCTTATTTAAGATTCGTTCTATTGTGTGTGACCCTCTAGGATTACACTAAGTTGACAATGGGTTCAAACATAAAACCATAAGATATGATTAGGTTCTAGCAAACCGTCATACCTACCCAAATAGTATAACTAGATAAAAGTTCGCATTCCTTTAGAACATGTCACAATCCCTTTGTCCACGATGTCATTGAACACAAGTTATGGTCAACAAGTCAACTTGTTTTTGTTCAATACTTTCTCGATTCCGAATATGTTGATAATACAAATGACATTGATCTAATCAATCCATTTGAGTCCGACCGAACATTTTCATCAACATCATTCTTACGAGAGGCCTGAGCTTGACATCTCTCCGAAGAGGGACAAATCCATTTAGCTTATTATTCTTCCCTACGTGAATCCGATTATGCCAATCATACCCTTTATAACTACCCGGTTAAAGGTAGTGTTTGAATATGTCAAACATAATGTTCATCAAGTGGAAGACTATAATAACTTCATGTCTAAGGATTCGTATGACATAACTAATATGAGATATATGTATGACATAGACCATGACATAAATCTCATACAGCGGGTCATGTCCAGTACCTTGTTCCAAACAAGTACCCATAAATCTAATATGATCATCCCATGATCATTTAGCCTTTATACTAGCGCTTAACAATTACTAGGGACGGAGATTATTATAAGTAAACATGAACAACAATAATAATCAAAACATCTCTTTATTGATATGAAATAAATGATAACAATTACAACGTTTATTAAACGTGCCTAGGGCACCACTACCAACTATGGATGACGGGATATGGCCAGAGAGTTCATTGTTAGAAAGGTTGAGAGACTGAATACCCTTGAGGCTTCCTATAGATTCTGGAATATCACCCGTGAACTTGTTACTTGAAAGATCAATTGCAATCAAGACATCTAAGATCTTCAATCGTTGGTCTAGTTGTTTTTTTTAATCTTTGCCTACAGCATTTCTGCATCATGGGAATTATGGCTTGGATAGAGTTCTTGATTAGTTAAATTGCAACTTTTAGGTTTTTTTGGTCCATTTGACACTTTGATTAAAAACAAAATTGAAACTATTAAAAATGTTAGTATAAATTATTTTTGAATGTACTTTACTTAATTTTTCAAAAAATTAATGTTTATATACAATTATTTAGTTTGTACATATGCTTTTTTTTGTGTACTTATTAAAAATTTAAAGTGCCCAATATTCATGTTTTAGCACAGGGCCCCTATAAATATTGAGACGAGCCTGAGAACCCTTAAAAATATGATAAGAAGTATGATTTCTTGTACTTCCTTACCACACTCATTATGGGGTGATGCATTAAAAACCGCAACTTATATTTTCAATAGAGCTCCCTCTAAGGCTACTAATAAAACCCCTTATGAATTATGGACGAATAAGAAACCGTCCTTAAATCATCTTCATGTATGGGGTTGTCCAGTAGAAGCTAGGCCTTATAGGCCTAATGAGGGAAAACTGGACGCTAAGAAAGTTAGTAGTTACTTTGTGGGGTATGCCGAGAGATCTAGGGGTTATAAATTTTACAACCCGAAAACTAGAACCTTTTTTGAAACGGAAAATGCTAGGTTCTTTGAGGATGTTGAATTTAGAGGGGAAATTAGGAATAGTTTTGAATTTGAAGAGGAAGAGGCATCCATTTCTATACCTCTTCCCATAGTAGTTCCCATTGGAAATCAATTTTTTATACCTGAAATTCAAGAGGAACATACAATTCAAAATAATGACTCCCCTATAAATATTGAACAACATGAAAAGTGTTGATCATAAGGATGAAATTCAACAACCTCAAAATCACGAAGAACCGGTGCCCTTAAGGAGACCCAATAGTGTAAGAAGCAGTGCAATTTCGGATGATTATGAAGTGTATCTTGCCGAGAATGAAGGTGTTGGGTATGATTATTATAAACCACTCCTATTACCTAGATTTAATTGATCCCATAACCTAATTTTATCTTTTGTGGACTTTAAGATATATTGTAAGAAGTGTTAAACTTCATTTTTAGAATAGTCCACTTTGATAGTATAGGCTTTAGATTGATAGGCTTAAATTTTCTAAGTCTGGAATTTTTAGTGGTCAAGTCCTTGACCATGAATCACTTGACCGGAAGTCAGTGACCGTAAGCTTTGTGGCATATCTTGACAGGACACATTTGACCCCTCGACCGCAAGCCACTCGACTGTGAGGCCTTGACCGCAAATGATGAAGTTGTCCAAGAAACCCAAGTTTGTTCAAACTTAACCATGGTCAAACTATGGTTAGTTTAGAATGTTGCAGAACTTGGATCCCAAGTAATTCAAATTTGAATTCATCTAAGTGGGACCACCTCTTATCTGCAAAAAGGGACAAACTCAGAATGAGCTCCAATCAAAATTCAACAGCTCATTGTCCTTCAACTTGGAGCCCAAGTATTTCCCAACAGTTATTTTCTCATTCAAGGCTATAAATAGCACTTAAGTTCTTCATTGAAACTAGCTGAGATTTAAAAGAGAGAAATTGCTGTTGAAATACTTGGTGATTGAAGATCATACTCAAGATTTCTAGAATCCTTTGAATCTTCAAAGAACTCACCTTCAAACCTTCAAAGATCTCCAGCAACAAACAAGTCATCTCAACCCTTGTAAACACTTAAGATTCATTATGCTCTACAATCACTTAGATTTTAAGGAGCTTCTGATTCTTACACACACACTCACCCCAATTGATCAATCACATAGATTGAATCAAAAGGGATACACTGGTCTAAGTCTAGGATTTATTCTTCATAGAAAGTAGGTGTTGATTCAAAGCTTCATCTCTGTAATCTGTACACTCAAGAATCAATATATACCTCCATTCAAAATCCAAGACTGACCATCTTGGTAAAGGACGTAGATCTTTTAACAGATCGAACCTTTCCAAATACTTGTGTTATTTTACTTTCTGCAAATTTACTTTCAAGTATTGTTCATCTTGTTCTTTATTGTTCATATTAATTTTGTTTGTCGTTTAGTGTTTGATCTTTCAGATTTAAGAACTGTTGTGAATTGTGTTTGTTTGTTCTCCACATTACCTAAGTTAAAATCTGACTAACTTATCTTTTGCCAAAACTTCTAAGACAACAAATTTCAATCTCTCAACCATCTGACCGCAAATATCTGACCGCAAATCTCTGACCGCAACACTCTGACCGCATCTCACTCGACCGGAACCTCTTGACCGTGAGTGAACTTCTACTTAGAGATTTTGTCAAAAACAACCTTACCTTATTTCTATTGAAAACTTCCGCTGTGCATATTACACCTTGACCGCGCGGTTTATTACTTGACCGCAAAACTCAAGATTATAGGCACTTGGTTGAATTTTGAAAAAGGGTTGAAATTTTAAGTAGGCTATTCACCCCCCTCTAGCCTCCTTTCTCATACCCTTGTTGTGTCTTTGGGACCAACAAGTGGTATCAGAGAAAACACCTTTATAAAACTTCTGTTTTTCAAGCTTAACAGCTTGGGTGCCGATTCAAAATGGCAAGTCAGAAAACTATGGCAACGGTTAACTACACTCACGTTCCAGCGTTCGACGAAGATAACTTTGACGTATGGAAGCACAACATTCTAACTCAGTTCTACTCCATGGACGAGCAACTTGGTGATTGTCTTACCATTGGACCATATTTCCCAATGAAAGCTAATCCGAATCCAGAAACCAATGCAGACATACCATCAATCAAGAAACCAAAAGCTGAATGGACCGATGAAGAGAAAAGACTGGTTGGAATGGATGTGAAAGCAAAAAGCATACTTTTAAGTACCTTGAGTACGTCACAGCATCGACAGATCATGGAATGTTCTACTGCAAAAGAACTTTGAGATGCAATTGAAGATTACATCGAAGGAGATCAAGCTTGCAAGGAAAGCAAAAGATTTTCTATTCAAAGAAGATTCAACAACTTTACTAAGATCCCCGGTGAATCACTTAGATCCACTTATGATCGTTATTGTGAGATCGTGAGTACCTATACAGCACTCGGAAAGAAGCTTACCAAGAAGGAGATCAATGTTAATTTTCTGGCTGCTCTTGGTTCGCAATATCTTCACAAAGGAAACACTCTTGAAGATACCAAGCTACTAGATGATATGTCTCTCAGAAGCCTCTATGCCAACCTCAAGGTCTTTGATATCAAGCTTAACAACATTGCTGAAATGGAAGGAAAAACAAAGAGCTTATCGTTGGTCGCGCAAAAGGAAGAAGTGATCAATGAAGAATAAGATCCAAAAATCTCCACATCGGATCTATTAGATATGGACGATGATGACTTTGCTATGTTCGTGAAAAGATTTCAAAAGTTCAGAAAATCAGCAAGGCCCGGATCATCCAGCAAAGCTCCAGCAAGGTTCTCAAGGAGCAGCTCAACAAGTAAGAAAGAGTACTCCAACTTCTCAAAGAAGAAAGAGGATCTCGTTTGTTTTAACTGCAGGAAACCCGGTCATTTCGCTTCAGAATGCCCAATTCCCAAGTATGAGTATATGAAGAAGAAAAGCAACTTCAATCCAAGATACTCAAAGCAAAAGGGGATGGTTGCTGAAGAGGACTCTACCACAAAAGAGTTAGCTACCTGGATAGAGTCAGATTCTGATGAAATCGATGAGGATTCTGAAGAAGGTCACATCTGTTTGGTCGTTCATTCCGATGATGAGGATGATAATGAAAATCGTCGCTCACCAAATGCAAAACCTAAACGGATAAGCTATACGGCTGATGAACTTACTGAAAAGGGATTCCTAACCCCAATTCAAAGGAATGGTGATCTTCTATTTTCAAAATGTGATGTGAGTGCAGCAAAGAAAGCTCTACTAAATACCAAAGTGAAGGAAGTTCTGTCTACCACACCTCAAGTCAAGTTTGACATTTCCCCCGATGAACAAGAAAAGATGTTTCCAAAAGCTGAACAGATAATTAGTAAATTTTCTGGTATGAAAGAAGCTTTAGCACTTTCAACTGATGAAATTTCCCAGCTTAAGACGGAGAAATCTCTACTAAGATCTGAACTCACCCTCCTTAAGGAGCAGATCAAGAGCATGACTCCTCTTACTGAACGAAACCGTTTCTTAGAAGAACAAAATGCCATATTTAAGGTTAAAAACGAAGAATTGGTTGCTGAGATAAACGACCTGAAAAGGATCACTAATGAGTGGACCAATTCTCGTGTCACTATGGAACAAATCTTAGAATCCCAAAAGTCCAGTGGTGATAAGGAAGGCTTGGGATTCCAAACTAGTGACAACTTTAAATGTGCATCTTGTTGTGAAAGAGATAAGAAATTTACCAAGCAAACTTTGGAAGGGTCAAAAGCTAAACTTCAAGAATCTAAGGGTAAAAGACAAGAACCAAAGAAGAAACTAGAGTTCCACTATGTCTGCCCTAAGTATCAAACTGGCAAGGCTTCAAAGTTGAAAGAAAAAGTCATGGAAGATTCTACCGCAGAGGAATACTCTGGTAAGGTACCTGGACACGACCGCGCATTAACCTCAAGACCCGGTCGAGTAGCCTTCCGCGGCATGTCGACCGAAAACAAGGGTCATGCGGTCAGAACCGACCAATCAATCAATCAACCAATCTTCGCAGTAGCATAAACAGCTGAAGATAACAACCCAGTACCGGAACCACAATAATGTAACATGTCACAAAGGATGGGGGAAATGACACAAAGTCATAACCCCAAACGACTAGCTAGAATACTCACCAAAGGGAGCTAGCTCATCCCAACCAAGGCCAATCTGTAAGAGGAAAGAAGGACCAATGGACAATGCTATACTGGACTTGGCTCGTGCCATTATAACATTATCCATTGCCTGACTCGAACACAAGTACCAGCTGGACTTTCCAAATAAAGGCTAAGAAATAAACACTAGCTCGATAAACAATCAATGATTCCAAAGTAGGGAACCATACCAAATAAATCACCATAAAGATGCAAACGATCACTCATGAAGAGTTCAACAACAGCGGCACAAGAAGTTTCTCATAAAGAGTCCAACAACGATAAACGGGATTGCTCATAAAGGGCCCAACAACATTGATCATTAAAACATGATGATTCCATAATAAGGAACCATACCAAACACATCCCAAAGATGATACCCACGAGTTACTCATAAAGAGTACAACCCAAACGGTCGCTCACAAATAGTACAATGACTATTACCAAAATGACCCTAACCGCCCACTCATAAAGAGTACTATGACCAAGGACTCAACCATCTCTTTACACCTGGAATACCATATAGGGAATCCGAATCAATACACCTTAAGGCTAATCAAACTGCAGGTACTCAATCACCATATCACGCTTTACATCCGTTCATAAACGAACAAATCCTTAACAACCCAGCTACCCCAAAAGGTGTAGACACCCCGCCTTGGACCGCTCACCCCGATTGCACATTTGATCTTGTGTTTCTCCCCATTTTAAGTGTTTCTCGTTAGTTTTCTGTCACTTCCGTTAAGTTCCTGACTGACTTCGTTAAGTCCAGGGACTAAACTGAATAACAGGGCTGACCTTCTAGTCCATTCTGTCAAAATTGCCTTCTCTGAGTCGCGCGCCTCCGACAGGAGGAGCCAGACGCGCACGCCGCCCGCCCCCAAAGCAGGAAGCGCGCGCCTCTGGGCGTCAGTTACAGATTTCTGGCCAGGATTCTCTCCCTTGCTCAATTTACAGGATTTTGCCCGGAAGGATTTCTTGGTGACTGAGTTTGGCACCAAAAACATCTCTCTTTCACCTATAAAAACCTCCCTTTACCTCCATTTTCAAAGGACGAAAACTAGGGACAAAAACTTACACAAAAACTTTGACCAAAAAGGACCGAAAGATCTTGACTTTACCAAATTTCCTACTTTCAAAGCATTTTCCAAAGGATTTCTCCAAGTAAATCAACAAGAAGTGTTTGAAGTCTCTTGAAGTCTAGGTAAAGCTATTTCTTTCCCCTTCTCAACTTCATCTCTTTTCTCTTTCTTTTTTGTATTATCAAAGTGCAATTACCCAAATCATTTTGGGACATGACCTTAATGATCACCTCATCTCATTGAGGTCGGTTAAAGAGTTATCTCCTACATTCCAAACTCTATTTTAAACCCCTTTTTATGATTTGAAGAAGAAGAAGAAGAACGTTTATCATTCATGTAGATTTTGATCAAGCAAGACCAACTTTAGTTGGGCGAGATGGGTGTTTCGGTACTTCCCATCTCGTAATCTAACCCCCGAACCTCAAAACAAGGAATCTCTGTTTTCGTAATCAAACTTAGGCTATTATCAATAGGTTTTTCTTATGTTCCTCAAAACATAGGTGGCGACTCTAAACAATCTAAAACAAGTTAGACATCCTAGGATAATTCACCGCTCTAGCCAAGCTGTGGTTTCCCGGGGTATCTACAGTGGCGACTCTGCTGGGGAGATGTTTGAGGGTTAAACTTGAATTCTGATCAAAATCTACATCTTTTCTGGGCATTCTGACTCCTGATGGGGGAGGCGCGCGCTTCTGGCCTCTTCAGCCTAAGGCGCGCGCATCCCGCATCAAGGACCAGAATTGCCCACTTCTTCATTTTCTTCTTCTACTATTCTCCACTAATCATTTCTGCAGGGGTTACAATATGCACATAGGACCAGGGCAATCCCCTGAGTCCAAAATCTGACAATTTGACAGGTGTGCCCAGAAGCGCGCGCCTCCTAATAGCATCACGGTAGGCGCGCGCGTCTCGTATCAACACTCAGAGGCGCACGCTTCTGGGTTGGTTCCCAGAACAGAAACAGGTCTCAGAACAGAGCAGTGTGATGGGGGTGTGGGCACATTTGCCTGCATCAGTGGTTATTCTGAACTTCAGACTGTTTTAATTTTTGTTTTTGTTTTATCGGTCACATGGGTGATTCGAAAGTTGTAATTATGTGCTAATTTTGTTTTTTTTTATTTTTTTTTTTTTTAAAAAAAAAATATAAAAAATATTTTGTCACTTGTTAGACCTCACACTACATGCACATATTCCTATGAACTGCTCACTATCGAGTCGCACAAGTCCAACCCCAAACCCGTCGAGGCCCGTCCTAGAAAGTTTCAAGCTCCACCCGACCTTGACTCTTTCGAAGCGGTCAACCTCAGCCCGTGGCGTAGTTCAAGACTACATGCCGGGGGTGACCTTTGAACCTCATATTCAAGCCGAGCACAAGCCACACAATTCTAGTTAGGGTCTAACACTCCGTGACTCAAGTCGGTTTCCATGTACCGAGATTTCCCTAAACTAATGTCTTCAAATCATACATGCCAACTTGTTGAAACGGACGCAATAAAAATCCATCCCCAAAAGTAGTTATTTTTGGACGAAAATAAAAATCCGTGTCCGCATGTATGCTTTACTACATTAATTTAGTTTAATCCCGATACATGTAGGATTCACAAACGCGATGGAATCCGATGAGTATATGGGACCGCGAGATGGTCTATATACTAGTGTGACGATTCCATTATTTTCTTAGAAACCCCAAAAGGGATCCATTCCCTCCGACTTATAAAAAAAAAGAGTCTTTTCTTATGTGGTTCGAGTCGTGTGCCCAACTGTGTGTTCTAAGCCTCTTCGTGGACCGCAAATGTTACTCAAGACTGACAAGGGCCTCTTCTGCAATATAGGTTCAATTGGTACTTACAGAGTCTACCGGGATTCGGCAAATCGGTTAGTCCGTGAAGAGATCACTCCAACAGCTCCTACATCAACCATGACCGGCAGCAGCAACACCATGTCTCTCGAACAACTTTCAACCATGGTCCAACTCCTCCAAGAGCAAGTCTCCACCCTTAATAAGAGGCACAAAGCAAAGACGACATTTGGCAATCCCACCTCGACAGCCAAAGGGAGGCCCACGAGGCCGAGATGGAGCTAATGAAAGAAAAGCTCACTAATATTGCCAAGGGGAAGAACAAGAATAACGATGACGAATCCGAATGGACCGAGGGTTTGTTCAAAAGTCCTTATGTCAACGCCCGCACCAAGAAAGTGGGAGAGCCGAGTTCCGAGAACAATGAGCCCAAAATGGTGGATTCTATCATGGCCTACATCGACCAAAAATTCAATGGGCTCAACATGGGGAAAGGCTCCGACACAAGCCTTTATCAATCATCCATCCTCATGAGTACCATGGCCGCTCTTCCTGATAAGTTCAAGATGCCCGACATAAGCAAATTCAAGGGCAACTCTTGTCCTATGGCCTCACATTGAGACTTATATTTGGGCAATGGTTCCGAAGAAGGTCTCCCCAAGGTGATGGCTCAATGCTTTCCTCTCACTCTCGAGGGGGCGGCAAAAGATTGGTATGCTACTCTCCCGCTCACTGTCCGTCTTGATTGGGACTCCGCCATGCTTGCCTTCAAGAACCAATACCAAGGCAACACCACTCACGGCCCACAAGGAAAGAGCTAGAGAAAAATACTCAACGAGACCACAAGTCCTTCATCGACTTCACAAGGAGATGGAATGATAAACTCTCCGAGATTGTGGAAAGGCCAATACCAAGGAGCAAATGGACATCTTTCTCAAATGTCTCAAAATTGATCTCCGCACCCACCTAAGTGGGGCTTGCTATGCGGATTTCTCCCCAAATGTATGAGGCGGGGGTCCGAATGGACGATTTGCTCAAAGAGTGAAGAAAAGTGCTCCTAGATACCGCTACAAAGGCCGCTTCCAACTCCACAAAAGAGGCCTCGGTCAACGCCGTCACTATCGATAAGGGAATTACAAAAAGGTTCCTCCACCTCAAGGGAAGAAGTCTCGAAAGACCGTGTCTACACGCCTCTCCAGGCATGACTCAAACCGGGAGTGTTCGAAGTCCTCAAAGCAAAGGGTCAAGTCACACCCGTACAAGGGTACCAACCCAAGACGTCCACCCAATCATGCTCACCACAAATATTGTGGCTACCACCAATATAGTGGCCACACCACCGAGGAATGCTTCTTTCTCCGCATAGTCATTCAAGATCTCATAGACAGAAAGAATTTGTAGTGACTAATGGCGAACATGTCAATGTATAGAGATAGGAGAACTCGAGGGGACCACCCATTCAATCCCAATTGTGAATGGGGGCCCCAATGTTATGAATAAACTTGACAATTCTTGTTATGTTGTAACTTACGATGAGGTAATGAGGGAAGTACTAGAGAATAGGAAAAAGAAGCAAGATGGGAACGTCAACATGCTAACTCGATCCGGTCGATTCATAGCAAGGAACCTTCCACTTCCGCACCAAGCTCCTCTTCTCAAAGGCCGCAAGCTCGCGACACTCCCGAGATCCTCTACTTATCCAACTCAAGAAACTCAAGCCAACATCTCTATTTGGGACCTCATTGCATCCTCAAAGAAACACCGAGATCTTGTCATCCACAATCTCGATGATACATCAGTTTCTCCCGATACTACTCCCGAGGACCTCACGGCAATGATCGATCACATTCATTTCGGCAACGTCATCAACTTTGCCGATATGGACCTTCCACCATTTCGTTCCGACCACAACGAGGCTATTTACCTCAAGGTACGAGCAAGGGGGAGGCCCATCTCAAGAGTTTTAGTGGACGGTGGTTCCGTACTCAACCTCATGCCTAAAAGAATCATGGGCATACTGGGGCTTAAGGATTCCGATTTCAAGCCTTCTACTCAAGTAATCCGAGGTTATGACAGCAACCGCCCGTACAGTCATGGGAATGATCGAAAAATACATTGAGTTTGGAAGCATGGTCATGTCCGTTCCATTCCAAGTGCTTGACATCCCGGCCTCGTTCAACTTGCTTTTGGGTCGACCATGGATTCACAGTTCTAATGCCGTCCTGTCAACTCTCCATCAATGTGTCAAGATCCGAAATGGTGATGAAATAGTGACCGTCATTGCCGAAAACGTCACTATCCACAAAAAGGTGAGCCCGTCCACCAAGTTCAGCATGGTTTACCCAGACTCCACTCTCTCCGGCGTCTCAATCAACGCCATTGACAAAGAAGGAGGAAACGGATCATGGACCCCCAGCAACCACAAAGTCCTCCGCATGATGAGGAGTATGGACTACTTCCCTGGTTTAGGCCTAGGGAAATATCAACAAGGAACCTACATCCTGTGCAAGTCCCTTTTGTCAAGAACACATTCGGATTTGGAGTACGAGCCTTCCAGAGAAGACTTGAAACAAGAGCAAGCGATCAAGAATGAAAAGCCCGCTCGTAAAGAAGGCTGTCGTTATGAGGTCCCTAATCTAAGGCCTTACCGCAAGACGTTGAATGGCTATTTTGTCTGCCCAGGGGAATACGTTCCATACATGATCTTTCCCGAGCCATGGGTTAACTATAAGGGTGTCAAAAGCCGGTCTCGAAATCTTCTCCGATTGTGAGATCCAGAAATCCGAAAGGGAACCAACTCCCATGTCGCCCCGTGAATGGTGGGGAAGGAAGGTGACTATAGAGTCCGAGACAGAAATCATCATGGGGGAAGAACCGACAGATTAGCCTCCATGTTCGAAGAGCTTGCCATAATGAATGAATGCCAAGTCAACGCCATCCATGGCACCGTCACCATGAACGAGCGAGACTATCAGTGAGATCCCGCCAAGTTCCGAGCCGATCAACAATTGGTATTCTACGAAAGGGCCCGTGGTATCCGAAGAATTCTTAGTCCAAGAAATGGGTTGCATACCCCGCACAACAAAAGAAGAGCGGCTCACACTTACTTTCGAGTCCGAGAGTTTCCTCTAATACCCTCACCCAAGAGGATATGGAGCCATAGCCGAGCGTGTGTTTCCTTTCTTTGCTAATGAAAAATTTGATATTTCTGAGTACCCTGAGATTGCAAACATCATAAATGATGAATTAACTAATAATGAACTTAATGAACAAGTTAATAACGATTCAAATTATGATGAAATAGACCACGAAAAACACAACATACTTAAATGAAATTGCTCAACAAGTCCGTAGTCGTGGTGAAAATGGTCCAGAGGCTGACGAAGATTCTGTTGTTAATCTGGGTACCGAAGAAGAGCCAAGAGAAACTAAGATCGGAAGCTTCTTCAAGGGGGACGACAGAGACAGATTGACTGCACTACTACGGGAGTTCGTGGATGTGTTCGCATGGTCATACAAAGACATGCCGGGTTTGGACAGAAAGGTAGCGGAGCACAGAATTCCGATCAGAGAAGATGCCAAGCCAGTAAAGCAGAAGCTCAAAAGATCAAGCCAGAATGGTCTCTGCAAGTCAAAGAAGAGATTGAGAAGCTCCTCAGTGTGGGTTTCCATCAAGGTTCGAGTATCCGACATGGTTAGCCAACATCGTGACAGTCAGAAAGGCAAACGGCAAGGTTCGAGTTTGTGTGGACTTCCGGGATTTGAACAAAGCTTCCCAAAGGATGATTTTCCACTCCCTAACATCGACATGTAGGTCGACTCCACTGCTGCCTACGAGGTTCGCTCATTCGTGGATGGTTCGCTGGGTACAATCAGATTCTCATGGCGAGGAAGATCAACATAAGACAGCCTTCACAACACCGTGGGGTACCTTTTGCTACACAGTCATGCCATTTGGGTTAGAAACACTGGGGATTCTACCAAAGAGCCGTGACAGATTTGTTCCACGATATGATTCACAAAGAAATCGAGGTCTATGTGGACGACATGATCATTCACTCCAAAGGTACCGACGGTCAACATTTAATCGATCACCACAAGTTCTTCGAAAGGCTTCGTCAACACAAGATGAGGCTCAACCCTGCAAAGTGCACGTTTCGGGTTATCCGAGGCAAAGTCCTTGGTTATATGGTCACTGAAAGGGGAATTGAAGTAGACCCCTCCAAAATCAAGGCAATCATTGACATGCCTCCTCCAAAGACGCAGAAAGAGATCAAAGGTTTCATGGGCAGACTACAATACATCGTCGGTTTGTGCACCAACTCACTTCCATGTGGCGAGCCAATCTTCAAGCTACATCTTCGAGAAGCCTTTCATGTCAACAAGAATAGCACAAAGGGTACTTCATGCTCGCCGGCTATGATATCACTTACGTCACACTAAAAGCCGTCAGGGGGAAAGTGTTCAGTGACCAGCTTGCCGAATTCCCGTGTGACGAAGTGAAGGGGGAAGACGTACAGTTCCCCGACGAGCATTTAATTTGTACTACGCAACCGAGGAAAATAAGTGGCAACTTTTTTTCGATGACGCCGCCATAAGCACGGTTTTGGTATAAGAGATATTGCTTGTCGATCCAAAGACATCTACACTCCCATTGCCGTCCGTCTGGAATTCGAAGCTACCAACAACATTGCCGAGTACGAAGCATGCATAGCAGGGCTCGAAGCAGCTCTCGAAAGAAACGTCACGGAACTAGAAGTATTCGGCGACTCTTTGCTCCTTATCAATCAGCAATCGGGTAAATGGCGAATCAAGACCCGACCCTCCAACAGTATGGTCAGCACCTTGAAGAATTGGTTGAACAATTCCAAGAGATCACTTTCAATACCTGCCAAGGATGAAAAAATCGCTTCGCCGATGCACTGGCCACCATAGCTTCATTAGTCGAAATGCCCAAAGGGAAAATGGTGAAGCCTTTCAAAATTGCCCGAAGGAACAGTCCGGCGTACTGCATGAGTATCGAGATCAACGTGTTCAAACAAACTCTCCGTGGTATTCGGATATCATGAATTTCTCAAAGATGGCATTTATCACGAGAATAGCAATAAGTCTCAAGCGGCTCTGTAAAGGCTAGCCTCTCGGTACGTACTGATTGGGCACCGAGTCTAGAAAAGACACCACGACGGGATCAATCACTTATGCGCCAATGAGGCCGAAGCTCAAGAAATAATGTGTGAATGCACGAAGGAGAGTGTGGACCCCACATGAATGGGTTTATGCTAGTCAAGAGATACTCCGCATTGGTTACTATTGGAGCACTATGGAACGAGACTGTAATCGAAAGTCAAAAGGTGTGCCAAGTGCCAATTCCATGCTAATCTACAACATGCTCCACCCTCACAACTTTACAACATGGTCACACCTTGGCCTTTCTCTTGTTGGGGGATAGACATCATCGGTAAAGTCCATCCTGCCGAAGCAATGTGCAGTCATCGTCCTAGTGGCCGTCGATTACTTCACAAGTGGGTCGAAGCACAGCCTATCGGACCTCAACGCCAAGAAAGTGGCCGAATTTGTAAGGATTAATATCATGTGCCGATACGGCGTGCCTCATGAAATCATTTCCGACAACGGCTCTCACTTTGAGAAGGAAATGGATGCACTTTGGTAGAATAGAAGATCACCAAGCAGAAGTCATCTCCTTACCGCCCCAGCAAACGGCGCGGTTGAAGCATCAAATAAGACCATCGAGACCATCGTCAAGAAAATGGCCTCAACAGGAAGGTTGGCCCGAGAAGCTAGCATTAGCATTGTGGGGCTACCGCACATCAATACGGTCAGCAACCAGAGAAACTCCTTATGCGCTAGTCTATGGTTCTGAATCCGTACTCCAATCGAACTTGAAGTCCCATCTCTACGGGTCCTCCTCGAGAATCAAGTCACGAGGTCGACTGG
>JAOWBW010001540.1:73826-206017 GCA_026119855.1 Campanula takesimana | reverse complement strand
ATGAGCAAAGCCTTCACCATCAATGAAGACTGGTGGGGCCTTGCTGCCACAACATTCTTTTGCGCAACCGCATCTAACCTGGCTTCCCTCGCAATATCACACGCAGACTTTTTAGTGCGCGAAGGAGAATGCTGTTGGGTATGCCCACATATATCTCAGTTTTAAATGTAATAGGATTTATTAGATTTGATTGATCCATCACCTAAGTTTTATTTCATGGACTTTAGACCCACATGTAAGAAGTAATTATACTTCAATTTTTTAGGTTGTCCATGTTATAGAATAGGCTTTAGAAATAGGGCAAGAAGATCAAGAGATTCAAGAAAATCACATTTTGAGCTGAGCCATGCGCCTATGCGCTATGCGCCATGCGCCTTCTAGCGCGCGCATATAAGCATTCTTCTAAGAAATGCTATGCGCCTCATTTTGATCATACGCGCCATGCGCCTCATATGCCTTAGCGCGCGCATTCTCCTATGCGCCTCTTGGCTCAACGCGCCTCAAAGTTTTATTCAACACTCAGTGATTTATTGAAGATTCAAAGACTTGAAGAGAATTCAAATTACGCCAATGATCCAACGGTGGTTAAAAGATGCATATACGCCTAATCTTGTTGACACAGTGTCCACAACGGTCCATTATGTTTTTGAGTGTCAAAATGGCCATAATATATGCATGCTCCAATCAACGAGCGACAGCACATCTTATCCACAAGGATCTCAATGGCTAGTTTTATTTAGGTTCACTATAAATACCCCACAACTTAACATTTTGAAGTTGCTGAGTTTTGCTAAGAATTTCAAGAATTTCTCTCTCAAAGCATTTGTTGAAGATTTTGAAGATTGCCTTTGTTTTTTCCAGAATTCCTCAAGAACATCTTCATACCTTCATCCTTAGCCCAGATCTTCAAGCTATAACACTTTAGTTTCATTGTGCTCTAAATCAAAAGAGCTAAAGAGACTTGATACTAAAATCACACACGCACCTCTTTAAGTTTGATCACTTAGATCCTTTTTTAGAGATACACCGGTTATTGTTTTGGATTGTTCATTCATAGAAATTAGATCTTGAGTTTGTGTAGAAGCTCAAAAGTTGTAATTTGTAACACTCACTAATTATATAAGATCTCCATTAGAAATCCAAGACTAACCATCTTGGTATGAGGACGTAGATCTTTCATTGATCGAACCTCTCCAAATAGCTTGTGTTATTCATCTGTCATTTACTTTTCAAGTTATTATCTTCACTCACTATTTTCTTGTTTACTCATTGTAGATTGATTGATCTGAATTGTGTTGTGTTGTTAACTCATTTGCCCTTAGTTCCTTATTTCACCACCTTTGAGCCAAAATACTTAGAGTGTGTGTGCGCCCCCTTTATCATACTTTGCCCGCCTATTTACATTACTAAATTCTGCTGGCATTTTCATCACTCAATTAGGCGCATATCATAACGCTTGCTTGATAAAGTGCGCATTTGCAATTGAGTTTATCAAGTGTACGAAAAGGAATTTTAAAACAGCTATTCACCCCCCCCCCCTCTAGCTATTTTTCATACCCTTGTTGCCCTTTGGGGACCAACAAGTGTATCAGAGCAAACACCTTTATAAAACATTTTCGTTTTTCAAGCTTACAGCTTGGGTGCCGATTCTAAATGGCAAACTCAAAACCTATGGCAACTGCAAACTACACTCATGTTCCGGTCTTTGATGAAGATCATTTTGACTGTGGAATTCAGCATATTGACTCATCTCAACTCAATCGATGAAAGGCTCCATGACACTGTCGTTTATGCCTTATATTCCGATGAAGCGAATCCAAATCCACGCACCAACGCTACTCAACCTACTGTTCTCAAAACCAAGGAATAATGGACCGAGGAAGAAGTTAGAAGAGTTGCAAATGATGGCAAAGCAAGAAACATTCTTCTAAGCACTCTAAGCCACGGCTATGAAACAACAAGTCATGCATTGTGCTACTGCTAATGAGCTATGGGATGCTATTGAAGAGCATTGAAGAGCATATAGAAGGAGACACGGTTTGAAAGGAGAACAAGAAATACGAAGTACAAAAGAGATTCAACAATTTCTCTCAACTCCCCGGTGAAACCTTGAGGCAAACTTATGAACGCTACTGTGAAATTATCAATCTATGTATTTCACTTGGCATGAAGTTTTCCAACAAAGATTTGAATGTAAATTTTCTACAAGCTTTTGGATCAAGATACCTACATAAATCTAGCGCTCTTGAAGACGCTGGAACTTTAGATGTATGGACATTAAGGAACCTTTATGCAAATCTCAAAGTTTACGAACTCAAACTTTAGCGAATTAGCGAAACTGAAGGAAAATCAAAATCCATAGCAATGGTGGCGCAAAGAGAAGAGGCTCATACTCCTGCGCCTGCGCCTGTGCAAATAGAGAAAAGTTCCGATCCAAAATTTCCACTTCTGAGCTATTAGACATGGATGATGAAGACTTCGCTTTATTTGTGAAGAAATTTCAAAAGTTCAGAAAATTCTCAAGACCCGGCTCAACCAACAAATTTCAAGGATCTACCAGCAAAGCTCCTCAAAAGTTTACAAGGAGCAGTGATTCAAAAAGAAAAGAAGATCTTGTTTGTTTTAATTGCAGGAACCCGGACTTTTGCATCAAGCTGCCCGATCCCCAAATTTGAATATATGCAGAAGAAGAGCAGCCATACTCCCAAATTCACTCCCAAGTTCACTCGTCACAAGGGAATGATTGCTGAAGAAGAAGCACCAGCAAATGAGCAGAACACTTGGATTGAAACAGACTCAGATGAGAGCGATGAAGATTCCGATGATGGACTCGTTTGTTTGATGGCAAATGATGATGAAGTTGATACTTATGATTCTGATGATGAATTCTCCAAGGATGTTCCTGATATGAATTCCTTGAATAAACATATCAAGAAATCTGCAGGTTTTTAAGAAGTGAAAAGGAAGAAAGGACCAATCATCAGCGAGCTCGTTGAACAAGGATTTCTCACTCCGGCTCAAAGCGATGGTGGATTGTTATTCTCACGATGTGATCTTGGTGCAAGGAACAAATTGAGAAAAGGAGCATACATTAGACCTCAAGTTGAACCAACTGCTCCAATCTCTAAAATCAATGATGATGAAGTGATTGCCTGAACAAGAAAATTGTTCAAAAAGACTGAAAAGGTAATCACTAGATTTGATAGTATGAAGGAAGCTTTAGCACTATCATGTGATGAAATTTCCCAGCTTAAGACCGAGAAATCTCTACTTAAATCTGAACTCACCCTCCTTAAGGAGCAGATAAAGAGCATGACTCCTCTTACTGTTAAAAACACTTTTCTAACAGAACAGAACTCACTTCTTAAAGTTCAAACGATGAATTGGTTGCTCAAATTACTGATCTTAAAAAGATTACAAATGAGTGGTCCAATTCTCGTGTCACTATGGAGAATATATTTGAGTCCCTAAAAGTCAGTGGTGATAAAAGTGGCTTGGGATTCTCATCAACTAGTCACAACTTTAAATGTGATGTCTGTGCTGAAAGAGATAGTGAATTTACTAACCAGCAAACTTTTGAAATTCCCAAGGAAAAACATTCTAATTCAATGGGTAAAGGACAGGAAAAAGTCAAGAGACAAACATTCCATTATGTCTACCCAACGAAGCAATTTGGGAATGCTAAAGGGAAAGATATAGCTACAGATGAACCATCTCCTAGAAAAATCATTCTTGAAAATAGGCGCGCTCCTTCTCCGAGTGCTCATTATGCGCCTAAGAGCCACGCGCCTCATCGCCGTGCGCCACCTAGCCCTATGCGCCCTCCAAGAAAAAGCGCTCCAAAATTTCAAAAGAAAGATTTTGTTAAGGCTAGTTCATCTGACCCAAAGAAGAATGCCATCCCCAAGAAAAGTAAAGAGTTTGTGAAAACTCACGTGATTGGTGGCTTTCATCATTGTTCCATTTGTGATTGTTCAGGACACAAGGCCGTGGAATGCCTTTTGCGATTCACTCCCAATGCCAAAGGACGTAAAAATCCTAAGGTAAAGCAAGAGTGGGTTGTCAAAAGTTGCTAACTCTAGGACCCAAAAGGAATAAAGGGGACCTGCTTAAATGTCTATATTTCAGGATCTTTGTTTCATGGCTGGATCTTCAAAAGCTAGAAATTATGAATGGATTCTCGATAGTGGGTGTTCAAGACACATGACTGGAGATGAATCCTTATTAGAAGATGTCCATGAAGAAATAGGTCCCTCCGTAACATTTGGTGATAATAACAAAGATCAAGTTGTAGCATATGGAAAGCTCAAGAAAGACAAAGTGTGCATTGAAAGAGTCTCACTAGTCGAAGGGCTCAAGCACAACTTATTATCCATATCTCAATTCTGCGACAAAGGATTAGAATGCCATTTCACTTCAACGCTATGTCTTATCAAGAATGGCAAAACTGGAGCTATCTTACTCACGGGGATATCGTAAGACAAATATTTATATTATTGATTTCCATAGTATGAACTCTAGCACTAATCTTTGTTTTGTAGCAAAAAGTGTGAGCGAAAATAGTTGGCTGTGGCACAAGCGCTTAAGTCACTTGAACTTCAAGTATCTATCTAAACTCAGCAGGAATAATCTTGTCAAAGGACTTCCCAAGGTTGCTGATCATCATGACAAAAAGTGCGCCGCGTGTCAACTTGGCAAACAACCGAAGCAGTCATTTTCAAGCAAGTCAAATCCTTCAACTACTAGATGTTTGCAATTGCTTCACATTGATCTATTTGGACCAGTTACCACCGTAAGTATTAGAAGAAACAAGTATACTCTAGTTGTGGTGGATGATTATTCAAGATATACATGGGTGGAGATGATGATTACAAAAGATGATTGTTATGATATTCTTACTACCTTATTTCGACTGCTCCAAACCCAAAAAGAAGATGACATCGTTAGTGTTCGATCCGACAATGGAACAGAATTCAAAAACAACGGTGTTGCTCGATATTGTGAAGATCATGGGATAGATCACAACTTTTCAACCGCCGGAGTCCCTCAACAAAATGGCGTTGTTGAAAGAAAGAATAGGACGTTGATTAAAGTGGGAAAGACGATGATAGCTGAAGCTAAATTACCTAAGTACTTTTGGGAAGAAGCTATCAATACTGAATGTTTTACTCAAAATCGTTCCCTCATTAACAAACTTCACAACAAGACTCCGTATGAACTTTGGCGTGGTAGAACTCCTAACATTGCATTCTTCAAGATCTTTGGTTGCAAATGTTATATCCTCTACAACGGAAACGAACATAGAGGTAAATTTGATGCCAAAGCCGACGAAGGTATTTTTGTTGGGTATGCCAAACACTCTAAAGCCTTTCGTGTTTTTAATAGATCTACTTTAGTGATAGTTGAATCTGTACATGTTACGTTTGATGAAAATTCTCTCCTTGAGCCACATTTGGCTCCAAATGTTGCTGATGATTCTGTTGAGCTAAATGATACAGGTGCTCCTATTCATGTTGCGCCTACTCAACATCAGAATCTATCAACACAAGGAAATCCATCTACATCAAATGCGCCTAATTCAATTTATAATGCGCCTGGTGAATCCACTATTTCGCCTCATTCCAATGATGCGCCTCATGATTCCTCACACGCGCCTATTTCTACTGCTGCATCTGGTGTTAACCCAAATTTCGATTCTGAGCCAGTTCAACCCCCAAATTTTAATGACTTTGAATCTGGTGAAGATGTACCACTTGAAGACCTTCAAGTTACTACGACTCAACCTAACTTACCTCCTGAAATTCGCGAAGTTAGAGGTCACCCAATTGCTAATATCATCGGTGATTTACAAGTTGGTGTTCATACAAGGAGAGCTACAAACTTTGATGCTTACACTGCTTTTATCTCTCAAATTGAACCGAAGAAGGCTGATGAAGTGCTCCAAGATCCTAATTGGGTTGTTGCAATGCAAGAAGAACTCAATCAATTTGAACGATGTAAGGTTTGGACTCTAGTTCTAAGACCAAATGATCATGGAGTGATTGGTACGAAATGGGTGTTCAGGAACAAGATGGATGAGAATGGAACCATCACGAGAAACAAAGCAAGATTGGTTGCACAAGGCTATAGGCAAGAAGAAGGAATTGATTACGATGAAACTTTTGCGCCCGTAGCAAGACTTGAAGCTATCAGATTATTTCTAGCTTACGCCGCTCACAAGAACTTCAAGTTATATCAAATGGATGTGAAGAGCGCGTTTCTAAATGGTGAACTCCAAGAACAAGTCTATGTTGCTCAACCACCTGGATTTGAAGATTCTCAATTTCCAAATCATGTGTACAAACTCCAGAAAGCTTTGTATGGACTCAAACAAGCACCAAGAGCATGGTATGATACACTATCAAAGTTTTTCATCGAAAAAGGCTTTACTCGCGGTAAAATCGATACAACTCTTTTCATTGCCAAACATAATGGTCATAAATTACTTGTTCAAATTTATGTTGATGATATTATATTTGGTTCTACTAATGAATTGTTGTGCAAGCACTTTGAGAAACTAATGAAGAGCAAGTTTGAAATGAGCATGATGGGAGAACTCACATTCTTCCTCGGGCTTCAAATCAAGCAAATGAGTGAAGGCATCTTTATCAATCAAGCCAAATACACAAAGGACTTAATCAAGAAGTTTGGACTTGAAAATGCTAAATCATACGATACTCCAATAGCCACAGGCAACAAACTCGACAAAGATTTAAAAGGTAAACGTGTTGATCAAACGCTCTATCGAGGTATGATTGGCTCACTCCTTTATCTTACTGCTAGTAGGCCCAATATTATGTTTAGTGTTTGTGTTTGTGCTCGTTATCTATCCGACCCTAGAGAAGCACACTTAATTGCTGTGAAATGTATTATAAGATATCTCTCTGGCACTGTTAACCTTGGACTTTGGTACACCAAAGATTCGAACTTTAAACTTGTAGGTTATTCAGATGTGGATTACGCAGCGTGCACCATTGATAGGAAAAGCACTAGTGGCACTTGTCATTTCCTCGGATATCGACTTGTGTCATGGGCAAGTAAGAAACAAGCTTCTGTATCTGTCTCAACAACCGAAGCCGAATATATCGCTGCGGGAAGTTGTTGTTGTCAAATACTTTGGATGAAGCAGCAATTGGTGGACTATGATATCATCGAAGAAAATTGTCCCATCTACTGCTACAAAACATCAACAATTGCGGTTTCTGAAAATCCTGTCATGCACTCAAAGACCAAGCACATCGACATCAAATATCACTTCCTCAAAGACCACGTGGAGAAAGGAAATATTCATTTGGAACACGTGGGAACCGACTATCAAATCGCCGACATTTTAACAAAAGCACTTGACGCGAAACGGTTCATATTTTTGAGAGGTGAAATGGGTATGCTTGAACTCAACTAAATTCAATATAGTTTTGTCAATACTAATGATTTTATGTTTTGTCGAGTTATGAGTAAACTAGGTTCAAATGTTAAATCATTTCAAAGTTTCAAGGAAACTTCATGAGCCACAAGATTCACTGTGCGCGCCTCACTATCATGCGCGCTCAAACATCTCATGCGCGCCTAGCATCTAATGCTCGCCAAATGCTTATGCGCACTCAAACATCTCTGCGCGCCTATGCTATCTATATCTTTCTGCGCGTCTTGATGAGTAATGCGCCCCTTCATACGCACATTTACTTCTGCGGCTCAATCAATGCTACCATACTTATTATTTCAATAATTGAAGGTATTAAATTTTCACAAGTACCAGGTACGTAAATTCCCATCATTTATTATAGGAATTTTTGTCTTTTGACATTCCATTAATTGTTCAAGGGTACTTGTGAAATTAGTTTTTCCCTCGTTTTGCGTTTTTTTTCAAAATTTTATTTTCTGGGGATATATTTCTTGCACCCCAAACTTACACCAAAATAGATGTTTTTGGTGTTTATGCAAAAATTAGTCAAAATTGCTCATACACTTAAAGGGAAAGTGGAGCAGTTTTTCTTTTACCCAAAATGTCACATCATGACACTTTAGGTCATTCTGCATTTAATGCCCTTCAAATCCAAATATCCCTCATAAATTTTCGTCCTTTCCTATATCACCTCACCATTAATGCGCCGTACCTTCCTGTCATGATGAGCCAAAATCAAAACCCCTCATAAATGCACATCCTTTCAACTTCCCATCTTTTTAGATTTTTGACAGTATTATTTCCATATCAGTGCAAAATTTTTAATCATAACCTATATATACTTCCCTTCACTCTCTCTCTCTCTCTCTCACCAACTCCATCTTTTCCCTACACCCCCCTACCAACTCTCTCTCTCTCCCAGTCTCTATCTCTCCCGTTTCTCTCTGCTCTCTCTCTCTCGTTCCTCTATCTATATATATTCATCATTTCCTTCTCTATTTTTCTTTATATATATCTTTTATGGGTCCTAAGAAAGCTTCGAAATCTACACAAGACGAAATGGTATGGATTCTTAAACTCTAAAACTCTTTAAATTTCTGAATATCTTTTCGTTTTCGTCATTCTCTGTGTTCTTCGCTTTTTCAAAAACCCGGATCATTTTTTTCTTGTTTAATCTTGCTTCGGTGATCCCTTTTCAAAATCGTTTGTTAGGTTATGTTTGTTTCATTATTTCGAGTCTTTATAGCTAAACTTTTCAACGATCAAGTCGTTATATTTCGCAAATCTGAAGATTTTCCATTTTTGACTTTTCGGTTCTTTGAATCCATTTACTGGATTCGTTGTTGATTTTTACTTGTTTTGTTTTACATTTTTTTTATCCTTGTCTTCTTGCGGTCATTTTGATATATTGTATGCTTGATTTGGTGAAGTTTCACGAATTATGTGTTCTTGGTGTTCTTCGACCACTCAAGGCATGTTCTTCGTGTTCTTCATTATTTTTGCTTGATTTGGGTTTCATAATTTTCAAAACTTGTTTTTCAAAATTTTCACGTTTTGATTCTGAAAACTTGCATATGTATGTTTGCATGTGTTTGTGAGTTTTTATACTGAGTTTAAATTTCTACATAGTAATGCGCCTATATATGAGTTCATGCGCCTAGTATGATTATGCGCACATTGATATTATGCACCTCAAAGAGATTCTTGCGCTTACTTGTGTTTGCGCCTCAATCCTTTATGCGCCTAATAACATTATGCGCCCCAAATTCATACTTAGTCAATTTTTATGTTCAAATTTTTCTTAGTATATTTCATAGAACCATAAATATGCGCCCTGTATTTCTATGCGCCTCATAATTTCATGCGCCTACTATAATCATGCGCCTTGACTCACTGTGCTCTCTTATGCGCCTATGACTCTCTGCGCCTAATTATTTTATGCGCCTAAAATTTTGTATGCGCCTAGTCCTCACTTTGCTTATTTATGATTCTATGCGCCTGATTCACACTAATTCCTTTCAATGTTTATCTTTTTCAGGATCTCAATAATTTCAGACCTGGTGAAACCTTTGATTTAAATGAGCTAGCTGCTGATCCCATGGGTGTAGATGTTATGGAATATATCAGACTTACTGGACTCCTTCCCTTATTCACTCTGGAGCAACCTTTCTACTCACCGCTCCTAGTTGATGAATTCTTCTCCACAGCTAAATTTGTGGAAATTCCAACTGATGTAGAAGGGATGGTGCGCTATCGAATACGCGCAGTGGTTCAAGATGTTGAAATCACTATGTCTGCTGGCACTATCAAAAAGATTGTAAACTTCAACACAACTGGCCCTTTGAGTGTTGCTGGCAAGATCAGTTCTTATTCAGACGCTGCTCAAAATATTATGGCACGCTCTCTTCTTAAGATCCCTACTCTTCAAAACAATATCAAAACTGTGGAAATTAGAGATGGTGGTGATTTACTGGCTCATATTGCGCATCTGGTTGGTACTTCCATTATCTTCAAAACTGGAAATGTCAACAGATTTACTATGGAGCAGTGGGAATATACAGCTGCTATTATGGCAAAGACCATCCTCAACTGGCCTCATATCTTATTCACAAATCCTCAGGACCAGATTGACAAGTACAATAAAAACAAGGCTGAGGGAAAGACAAAGTTCAAGACTCACTGCCGTATTCTAACCAAGATCTTTCTCTCCTATCCTGCTCTTGCAAATTTCCTTGCTCAGAACCCAGCCTACCAAACCACTGATGTCCCTATTTTTGGTAAGGACAGTTTAGTGATGAAAAGGCGCAGAAAGCGCATGGCCAAGCGCGCGCCAAGGGTGAAAGGCGCTCAGTTGGTTGATGAAGCCACTGATTCTGATGAAGAAGCAGCTGGCGCAGATGGTGAAGAAGAACCTACAGTAGCGCCACGCGCAGAATCTAGACCTGCTCCTGGTGCAGTTAAAGGCAAAGGCAAAGGGATTGCTGAAGAACCAAGCAGACCTGCTAAGCGCCCCAGAACCGACACTGAAGAAGAAAAAGAGCTGAAACGCGCTAAAGAAACCAGTAGACTGGAAGCGCAGAAGAAAAGAGATGAAGAATATAGATTGAAACAGGCTGCTGATTTATCTAAATCTGAAAGGCGCAAAGGCGCAGGGTCTAGCGCTGATGCACGCGCGCCTGCTCCTGATGCGTCTCCAACTGTTCATGCGCCTCCACCAACACCATTTTCTGATCGTCAACAACTCAAAGATAAAATCTCTGCAGATTTATTTGGTGAAGATAATGAGGATCAACCTCAGGGGGAGCCAGAACCTTTAAGGCGCAAACCATCTTCAGTGCGCCCAAAGGCTCCTGCGCCTCAACCTGAAGAAATTTCTTCAAGTGCAGAGTATCTTCCACCTCTTCCCCGCGCTCCTACTCCTCCGATGCGCCCCTCTACTCCTGCGCCTCCTCCTCCCACTCATGATATGAGTGTGGTTATTTCTCTTCTACAGCAACTCCAGCAAGGCCAATCTCAAATGAACTCACAATTAAAGCTTCATACTTCAATGCTTACTCAGCAGGCTGATGAGATTGCTACCATTAAGGGGGAGATAAAGCGCATTGATGCCAACATCAAGGACAAACATTTCCTGACCCCTCAACAGTGGAATGATGCTATTGATCAGATGAACAATTTATTCAAAGGTACTCTTGCTTCCCTTCATGAGCGAATTAGCGCTGGCATCCAACTCACCGATGGCCAAGATTTTATTGACGCTATAAAGGAAGTAGAGTTGAACATAGTGGGTGATATAAAGAAACTGTTTGAAATGGTGGCTGGAGATAGCCATAAGTTATTGAGCGTTGTTGATAAGCTCAAAGAAGTTAAGGATGAGCTACAAATCCTGGGAATATCTGTCTATGGCGCAGAACCAAATGATGAACCAAGCGCTGCTCCAATTGCGCCTGATTCACATGCGCCTGGATCTCATGCGCCCTCTTCCAGCTCTGCTCCAGCTCCTTGCGCGCATGTTGACATTAATTCCTTGCTTTCAAAGATTGAAGTTTTGAAGGAATTAGTTGCCACTCACTTCAACGCCGCGTATTCCAGTACAGACAGGCGCTCAGATAGGATTTCCTCTGACATTATTTCAGCGTAGGCTGCCATTGAAGCAAACTTTCAGAACGTTGCAGAAAACGTCGCTCAACAGCAAGCCATTACTCACCGCACCATTGATGAATATCAAAACATCAATGTTGGTCATTTGCGCTACATCAGAGACGGCGTCACGGACACTCATGGTTTAGTGAACCATAGTCATCAGCTTGCAAAGCAAATTCAGCGCTCTGTTTCAGAGATCATTGAAGGATTGAAGGACGATGACGCGCCTCCCAACCCTTAGTTTCTATTTTGATTATAAGTTTTTAGGATCTTTTGTGATAGAAACTTCTCTTTTGTGTTAATGATTTAGTGCTTACTTGTTTTAGCACCTTTTGTTTTTGTTCTATTCAAAACTTGTAATTTGTAACTCCTACACCCCAAGTTTTAATGAGAACAATGCATCACTTATTATCAAACCTTGTTCACTCAAACTCCTTGTTTGTAGAACAATGAATATTGTTTAAATTCATATGCATCATATTGAATTGTTTCATACTTTCATGCATTGAGTTTAAACTTGGTTTAAACACATTTCAAAACTAAAATTCATATATCATTTTGAATGTGTTGAACTATTATTTCTATCTTTCCATATGTAATGCTTTATCCTTATTGGAATAGATTAGAAATCTATATCTTGGACTAGTGTGTGCATTAACTTGAGACATGATTTATCAAAGTTATTTATTTGAACATGTTTTTATCAAGTATAATGTTTGTCCTTGATATAGTAGGTAATGGCATCAATCAAATAGGGGGAGATTGTTGGGTATGCCCACATATATCTCAGTTTTAATGTAATAGGATTTATTAGATTTGATTGATCCATCACCTAAGTTTTATTTCATGGACTTTAGACCCACATGTAAGAAGTATTTATACTTCATTTTTTTAGGTTGTCCATTGTTATAGAATAGGCTTAGAAATAGGGCAAGAAGATCAAGATTCAAGAAAATCACATTTTAAGCTGAGCCATGCGCCTATGCGCCATGCGCCTTCTAGCGCGCGCATATAAGCATTCTTCTAAGAAATGCTATGCGCCTCATTTTGATCATACGCGCCATGCGCCTCATATGCCTTAGCGCGCGCATTCTCTATGCGCCTCTTGGCTCAACGCGCCTCAAAGTTTTTATTCAACACTCAGTGATTTATTGAAGATTCAAAGACTTGAAGAGAATTCAAATTACGCCAATGATCCAACGGTGGTTAAAAGATGCATATACGCCTAATCTGTTGACACGTGTCCACAACGGTCACATTTATGTTGAGTGTCAAAATGGCCATAATATATGCATGCTCCAATCAACGAGCGACAGCACATCTTATCCACAAGGATCTCCAATGGCTAGTTTTTTTAGGTTCACTATAAATACCCCACAACTTCAACATTTTGAAGTTGCTGAGTTTTGCTAAGAATTTCAAGAATTTCTCTCTCAAAGCATTTGTTGAAGATTTGAAGATTGCCTTTGTTTTTCCAAAATTCCTCAAGAACATCTTCATACCTTCATCCTTAGCCTAGATCTTCAAGCTATAACACTTTAGTTTCATTGTGCTCTAAATCATAAAGATCTAAAGAGCCTTGATACTAAAATCACACACGCACCTCTTTAAGTTTGATCACTTAGATCCTTCTTTTAGAGATACACCGGTTATTGTTTTGGATTTGTTCATTCATAGAATATTAGATCTTGAGTTTGTGTAGAAGCTCAAAAGTTGTAATTTGTAACACTCACTCATTATATAAGATCTCCATTAGAAATCCAAGACTAACCATCTTGGTAGAGGACGTAGATCTTTCATTGATCGAACCTCTCCAAATAGCTTGTGTTATTATCTTGTCATTTACTTTCAAGTTATTATCTTCACTCACTATTTGCTTGTTTACTCATTGTAGATTGATTGATCTGAATTGTGTTGTGTTGTTAACTCATTTGCCTTAGTTCCTTATTTCACCCACTTTGAGCCAAAGTACTTAGAGTGTGTGTGCGCCTCCTTTATCATACTTTGCGCCTATTTACATTACTAAATTCCGCTGTGCATTTCACTCACTCACTTAGGCGCATATCATAACGCTTGCTTGATAAAGTGCGCATTTGCAATTGAGTTTATCAAGGGTACGAAAAGAATTTTAAAACAGCTATTCACCCCCCTCTCTAGCTATTTTTCATACCCTTATTGCCCTTTGGGACCAACAAATGCCTTGGAGGATCAGACTCCGTGTCAGACAAGTCTTCCATAGAACGCTTTGTGGCGCGTTTTTAGTTGCGAACCTCTTTACTCTGCCCTTTGACTTGGTCTTTTTGGCAGAAAGTGGGATTTCATCCTCACTAGATGTATCCTTTCGCGTCTCCTTGTGAGTCTCTTTATGCGTCTCCCCCTGAGATTGTGCAGCAGGTGAAGGACCAGAAGTAGTACACTTGGAAGAGTTGATGAGTGGGTCATTGGCAGCACCTTTAAAGATGTCTTCCTCTTGCACAGGAGTAGAGGTAGAGGGGCGCGTTGACTTAGGCGCAGAAGGAAGGGCGCAGAAACATGTTCTTCAACTTGGATGTCTTCATCAGACTCATCAAGTAAGGTTCTTGATTCCTTAGCTTTCTTTTTCTTTTTCTTTTCTTTCTTCTTTTCTTCGGGCGCAGGAGCCTTAGCTTTCTTTGATTTCTTTAGAGGCTTTGGGTCAGCAGCAGCCTTGCACTTAGGAGCAGGCGCAGCAGGCACTTGAATGGTAATCCCAGGCGCAGAAGATTTCTTGGTTTTTGTCTTCTTGCGCGGCGCATCAGAAGCGACGCCCTTGCCCTTCTCTTTATCCCCAACCTTATTCAAAACTAGCTCATAGACTGACTCATCCTCAGAGTCTGAGTCAGATGAGGATGCAGATTCCACCTCATTTTCAGAAATGGGAGGGGATCCTTGATCATCAGGATGAATGTCTTCAAATACATCAATGGAATCCGCCGCCCAACACATTCAGTAATCAAAGTTGTTCACCTCACGGCAAAAAATTGTGAAGAAATACGCGTGTATACGTGCGCGTGCCAGTGACATCAACTTTTAGAGAAGGGTCTTCATCTACCAGCTTACGCACAGAAGGAAAGCGCATGAAGACCGCAGTAAGAATTCTGCAGTGATTCTTGTACTTGGGTGGCTTCTTGGTATCTGCTGCCTTCTTCTTATAAACTCTTACCCAGCGCACTAACTCATCGAAAATGATCTCAGCCCAACTTAACTTTTTCTTCTTGTAGATCGCAGTGCAGCACATCCATTGCTTGCTGAAAAAGGTTGACTTATTGCCATTCTTGCAATTAATGGTGTCTCCGATGAGAGTGCAGAGGTGGTACATAAGTTCGCCAAATTCTTTCCTATCATGGTTATTGTATTGACCAACTAGAGTAGGAATCTTTATAAGCTTCTGCGCAACCTTGTCTTGCGTATCTTGAGAGAGCTTCTTCTTACTGCACGTAGGAAGTCCCATTGTTTGGCGTATGTGCGCGTAGTTGATGGTGACTGGATTGGATTTTTGATGTGCCCTTGGTTCCTTTGCTTGAGCAATAGCACCATTATTATCACAATAAAGGTCTATTGGATTAGCAATACTAGCAACAACTTCAAGTTCAGTGATGAACTTCTTAATCCAAATAGCTTCCTTTGCAGCATCTGATGCAGCAATATACTCAGCTTCCATTGTAGAATCAGCGGTTGTACTCTGCTTGGAACCCTTCCAGCTTACAGCTCCACCATTAAACATAAACACAAAACCCGATTGCGATCGACTGTCATCTCTGTCGGTTTGGAAGCTTGCATCCGTGTAAGCATTTACAACGAGATCATCTTCCACCCATAAATCTAACATGATCATCCCATGATCATTTAGCCTTTATACTAGTGCATACTATATGCATGATCCCGCTTCATCTCTTCCCATTCTAATTCATCAATGAACTACATCGACCTGAGCTTCTCATGATGAGAAGAATGTAGGCAATCTTCGGATCCGGTCTCAAACACTAACACACACACACACACACACACATTGATCATGATAGAAAGACCGATTCGTCGGGCAATACGAGTGATAACATGAATATTCTTCTTCTATTGTAATTTGACCCTCGAACCCTATTATTCTCACAAATAGTTTTCTCAATGTTTTAACAATAAATAAAACAACGTGGCGACTCTCGATTTCAAACTCACGTATTCACAATTATGACTATCATTTTGCAATTTATGGAAGAATTGGTAAAATTTTGAGTTTTAGGATCCGTTTGTTTCGCGTAAAACAACTTCCGGAAAATGATTTCCCAAAAAATGTTTTGCGGAAAATGGAAATAACTTCTGAGAAATGACATAAACATGTTTTTGGTTGTTTGGTAAATCTAAGGAAAATGTTTTTCGGAAAATATTTTCATATGAGAAAAAATAATTTATGAGAAAAAAAAAAGTAATATGAGAATTTTTTTTGAATGGGATGTGTGGTGTCGAGGGGTAAAATTGGGGAGGGGGGTGGAGTAGATGTTAAAAGATAATTTTAATATGAGTGATTTAAAAAAAAAATGGAAGGGGGTGGGTGGTAGATGGGGGTTATGGAGGGAAGGGAATGTAAGGTTGGAGGGTGGGGTGTGGATAGGATGGATGAAGGGGGGTAGTGTTGGAGGTGGAGTGGGTAGCGTGGGGTTGTATGAGGAGTTGGGTGTGTGAGTGAGGGAGTTAACATTTTCCGGAAAATGACTTACGGAGTAGAAATCCGTAAGTCATTTTACTTAGAAAAGTGGGAAAACCATTTTCCAAAAAATATTTTCTCCATTTTCCGATGCTTAAAAAATACCGAAAATAGGGTAAATATTTTCTAGAAGTTGTTTTACGCGAAACAAATGGAGCTTTAGTTTAACAAATGTAGTGCAAAATGGTTTTCAGTACTCCTACTTATGGAGTACTCATAAAAAATAAATAAAGGTAAAGGCTTATAGTAATTAAACTTTTAATGATAATCTTCCTTGAGGGATGCAGTCTCAACTTGATAGTAATACTTAATTTCAACCTGTCATTATTATATTTTTAAAATTCACTAGTCGTTTGTTCTAACTCCATTTACAAACAACCTTAACTATAAAAAATGATAACTATAAATATGATGAGATAGTTGTTTGATAATTGATTCTCATGTGTAAATATATTCAGAAAGTAACATTTTCATTTTCATCCATAACTTGTGAACCTTTTTTCAAATTACTAGTCTCTAATTTTTTTTTGTTCATTTGTCCTAACTTCATTTCAATGTAATAGTATATGCAAACATAAAATAAAAATAAAAATTATTTAGAAACTACTTTTTATTTTTAAATGGCTCAGAGGCCAGAAATTACAACTTTATATATTCTGCCCAATAATCATGTAAGATTTGGCTTTTTTCTTTAAAGAAAATTTGAAACCAAGTTTAGGGTTCGATCCCCCCCCCCTTTTTGCTTCTTGACTAAGTTAGGACATCATCAATAAAAAAAAAATTGGACGGGGCCAATGAACATTGCCTCACACACCTTGTCTCTTCTCTTACGAAAGGTCAATAGTTCAATCCCTTCTCGCATTAAATAAACAAATCATAAAAAAGTAGGTTGGGGGTTTGTTGAGATAGCCGAGATCCTTGAAGATCTCGGAATATATTATTTCCTATTTGTATGTATCTTTAGTTATTTAGTTTCCTATTTGATAAAGATGTAAATAGGTAAGAATTATCTTTTAGATATTTTGTAGGGATTTAGTCTTAGTCTCCAAGCAAGAGTCTTAGTATATATTTTGTATGTATGTACCGAAAATCACAAGGAAATAAACTGAATTTATTTTCCTCCATACTTTCTCCCTATTCTTGGTTTTAACTTGGCACCAGAGCCCGGTTTATCAAAGCCATGGCCGGCGACGATGAAGTCCAGAAATCCGGAGTTGAAAATTCCGGCAAAAGGATGGAGATCAAGGAAGAAAAGAGATCTCCTTATTTTCTTTCTTCAAGCGACAATCTAGGAATGATTATCACCCATGTTCAGTTGAAGGGTGAGAATTATGAAGAATGGGCACGAGTTTTCAAAGGATCGCTTCGAGCGAAGACGAAAACGGGTCCCATGCCCTGATGATTTTGATGAAGCCGACCATTGGTGGACGGTGAATTCCATGATTGTTTCATGGATTTTTAATACCATTGAACCAACTCTTCACTCCACTATTACCTATGTGGACGAAGCGAAGGTTCTGTGGGATGATTTAAAGGAGCGGTTTTCAATGGGGAATGGACCGAAGGCACAACAATTGAAGGCGGATATAGCAAACTGCAGACAAGGGAAGAACGAGAGAGTGGCTTCTTATTATGGGCGCATAAAGAAACTGTTGGACGCTCTTAATGACTTTGAAACGTTGCCAACATGTTCATGTACCGGCTGCAAGTGTAATATTAGAGCTATGTTAGTAAAAAGGCGTGAGGAGGAACGAGTTCATCAATTCGTCATGGGGCTAGAAACTCCGAAGTTTGAGAACGTAAAAACCTCCATTATCAACACAGAGCCACTGCCTTCTGTGAATAAGGCATATTCTAATGCTATAAGGGAAGAACAGGTGCTGGGAGGCAGACATGGGGAATTCCCGAATCCAGCCAGTTTCTTGTTAGAATGGTTGACAGATCAGTTGATAGACCAACTGTGAGCACATATGGCGCGTCAGTTGGCTTGACAGAAAAGAAGGATATGAGCAATGTCACTTGCTCTCACTGCCAGAAGAAAGGACACAGTGCAGATTCATGCTTCAGGCTGATAGGGTATCCAGAATGGTGGGAAGACCAGCGGGGGAAGCCAGCGAAAGGAAAAGGTGGAAATCAACCTTCTTCGGGAAGAAAAGATCAAGGGAAGCCGAGCACAAGGTCCAATAATGCAGAGGTCAGTGTCGAATGGGTTCCAGATCAGGCTAGAGCGTTGGGATTCACAGCAGATCAATGGAACAACTTCAAGAATTTTATGCAGACACAAGTGCCGACAACTGTCAGCACAGTTGGCAGCACAACTGGCAAGGCAACTGGTAAGATGAATGATAAACGTTGGCTTGTTGATAGTGGAGCCAACCGATATATAACAGAGGACATCTCTTTGCTCAGTGATGTTTATGAAATTAAGGCGGATCATATCGGTTTGCCTAATGGGAGATACATGAAAGCCACAAAGAAGGCAACGTTGAGATTGCCGCGAATCTTGTTTTAAAAAATGTCCTATATGCCCCAACTTTTAACTGCAATCTTTTATCTGTCTCTCAATTGTTTCGAGATTCTAATTATTTGGTGCATTTTTCTGACAAACAATGTGTTGTACAGGACCGGGTCTCGAAGAATCTGGCAGTTTTCAGTTGTGGCATCAGCGACTCGGGCATCCATCAAGCAAAATAGTGGGTTTGTTACCTTTTATTAATCGTAGTAGTATTAATAAAGACGTTTGTGAGATTTGTTGCAAGGCTAAACAAAGTAGGGACAAATTTTTACTTAGTGAAAGTAATTCTAATGAGATTTTTGATTTACTTCATTGTGATATTTGGGGTGATTATCGAAAACCTGCTTTGTGTGGTGCCGTTTATTTTTTAACCATTGTGGATGATTGTTCCCGAGCGGTGTGGGTTTATTTGGTCAAGTCCAAGAGTGATGTTTCCCAAATTTTGAAAAACTTTCTTGCCATGGTGGAGCGGCAATTTAATAAACGAGTCAAGAAAATTAGGAGTGATTATGGGACGGAATTTACTTGTTTGGAAAAATATTTTCTTGAACAAGGGATTGAACACCACACTACTTGTGTTCGTACGTCCCAACAAAAGGGAAGGGTGGAAAGAAAGCATAGACATATTTTAAATGTGCCTCGTGGTTTAATGTTTCAAGCAAAATTACTGGTTAAATTTTGGGGGGAGTGTGTGTTGGCGGCTGGACATTTAATTAATCGAACCCCCTCAAAATTATTAAACGGGAAAACTTCTCATGAAATTGTTTTTGGGAAACCTCCTTCTTACTCACATATTCGGGTATTTGGGTCTTTATGTTATGTTCATTATTCTCGGCGTGATAATGATAAGTTTGCAAGTCGAAGTAGGCGATATGTGTTCTTGGGGTATCCTCTTGGTAAGAAAGGATGGTATGTGTATGATCTTGATGAAAATAAGTTGCTCGTTTCTTGGGATGTTATTTTTGTGGAAAAGGAGTTCCCTTTTGCTCACGGACGGACTGACCAAGATGAAGCATACACGGATTCTGATATTTTCCTTTGTTCTTCCAATAATATGGAGGATTGTGAAGAATATGTACATATGACTGGTGCGTTGACTGCACAACCCACTGCATAGTTGACCGAACATTTGGCAGAACAAATACCTGTCGCGACCCCGGACCCCGCGGGCCCCGGGACCGCGAGCTGGACGTCGACTCTAAAACCAAAACTATGAAATACTGAAGTTAAAAATTCCATTTAATACCAAAAGGAAATGATCCAAAGTTTTACAAAACCAAGTTTGATAAAAACCAATTAAAACTTATCATAAACTTCCACAAGTTTATGCCCAACAAAATACAAATGTACAAAATCCTAATGACGTCAATGTTTGGTACAAATATCCCCAAAAGGTTACACATTGATATAATGTAAACCAACCTATACAACTTTCCCCAAAAGAACGGATCCACACTCGACGTCCTCTTTCTCGTGATCAGCGAGACTAATCCTTAGCACCTGGGGGGGGGGGGGGTTTAAGGAAAAACAAAGATAAAAGAAAGGGGTGAGATAAATCTCAATAAGTTACTAATGCAACTACATGACATGCTATGATGCAATATACAATAAGCAACGATAAATATCACATAGCACATAGCAATTATCATATAACAGATAGCAGCGGAAATAAACACATAACAAAGGATATAGCCAATGTTTTCCAAACCGGAACATCCAAATAAAGGATCGCTGCGCAGCTTCAATAATCAACAATCATCATCTTCATAATAGCATGAAAGCCGAAGAGAAAACCCCGGTACCGGAACCAATAACATAAAAGTGTCACAAGGGACAAGGATCATGACACAAAGTCATACCCGCTAGCCAGATACATTCACAAAGGAACGCTGACTTATCCTTTCCAAGGCCAATCTGGAGAAGGGGTAAAGAAGGGGGCAAAACAATGGTCAACATTATAATGGACTTGGCTTTGCCATTATAATCTTTCCCATCGCCCAAACACACACAAAATACCAGCTGGACTTTCACGTAAAGGCTAAGTAATAAAATACTAGCACGATAAACAACAAAGGATTCCAAAGTAGGGAATCATGCCAAATAATCACCAAGAAGATGAAATGAACCAACAATACACAATAAAGGTGCTTCAAAACCCCAATTCACCATTAACGAATTTCAAACACAAACTTGATCACAAAGGACCCAATTCTCTCACTAAAGTGTACAACAAAGTTCACTAGGGTCAACTAGGAGGACACCCAAGACTTAGACCAAAACGCAACCTTCATTCACACAACTTTAACAAATGTAAATTTTCAGAGGACTGTGCGGCCGCCCAAAGTGGGTTGTGCGGTCGCCCAAAAAGTCCCAAAACAAGAACAAAAGCTTTCAGAAAGATGCGCGGCTGCCCAGGAAGTTTTGTGCGGTCGCACAATGCTCTGGATTTCCAGAAATCGGGAAGAACAACATGGGTTCTTCCATTTTCAAACCCAAAACACAATCAACCCAAAATCCAACCTTCCAACTCATATACTAAAGTGCCAAAACGACTTATAAGTCTAAAAAGACTCCTAAAACAACATTTAACACTCGAAATCAAGAATCAAACCCAACATTCAAGATTTCACCATTTTTGATCAAAACCCAAATAAATTCCAAACAAATTCAAAACTCATCCAAACTTCAAATGGAACGCATCAAACACTATCTAAGCATGATATGAACATTTTAGCATTAAAATGGGGGAAAAGCAACTTACTTGAATTTTCTCAAAGTTGATGGATTTCGATTCTTTTTGGCTTCCTACGATCCTATCGACGATCTAAACATGTTTCACGTTTTAAGAAATGAGAGAAGATGGGAGGAAGAAGGAGAAAATGAAGAGAGATGAAGAGGAAGAAAACTTACCCACAATGCTTGGAGAGAGAGAGAGTTGTCTGGGAAGGAGAAGGATGAGTGAGGGAGGAGGTGAGGGAGGAGTAGGGAGGGAGTAGGAAAATTATTTTAAAAACTTACACTTAGGCCCCCTCTCTCACACTACACACACACACTCCATACTAGCAATTAGGACCCAACACTTCTACACTAGCCCAAATAACTCAAGTAAAATGCTAGGCATAATCATTATGAAACATAAAATGCACACATAATTATTTAAATAAATAATAATTTAAATAAATAAATAAGCAAATAATTAAATAAAAATCATTTAATTACTTAATAAAATAGAGCCTATATTTCGGGTCGTGACATTCACTCCCCCTTAAAGAAAATTCGACCCGAATTTTAACGAGACTCACCTTAAACAAAAAGCCACGGAAATTTCCTCTCGATCTCATCACGAAGCTCCCACGTCGACTCCTCGATGTTATGATTCCTCCAAAGGACTCTAACCAACGCAATGCTTTTGATCCTCAACTCTTGGACTTTGGAATCTAAGATCCGAACCGGTCGTTCCTCATAAGTCATATCGGGCTCAATATCTTCCGGTACCCTCGGTAACACGTGAGACGGATCATGAACATACTTCCGAAGCATAGAAATGTGAAAGACGTTGTGCAACCGGTCTAAAGATGGAGGTAACGCAAGACGATACGCTAGAAGTCCAACCTTTCCCAAAATCTCAAACGGACCAATAAACCTCGGAGCCAATTTGCCCTTCTTCCCAAACCTTCGGATACCCACCTTTGGAGATACTTTCAAGAACACCAAGTCACCAACCTGAAAACTAAGATCTCGCCTTCGGTTATCTGCATAGCTCTTATATCGACTCTGGGCTGTCTTCAATCTATCCCGGATAACTTTAACTTTCTCCACCGAATCCCGAAGCAAATCAATACTCAAAACTTTCGCTTCACCGACCTCATCCCAACAAATAGGCGATCTACACTTCCTTCCATACAAAGCCTCAAACGGTGCCATCTCGATACTAGCCTGATAACTGTTGTTGTAAGAGAATTCCACTAACGGTAGGTGCGAATCCCAAGAATCAGAAAAGTCTATCGCACAAGCTCGCAACATATCCTCAAGAATCTGAATAGTCCTCTCGGATTGACCATCGGTCTGGGGATGAAAAGCTGTGCTGAATCGCAAATCTGTACCCAAAGCTTCCTGAAACGCCTTCCAGAATCTAGAAGTAAACCTCGGGTCTCGATCTGACACAATGCTAACCGGAACCCCATGCAATCTAACAATCTCATCGATATAAAGGGTCGCAAGCTTCTCCATCGAATATCTGATATCAATAGGCAAGAAATGGGCGCTCTTGGTCAATCTATCCACTATTACCCAAACACTGTCATACTTCCTACGGGTACGAGGCAGTCCCGTAACGAAATCCATAGTCACATGATCCCATTTCCATTCCGGAATCTCTAACGGCTGAAGCAATCCCGCGGGTTTCTGATGCTCGGCTTTGACCTGCTGACAAGTTAAACACTTCGAAACATACTCAGCTATTTCCCTCTTCATATTAATCCACCAAAATTGTTGCTTCAAATTCTGATACATCTTCGTACTACCCGGATGAATAGTATACCTCGATTTGTGACCCTCATCAAGAACTCTCTGTTTGATTCCATCAACATCGGGTACGCACAAACGACCACGGAAAGTCAACACTCCCACCGGGCTCAAAGAAAAATCCTCGAAGTTCTTTTCCTTCAATTTACCCATTACCTTCACTAACTCGGGATCTTCTTTCTGAGCTTCCTTTATCCTCTGAATTAGGGTCGGAGACACTCTAATATTCGCAAAAATAGCCCCATGTCTCGATTCACGAGGAGACCAATCTCGAACATCCTCAAGCATTTTCCATTCGCAAACCATCATCGAAGCCACATAAGACTTTCTACTAATCGCATCGGCTACCACATTCGCCTTCCCCGGATGATAAGAAATCGTACAATCATAATCCTTCAACAATTCCATCCATCGTCGCTGTCGGTTATTCAACTCTTTCTGGGAGAAAAGGTACTTCAAACTCTTGTGATCGGTAAAAATCTCGAACTTCGCTCCATAAAGGTAGTGCTTCCATTTGTGCAACGCAAAGACAATAGCCGCTAACTCCATATCATGAGTCGGGTAATTCTGCTCACTAGGGGTCAACTTCCTCGAAGCATAAGCAATCACTTTCCCATTCTGCATCAATACACAACCCAAACCTTCTTTAGAAGCATCACTATAAATCACTAGGCCATCGCTCCCATTAGGCAAAGTCAAGATCGGTGCGGTAGTCAACCTCTTCTTCAATTCTTCGAAACCCTTGTCACATTTCTCGGTCCACAAAAACGGAACATTCTTCCGGGTCAACTGAGTCATCGGAGTAGCAATCCTCGAGAACCCTTCAATAAATCTTCGGTAATACCCGGCTAAACCAAGAAAACTACGAATCTCGGTCACTGACTCGGGTCTCTTCCAATCCACTATGGCTTCAATCTTTGAAGGATCCACCGAAATCCCCTCTTTCGAAATAACATGACCCAGAAATGACACCTTCTCGAGCCAAAATTCGCATTTACTGAACTTCGCAAATAATTTCTCCCTCGCAAGAACGGATAAAACTGTCCTCAAATGCTGCTCATGCTCCTCTCGAGATTTCGAATAAACAAGAATGTCGTCGATGAAAACCACCACGAACGAATCAAGATAAGGATGGAAAATCCGGTTCATCAAATCCATAAACACGGCCGGCGCGTTCGTCAGCCCAAACGGCATAACCAAGAACTCATAATGACCGTACCGAGTGCGAAAAGCAGTCTTCGGAATATCCTCCGATCTAACCTTCAACTGATGGTACCCACTCCTCAAATCAAGTTTAGAGAAAACCACGGACCCTTGAAGCTGATCAAACAAATCATCAATATGCGGTAGAGGATACTTGTTCTTCACCGTAACCTGATTCAACTTTCTGTAATCTATACACAATCTCAAGGAACCGTCTTTCTTTCGCACAAACAAAACCGGTGCTCCCCACGGGGAAACACTAGGGCGGATAAACCCTCGATCAAGCAACTCTTGCAACTGAACCTTCAATTCTTTCAACTCTGCGGGAGCTAACCTATAAGGCGCTTTCGAAATCGGAGCCGTACCCGGCAAAAGATCTATACAAAACTCAATCTCACGATCGGGAGGCATATCATACTCGGTAGAGAAAACATCGGGAAATTCCCGGACTACCCGAACACTATCAAAACTAGGGGATTCTTTCCTAGTATCAAGAACACTAGCCAAATACCCCTCACAACCACTATACAATAATTTTCTCGCTTTCAAATAAGAAATTAAGTGAACCCTTCTACTCAGAGGACTAGCCTCAAACACAAATTTAGGCACATCGGGAATAGAAAAAGTAACAGTTTTCTTACGGCAATCAACAGAAGCGTGAAACTTGCTCAACCAATCCATACCCAAAATGACATCAAAGTCTTGGATAGGAAGAACTACCAAATCCGCACAAAGGACTCGACCACAAATAACCACATCACAAGCACGAAAGACTCGATCAGAAATCAAGCATTCTCCTATAGGGGTCGACACCTCTAGCACGTACGGTAAAGACTCGAATCCAGCATTTAACATGGAAGCAAATTGCACAGAAATGTATGAATGAGATGATCCTGGATCTACTAACGCTCGTGCGCTCACATTAGACACAGAAACAATACCTCCAATAACGGATGGATCATCGGTAGCTTGTTGTTGATTCATGGCATATACCTTCCCTTGGACCTTGGGCTTCCCAGCTGCATCCCTTTTCTGACCCTGATTATTACCAACTCCTGACCCGGATGACTGACCTCGGTACCTCGTGCACTCTCTCGCAAAGTGCCCCATTTCACCACAATTGGTGCACCTTCCTTGCTTTTTCCAACACTTATCCTCCGCATGGCCTACCTTCTGACAAAAGGTACAAGGCTTCCTAATTTGGCTCCCTTGGTTCCCGGAAGTGGTACCCGGGTTCCTTAGGATCGGTTGCCCTCGGAACTGAGATTGTCCCCCAAAGTTACCTCGGTTATCGGAACGGTGTTGTGGCTTGCCTTGAGCTCCTTGCTTACTCGGGTTGGCTACCTCGGTCTTCCTTTTATGCTCCCCAATATCTTGCTCTATTAAATAGGCTCGGTCCACCGCATCTTGGAAAGTCACAATCCGTTGAGCAATCAGTTGAGTACGGATGGAGGTCTTCAATCCCCTAATGAATCTCATAGCCTTTTGTTCCTCGGTCCTCACCAAATAGTCGCAACACTGGGCTAATTCTATGAACTTAGCCGAGTATTGTGCTATAGACAACACACCTTGCTCCAAGTTGAGTAGCTCGATCTCCTTTCGGTTTTGATCAACAACCGGAATGAAATGCTCCTTGAACTTGCGCACAAACAACTCCCATGCATACACCGTGTGAGTATCATCCCAAGTAGCTTTGACACCTTTCCACCAATGCTCGGCGGCTCCCACAAGCTTATAAGCCGCGAACCGGACCTTGTCCTCATCCGAACACCCAAATACATCATAAATCTTCTCCATAGACTCAATCCATAACTCAGCCTTCCTTACATCGGGCTCCCCATTGAATTCAACCGGTTTAAGTTTCAGAAATTGCTCCAATCCATAGCGGGGTGGTGCTTGCTCTACCCTCGGACCTTGATCATGTATGGCCTTCATGGCCGCCTCAAACATGCCTTGAAACATGGCACGGGCTTCTTCCCTTGTATCATTCTGATTCTGTGCCCCACTAGTACCTCCTCTGTTTCTTCTTCCAGACATTGAGAACAATTACCTGCATAAAACATCAACTGTTAATCACTCCGCACTCTACTACCCACCTAGGTCATACTAATCCACCTAGACTTATACTTAGAGCTAATGCCATAGCTCTGATACCAACTGTCGCGACCCCGGACCCCGCGGGCCCCGGGACCGCGAGCTGGACGTCGACTCTAAAACCAAAACTATGAAATACTGAAGTTAAAAATTCCATTTAATACCAAAAGGTAATGATCCAAAGTTTTACAAAACCAAGTTTGATAAAAACCAATTAAAACTTATCATAAACTTCCACAAGTTTATGCCCAACAAAATACAAATGTACAAAATCCTAATGACGTCAATGTTTGGTACAAATATCCCCAAAAGGTTACACATTGATATAATGTAAACCAACCTATACAACTTTCCCCAAAAGAACGGATCCACACTCGACGTCCTCTTTCTCGTGATCAGCGAGACTAATCCTTAGCACCTGGGGGGGTTAAGGAAAAACAAAGATAAAAGAAAGGGGTGAGATAAATCTCAATAAGTTACTAATGCAACTACATGACATGCTATGATGCAATATACAATAAGCAACGATAAATATCACATAGCACATAGCAATTATCATATAACAGATAGCAGCGGAAATAAACACATAACAAAGGATATAGCCAAGGTTTTCCAAACCGGAACATCCAAATAAAGGATCGTTGCGCAGCTTCAATAATCAACAATCATCATCTTCATAATAGCATGAAAGCCGAAGAGAAAACCCCGGTACCGGAACCAATAACATAAAAGTGTCACAAGGGACAAGGATCATGACACAAAGTCATACCCGCTAGCCAGATGCATTCACAAAGGAACGCTGACTTATCCTTTCCAAGGCCAATCTGGAGAAGGGGTAAAGAAGGGGGCAAAACAATGGTCAACATTATAATGGACTTGGCTTTGCCATTATAATCTTTCCCATCGCCCAAACACACACAAAATACCAGCTGGACTTTCACGTAAAGGCTAAGTAATAAAATACTAGCACGATAAACAACAAAGGATTCCAAAGTAGGGAATCATGCCAAATAATCACCAAGAAGATGAAATGAACCAACAATACACAATAAAGGTGCTTCAAAACCCCAATTCACCATTAACGAATTTCAAACACAAACTTGATCACAAAGGACCCAATTCTCTCACTAAAGTGTACAACAAAGTTCACTAGGGTCAACTAGGAGGACACCCAAGACTTAGACCAAAACGCAACCTTCATTCACACAACTTTAACAAATGTAAATTTTCAGAGGACTGTGCGGCCGCCCAAAGTGGGTTGTGCGGTCGCCCAAAAAGTCCCAAAACAAGAACAAAAGCTTTCAGAAAGATGCGCGGCCGCCCAGGAAGTTTTGTGCGGTCGCACAATGCTCTGGATTTCCAGAAATCGGGAAGAACAACATGGGTTCTTCCATTTTCAAACCCAAAACACAATCAACCCAAAATCCAACCTTCCAACTCATATACTAAAGTGCCAAAACGACTTATAAGTCTAAAAAGACTCCTAAAACAACATTTAACACTCAAAATCAAGAATCAAACCCAACATTCAAGATTTCACCATTTTTGATCAAAACCCAAATAAATTCCAAACAAATTCAAAACTCATCCAAACTTCAAATGGAACGCATCAAACACTATCTAAGCATGATATGAACATTTTAGCATTAAAATGGGGGAAAAGCAACTTACTTGAATTTTCTCAAAGTTGATGGATTTCGATTCTTTTTGGCTTCCTACGATCCTATCGACGATCTAAACATGTTTCACGTTTTAAGAAATGAGAGAATATGGGAGGAAGAAGGAGAAAATGAAGAGAGATGAAGAGGAAGAAAACTTACCCACAATGCTTGGAGAGAGAGAGAGTTGTCTGGGAATGAGAAGGATGAGTGAGGGAGGAGGTGAGGGAGGAGTAGGGAGGGAGTAGGAAAATTATTTTAAAAACTTACACTTAGGCCCCCTCTCTCACACTACACACACACACTCCATACTAGCAATTAGGACCCAACACTTCTACACTAGCCCAAATAACTCAAGTAAAATGCTAGGCATAATCATTATAAAACATAAAATGCACACATAATTATTTAAATAAATAATAATTTAAATAAATAAATAAGCAAATAATTAAATAAAAATCATTTAATTACTTAATAAAATAGAGCCTATATTTCGGGTCGTGACAATACCTGCCACTGATGAAGTTCCTGATCCAGCTTTCAACCAACTGACTGACCAAGTGACTGACCAGTTGACAGAACAGATTCCCACACAGTTGACTGAACAGGTTGAACAGCCTGCCGATTTGATTGAACCAGAAAATTTGGGACGTGGTCAGAGAGTTAAGGTTCCTTCAACCAGATATCCAGCTTCTTAATATGAATTGGGACAATTACAGGCACATACCACTCAAGCTACACCCCCGTCCCGTCCATCTTCTCAATCCAAATCTTCAGGTACTCGCTATCCCTTATCACACTTTGTCAATTGCACTAAATTCTCGTCTTCACATCGTTGTTTTTTGGTTGCTATTGACTCAGGTGTTGAGCCCAAACAATTTAGTGAGGCGGTTAAACTTCCTCAATGGCGCGAGGCTATATCTAAAGATCTTAATGCTCTTGATCAGAATGGAACATGGGAATTGGTTGATGCTCCTCTTGATAAAAAGGTGATTGGAAACAAATGGGTCTATAAAATAAAGTACAATGCTGATGGAACAATTGAGCGCTGCAAAGCTCGATTGGTGATCTTGGTAAATAGACAAGTTGAGGGTGTTGATTTTAAAGAAACGTTTGCACCTACCATCAAAATGGTTACGGTACGAGTTTTTCTTAGTATTGTTGCGGTCAAAGGATGGGAACTTCATCAAATGGATGTTCACAATGCCTTTTTACATGGTGATCTTAGTGAAGAGGTGTATATGAAGGTACCGTTGGGACATCCGACTTCATCCTCTGGGAAGGTTTGTAAACTTAAAAAGTCCTTGTATGGTCTTCGCCAGGCTCCTCGTTACTGGTTTGCCAAACTTTGTATGGCATTGAAGGGGTACGGATTTGTTCAGTCATGTTCTGATTATTCTTTATTTTCGTTCAAAACTTCCGCTGCTGAAATACATGTTCTTGTCTATGTTGACGACTTGGTTATTGGTGGGAATGATCCAGTTGCCATTAGCCGCTTCAAGGACTATCTTAGTAGTTGCTTTCGCATGAAAGACCTTGGGCGTCTTAAGTATTTTTTGGGGCTTGAAGTGGCGACACATCCGGATGGTATTTTTCTGTCTCAGCGCAAGTATGCGCTTGATATACTTTCTGAGGTTGGTCTTCTTGGAGCACGTCCAGCCATTACTCCTATTGAGCAGAATCACCGTTTGGCTTTGATTGAAGATGATGATTTACGAGATCTTGAGGCTTATAGGCGACTTGTGGGCCGCCTTATCTGAGTAAACTGCTTTTCTGCCCCTCGTACTATGGCTCCAACATCAATTTGACACTCGTACTGTTGAAACAACAAATGTATGATGCGTACTATAGTTTTATTAGCAAAATCAACCAATTTACTATTTAATCGTTAATTTTTTCTAACACACGTTATGTTTTTTAACGGACGTTAATTTATTTTAACAAATGTTTATAATTTAACCAAAGTTAGAATTAAACTTTACAAATACTGGGTTGGAACCAAACAATTACAAGACAAGCCAAATTCCGGTAGCCGGCACACCAACCAAACATGGCACTGTTCTACGACCGTTTACAAGAGCTCAAAGACTTCAACGAATCAAAAGCCGGCGTCAAAGGCCTAGTCGACTCCGGTATAGTAAAGATTCCCCAAATGTTCATAAGACCCGCCGACAAACTCGCCGGAGACTACCCAGTTTCTGACACCCTTCTCTCCATTCCCGTCATCGACCTTGGACAAACTGAGAATGATCGAGCCATGGTTGTTGAAAGTGTGCGGCGAGCAGCAGAGACTTTGGGGTTTTTCCAGGTGGTTAATCATGGAGTACCAATCCGGGTTTTGGAGGACATGTTGAGAGGGGTGCGTGGGTTCCATGAATTGGGGAAGGAGATTAAATCAAAGTTTATAGTAGAGAATTTGGGAAGAAGGTCAAGTATGGAAGTAATTTTGATTTGTACGAATCTAGGTCTGCTAATTGGAAGGATACTCTGTTTTCAGTCATGGCTCCGGAGCCTTTTAACCCACTTGACTTGCCTGAGGTCTGCAGTATCCCCTCCCCCTCTCTCTCTCTTTCTCACCCACCCAAATAAATTCTCTCTCATGCATCTAAAGTAAAGAGACCATAGAAGAAGGGCTAGTTCAAGTCTCCCCACTAATCCAAAAAGTTGATTCTTGTGCAGGTTTGTTGATAGGATAGATCTGAAACATTTATTTGAAGAAGGAGAGATAATCGCAGGCGAATCACGTGAGTTTTTGAGAGATATGGAGGAGATGTGGCCGGACAACGTCCCGTGGTGGTGGCCGGAGATTGAGAAGAGAACCGGAGTTAGAGAGATAAACGGGGAGAGAGAAAGTAAATGTGTGTATTGATATTTGTGATGCTACTTTAGAGAGATAAAGAGGGAGTATGTAAGAAGGTCTATATTTTTCCGTTAAGTTATTAATATTTGTTTAAATAACTTAATGTCCATTAAAAAACTAACGTTCGTTAAAAAAATTAACAACTGAATAGTAAATTGGTTTATTTTGCTACTAAAACTATAGTACGCATCATACATTTGGTGTTTCAGTAGTACGGGTGTCAAATTGATGTTGGAGCCATAGTACGAGGGCCAGAAAAGCAGTTTACTCCGCCTTATCTATCTTACTATTACTCGCCCAGAGTTTTCCTACAGTGTGCATACTCTTGCACAATTCATGACTCGGTCTAAGAGGGCTCACTGGATGGCCGCTCTACGTGTTGTTCGGTATCTGAAAAATCATCCAGGTCAAGGACTTTTGTTGCGCTCTGATTCTGCTTTTCATCTTCGAGCATATTGTGATTCTGATTGGGAAAGTTGTCCTCTTACTCGGTGCTCTCTTACTGTTTATTTTGTTTTCTTGGGTCACACTCCAATCTCTTGGAAAACCAAGAAACAAACAACTATTTCACGATCATCGGCCAAGGCAGAATATCGTTCTATGGCAAGTGCCACGTGTGAATTGAAATGGCTTCGAAGTTTGCTTGGTTCATTCGGCATTTCCCATTCCGCTCCTATGACTGTTTTGTGTGACAGTCAATCCGCGTTGCATATGACCCAAAATCCTGTCCATCACGAGCGAACCAAACATATTGAGGTTGACTGTCATCTTGTTCGCAATGCTGTTCAGTCAAGTGTCATCACAACTGCCTATGTACATACGACTTCACAGTTGGCTGATCTTCTTACTAAGGCATTGGGTAGTCGACAGTTTCTCCATCTTCTAGGCAAGTTGGGCGTCTGCGACTTACACGCTCCAACTTGAGGGGGGGTGTTGAGATAGCCGAGATCCTTGAAAATCTCGGAATATATTCTTTCCTATTTGTATGTATCTTTAGTTATTTAGTTTCCTATTTGATAAAGATGTAAATAGGTAGGAATTATCTTTTAGCTATTTTGTAGGGATTTAGTCTTAGTCTCCAAGCAAGAGTCTTAGTATATATTTTGTATGTATGTACCGAAAATCACAAGGAAATAAACTGAATTTATTTTCCTCCATACTTTCTCCCTATTCTTGGTTTTAACTGGGTTCACTCGGAGTTCTTTTTACCTGACCATTAATTTGATATTAGGTACATTATAATTGAATCAATTGTTTTCAGATTTACAAACTTACTTTTTTAGTCCCATTTATATTGATCACATTTGAATTTTTTTATCAAAACGAGTGAACTTTGAATATATACACACACATATATACACACACACACATATATAAATGAGACACGAGGAGTAACCATCTTAATGAAAATTTAAAAATTGTTATTGATAAATCTTTTAGTGATTTATCATTAATATTTTATGAAACTTCACTAGCATGATTAGATTGACTTTAACGTTTGGCCAAAATTCACTTGTGTTGACAAAAAAAATCAAACGTGATAAATATAAATGAGAGAAAGGGAGTAATTTTCATAGACAGTTAGTCATTCCTTTTACGTTGTTACCACAAATGAACTTTAAGCAATAATTAAGATTACTTTAAATTATTCTAATGAAAGTTAAAAATCTGTCATCGATACACATCAGTACCATTTTTTTAGATTTCATTAAGATTATTAAGAGTAACCTAAAGTATTGTTCAAAGTTCATCCAAACTACACTGAGGCCGTTATATCGATATTAATGTTTGTTCAAAGTTCACTAGTGTTTGACCAATAAAAATCAAAGTACCCGATATAAATAAGACGAAATGAGTAATTTTTTAAATATATATATATATATATATATAATTGTGACGGGATATGTGAGATTAATTAAAAAGAGAGATTGGTTACCATATATAGGAAGTAATCAAATATTATTATTTTTGTTTTAAAATACATACATGATTATAATTTATTATAATTTGTTATTAATTGAAAATAAATTTGTACTCCCATCGTCTCAGAGAAAGGGCTGGTCCCCTGTGAAACCGTTTCACGGCGTGAGACGGATTCTCTATGGGCCCACACACACCCGCCCAACATTTTTTTTTCTTTTTTGCTCCCCAACTTTTATTTTCCCCTCTATTTTTCGCTCGCCAACAAATATTACACTTTTAATAAAAGAATGTAACATTTTTCTTTTTCTAAATGTAGCAGCTTTTATTCAGAAATGTTACCTTAGTTTTGCAGAAATTGATTAAGGATAACATAAGATTGACTGCAAAACTAATGTTACATTTTATAATAAATGAATGCAACATTATTTTTTTCAATTGTAACAAGTTTTATTCTGAAATGTAACATCTTTTAATCTGAAATGTAACCATACTTTTGAACAAAAGGGATTGACGATAACACAAGATTTACTCCAAAAACTACTGTTACATTTTATTATAAAAACTATTACATTCATTTCTGTAATTTTTTTTTTGGTAAAACACTTAATAATTTATCAATTACAAAGGCTGAATGTAATAATTGAAATCTTGTAATGTAACATATTAGTTCTGTAAAAAAAAAAATCTAAAATAGTTTATTGTTTTTTTTTTGAGAAAGTAATAATTGGAATACAACTGATTATATACATGTCTTAATTTTATTTTAAAGAACAAAATGTAACATTTACTTTATAAAACTGTTACATTCATCTATATAACTAATTATAATCATAATATACCCTGTTACATTTTAATTATTACTTTCTCTAACAAAAAAAAACTATCAAACTATTTAAATTTTTCTGCGAAACTACTGTTACATTTAACAATAAAATAGTTACTTTATCAATACTACACTGTTATATTTTTCATAAAAGTGTTACATTTCAGGCGACGAACAGTTCAGTTTTTTTGTTTGTTAAAAATATGTTTTTAAAAATTAATAATTTCGAACCATATCATGTCCTATCTAGTTTGATTCGTCTCATCGAGATGAACACAATATTGTTTTCAGATTATTTTTTTACATCAGAATCTCAAAATATTACATTTTAAAGTTATTGGAAGTTTTTTTAAGGCGCGTCACGTGGCACGCGCTGGGAGCCAGGGAAGCTGGGCGTGCGGATCTCGGCTAGGCTGGTCGCTCCGTCTCACAAGGTAAGAATGTCTCACTCAAGTATTTGCCCAGATTAAGAGTCTTAGTTTTGTTGTGCACGCTTATTAAGGAAACAAAAAAAAAGAATATATATTGCAAGTGAGTTGAGGATATAATTATCCAAAACAATATTCGTCACGTGGCACGAGCTGGGAGCCAGGGAAGCTGGGCGGGCGGATCTCGGCTAGGCTGGTCGCTCCGTCTCACAAGGTAAGAATGTCTCACTCAAGTATTTGCCCAGATTAAGAGTCTTAGTTTTATTGTGCACGCTTATTAAGGAAACAAAAAAAAAAGAATATATATTGCAAGTGAGTTGAGGATATAATTATCCAAAACAATATTTATACTGCAAATGGGCAAAAAGTAAGTTAGTAAATGTTGGTTTTATTGTAATTATATAAGCATTAGAAGTAGTAGTAGCGTAGCTAGCAATATGTTCAAAGGGGTCCGATATATTTTAGACGTAAATATTGTTGGGAAAATGTGTAAATGTGTGAAGGAAATTGCGCGCGTTTCATTAGAAAAATCGTTTGTCAATTTTTTATATATTTCAATGTGGATTCATTAACTCCTACGTGTTAATAATAAATTGGTGTGTTCAAATTATTTAGTGGAAGGTAGGAGTTGGAATGCTCAAAAGATAATGGGTAAGTTGGGAATGGGTAAGTATCCCACATGAAAAGGGAAGGGAAAATTCCCTAGGCTCCTTCCTTTTAAAAGGGCATCCCAAATGGGACAATGAGGAAAATAATTTGAAAGACCATGGGTGAGTAAAGTTTTGAGAACTTATCCCACATTGGTTTAGGATAAAAAGGTGAGCTAGTTTAAATACAATTAACCATTTGTATGGGTTAAGATTGTGTGGACTAGAGGCTCTCTCTCGCGCCCGGGTGTGCAGGGGGTGCAAATTTCAGTTAAAATTTCACAATTTGTGCATCGGACCACCGGACTCATGTGTGCGCGTCCTGCGGACACGAATGTGGCTCGACAAGCCACCTTTTTGTGCATTTTTTTTCGGTCCAAACAGAAAGAATTCGAATTTATTTGTCATCAATTCAATTCTTTGATTTTGTAACAGTCAAGTGTTTTAATCCTTGATCTGTAACAGCTCATTCATTGCTCCATTGATTCCAATTTAATGAGGTAATTAAATGGGAGATACTCTGAGCAGTTTATGGCCATTTTCACAGCCATTTTCTGTACACAATTCAGCAGTCTCTCACCTTCTTGCTTTCAGCGTTTTTCTTTGGCCCTCTTTTTCTTTCGTGGTGACTCAGTCCAAGCACGTCGAAGATCGCTGGAGGTACTATTGTGCAGTCATTGTCCGGTCCGTCCGTTGTATCCTGGGAGACAGGCGTCCAACGTATCCTCAAGAACAACATTGGTGAGGGGGCGAATTTGTCTTAAGGACAGTGTTGTTTTACACGACTCGGACAAACCCATCAAGAATACTTTCCAGTTTCTGTTTCTCTTTTGTTGTAATTTTATTCTGTTTTCTTCATTTTGTTGTTATATCTCTAACAAATATTACATAATAATGTACAAACTTAATTAGAAAGAGGGTAAAAATTGGAACTTAGTGTAATTTTTTTCTTTAAGAGAGCGCGTCAAAACTTAGGATTTCTTATACTTTAAGGGCTAAAAGAGGAGTATTTATTTTTAAAATTTTAAAGGTAGTAAAATATTAACATGTAAAAGACAAAGCGGGTTGACCCCGTTGGTTATGCTCAATTATCGCTACTGATTAGAAGGACATAGTTGTCTAAAATACTATTCCCTATGTCCCATGTTTCAGGATGATAGTCCCCCTATTTTTATGGGTTTTACGAAAGAATTTTGAGTAATAATTAAGGCTAATTTTAATTATTCTAATGAAATTTTTGAAATTGTTCTTGATACACCATTGTAAATACTATTAATATTAATTTTTAGATTCACATTAACATAATTATAAGTAGCATTTATAACTTCCCTCGTAATAACAACGAAAAAAGGTAGACTATCTTTCTGGGGCGGAGGGAGTATTACTCGCTTTCTTCATTTGCAATTTTGAGAAATGAACTCTTACTCTAAGACATACCAAAATAATAATGTAACTCTTAACTCTAAAATAAATAACTATTACTTAAGTAAGGAGGGAGTATAAAATTTGATAATTCGTTTTAGTAGAAATGGACAACAGGTAGTAAAGAAAAAAGTGAGAAGACTATTCTCTCGGTTCATTTTAAACTTCAAAAAAAATTATTTCGATTGTCTTATTTTTTTCGAAATCTAAAAAGGAAAGATTTTTATATTTATTTATTTTATTTGTGAACTTCATATGTCATACTCACAATAATTATCCACTAACTATTTCATACCCCATTTTCTCTCTCTTACCAAACTATCTACACTCATAAAATATCATCTTTTTCACTTTTTTTTTTTAATTTTATACTATTTTTTTTTCAAATTTAAAACGAAACGGAAAGAGTATTAAGGAAGTTTTAGTGTAGAACACCTGTGGAAGATGATGATATACACGACTGACAAAAACCTCTTGCTCTCCATGTCCACACCCATTTACTGTATAAATAATGGAGTATGCCAAGGTGGACATAAGTCATTTCAATGTCAGATATCTGCAGGTCCCCACCCTCTGCCACACTCCTTCTCCCCCTCTCCTTCCCGGGTGCTTTTCTTCTGCCACTATACCTGTTTTCTTTCAAGGATTCAATTATTAGCACTGATTGTTAATCTGTCTAACCTCTGTAAAAATTAGTGTAAATTGTGATTTGGTTATTTAAGTTTTATACCCTCCCATTTAGTTTTAATTTAAAAACGAATTGAGCAAAGAAATTTAAAAAATTAAAGATAGCACGAATTTTAGTGTTAATATCAAGGGTTAATTGCAATTTGGTTACCTGAGTTTTACAAAATGTTGCAATTGGTTATCGAATATGTAAATGTTCAAATTCAATTCTTAAGTTTGTATTTTTGTTGCAATGTGATGTAAAAATTGATGAAGTGTTAGAATACTAACGAAATTTTGTCATGTGCACTTGAGGGGACAAAATTGTCTTTCTGCTATGGCAGTTAACGACAACTAACGAAGTTGAATTTATTTTTTCAAAAATGTTATTATATGTGAGTTTTTTAACGAGAAATATAATCCCCATTAACACCCTCCATCTCCATGATCAACTGTAACACCACCATCACCTCCACTTACAACCCAGCCCAACGCCACTGCTGCCATTCTCCACCACCACCCACCCACCCACTAACACCACCAACCCTTACCCCACCACCACCAATGTTACTTATATACTACCATCCAAATTCTAAAAAAAAAAAAAAAAAAAAAAAACAGGGCTAAGAACTATAGATACAAGAATCATAAATTTGATTTAAAATCATTTATTAGAAAAAATCAAAGATGAAGAAGCGTTGCATTTCAAAATCAAAAATTTAACAATTCAATTAAATTCAATTACTCCTTTACTTCGAGATTTGTAAATTGAAACAAAAGCCAAAATCTGAAATTATCTCAAGGTCTCGTGCAAGCCGATGGTCAGACAACAGAGGGGTGGCGCAAGGTGAAGAAAATGGTGAGGGACGGACAAGGATTTGCAGGTTGCTGGGGAAACGAAGTCGAATCAATGGTCACCGGTGAGGAAAGGGAGACGACGGCAAACCACGATATCGCCAGATTCAAATCAGGACAAATCTGGAAAAAATTAGAGCGGTGACGACGACGACAAGGGAGTGGGAGGGGGCGGAGAAGAAGATCAGAGTTTGCAAAAGGGAAGAGGTCGACAATTGCGTTAGGGTTTGGAGAGATAGAGAGCGTGTGTTTGGAGAGAGAGAGAGAGAGAGAGAGAGAGAACTGAGCGTATGGTTTTTTCTTTTTCTTTTCTTTTTTACTTTGTATATGCATTAAATGACCTTTTTACCCATTCAATGCTTATGAAAATGACATATATGTCCCTTGAAAAATCATGTGCGTGGCACGTGACAAACATTTCGTTAGTTTTCTAACACCCCATCCATTTTTATATCACATTGCAACAAAAAATACAAACTTAGGAATTGGATTTGAACATTTACATATTCGATAACCAATTGCAACATCTTGTAAAAACTCAGGTAACCAAATTGCAATTAGCCCTAATATTCAAAGAGTATAGTGTTGTGAGTATACGTAGGATTCAATTAATAGATTCTTCTTCTTCTTCTTTTTTTTGTGTGTGTGTGTGTTGCAACACTCATCAACAAATCAACAACAAAAGAACTTTTTATTTTTTAAACTGTAAAATGCATATTTACTTTTAAATATACTTCTTCTGTCTATAAATAGAAGTTCATTTTTCATATTATTTCAAAATGAGTGTCTAATATATTTTTTTTATTTTTAAATATTCTTCATTCATCTTAAAATGAATGTTTATTTTTAAAATAATTTTTTTGGTTCCGAAATGAATGTCTAGTTTTTCTTAGATTAAAATTAACAAATATTTTTAAAGGTTTTTAAAAAATAATCATTCATATTGGAATGGATGGAGTGAAACCTAATGAGAAAAAAAAACAGCTTTATCATATCAATTGTCTCTCTTTTTTTATACTCTTTCTTTCAATAAAACAATCAATAAATATAACAAACTTTGCAAAGTTTGATGTAAGGGTAATAGTAGAATTTAAATAGTTTTAAATGCCCGAAAAGTTTCTCATAACATGTTGTATTATTCAGGAAGTAATATTCTGCAATGTACTGCATCACCTAACAATACATACTTGATATAATACTGCATGGAAGCGGCGGTAGTGACCGACATATAGTGGAGGCCGGCGGTAGTGGTAGATGGCAGTAGTATTGATGTTGTAACATAATTTTATATTATTTCATATTGCATCTAGTATGATATAGTACTACATGGTAACTTCCTGAAAATTTTAATCTAAGACAAAACTTGAGGGAAAGTAATTTATCCAAAAAAGGAACTTGTGGGTCATTTTTAAGCAAAAAATACTCTTAATCTCTCTAATCAAATACCATACCCATAATATTCTCTCTCCTAAACGCAACAAGACCTTAATCTTTTTATTTCCCAAATCGCCTCAGATGAATTCCTTACTCTATGATGAAATACTCCTCCAAATCCTTTCTAAACTGCCTAGTTCCCAAAAGAACTCCAATCCCCCCATTTATAGAGAGGCGTCTCAATCTCCAAGGTCATTTGGTGCGCTCGGTTAAGCTGCTAGACATGAAATTTCTCGAATCGGCCAAAAAAAAAAAAAAAAAAAAATCTAGTTTTGAATTTTTTACATGTTTTTTAATGAATTTTTCTATTAATAACTTACTTAAGATATTACAATAGTACAAGTGAAAGTGCATTGGGTGAAAATTGGACTCCTGACATTTCATATAGAAAGTAATTCTGGATGCCGATTAATCAAGATCTCTTTGACAATTTTTACATGTTAATTAACTCTATGTATGCATGATTGCCCCTGAAGTTCAAGTAGGGAGTGGGGTAGGGTGAGGACATTGAGTTGGGTAAGGTTAGAAGGCGGTACTTAGTTGGTGAGGGTAAGAAGGGAGGTGAGGCAATAATGATTTTCCACTTTCAGACATTGGTTGAGGGCTATAATAAGTACTTATTGTAATAACCGCAAATTTTTTTTATTTATTTATTTAATTACTTTAAATTGGGTACATTAATTTAATTAAATAAAAATTAGAATTAATAGATTAACTAAGGAGTGGGCCGAAAAATTGGGTTGGCCCGAACTTAGTTAATTAGACCCAACCCAAACTAACTATTACCCAAGAGTATAAATACCATGTTTAGTGAAATTTTAGGTTTTCACTTCTTAATTATCAAAAAGAACAAAACACAAAAACCCTAAACCTAACCCAAGCCGCCGGCCGAAAGTCAGAGAGAGGAGGGAGGAGAGATTTCGACTTGTTCGTTGACGATTAATCCGATCATTCTCAAGGTAAGGTCAAACCCCATCTTTTAAATTTATTTCAATGAATTCGGTTTATTAGAACTTAAACTATGCATGATTTAAGAATATAAATATTAGGGTTTTACATGCTAGTGATTTAATGACAAAATCTTAAAAGGTTGATTTATTTGATCTAAATGCTATGGTAAGATGTTGATCTTCATGATAGTTTATTTTTAAGCTTGATTATATAACCATGATTTGAATGGATTAATGCTATGCAATGCTTGTGGATTGAACAAATAAATCATTGAGGTTGAATTACGTTTAACAAAAAGAAGAAAATATGGGGTTCTCCCCATAATGGGGTTCGGCCGAATGGCCATAAAACCATGAGGGACTCATTTGTTGATTTTGATGATTTTTGTTATTGAGTTGGGTATAAAAAATTGATGTTTGGGAATTTAGAAAAGTTTAAAGAACTAGAAAGATAAACCAAATCAACGAATTTTGAAGATATAGCATTCGGCAATGGTCATGAGATTGGGTGTTAATTCTTGATTAAAAATGTTAAGAATTGGGACGAAGAAGTTAATAATTTCGTTAGATTCATAAGGAAAATAAAACAAAAATCTTCAAGAAAGTTGTTGAAAAGTTAGAAAACTAACTTGAGAAAATAGAATAAGTACTTGGAAGACCTTGAAAGTTAGAAAGTTAATGAGAAGAAGGAAGATTAAAAGAATTCAGTTTGTTTCCTAACGAAAAAGGATTAAACTGAAAAAGGTTAAAGTTAGAAGAAATAAAAAGGAAACCTTTGAAGTTAGAGGGGTCTAAGTGGTTAAAAAGAAGCTTGGGGGACCTTTATGAACAAAATCAATGTCAAAGGACCTTCCCGTAATTAATCCAAAGTTGAAGGACCAATTTGCAATTAACCCAAAGTTGAAGGACTAATTTGCAATTAATCCAAAGTTGAGGGACCAAATTGTAATTAAACCAAAGTTAGAGGACTTAATTACAATTATATTAAAGTTAAAGGACTGACTCGCAAATCCACGTCAGAAACCTAAACGTAAGGAAAAGAGTAACGAAGTAAAGAAGTAAAAACGCATCTCTCAGTTAACTAAGTAGAAGTAGTTAACATTATAATAGAGTGTAGATACCCCGGGGAACCACGGCTTGGCTAGAGCGGTGAATTATCCTAGGATGTCTAACTTGTTTTAGATTGTTTAGAGTCGCCACCTATGTTTTTAAAGGAACATAAGAAAAACCTAAAAATAGCCTAATTTATGTACAAAACCCAGAGATTCGGGAGAGAAGGGTTCGGGGGTTAGGTGACAGAGTGGGAAGTACTTAAACACCCACTCCGCCCGGCTTAAGCCGGTCTTGCTACTTTTGGTGTTCTAATATTTACATGTCCTTCAATTATTTAAATAGAAATGTGCTAACAATTATAATGAAAAGAAAAGGGGAAAAGAATGATTTTATTGATTTAATGCTAAATATTACATGTAATAATTATGCTAGACAATTACACGAAGAGATGAAAATGGTGAATTAAAATGTAGTTTGGAATGTTGGGATGTAACCTTGGTCAAACTTCAATAGTGAAGTGGCCTTTTGATTGTATCCCTTTTTATGGAGATTGCATACTCACTTAGAAGAGATGAGAATATGAAGAAAGGAAATAAGACTTAGAATTTAGAAGAAGAGAATAAACCTTGTACCTTATGCTTGAACGGAGAAGAACCAAATCTTTGTGTTGACCACTTCTTGAAAAATAGACTTTTGTGTGTTTTGAAGTATTTTTGTGTTAAGAAATCCTCCTCTTTTTCATGATGGAATGAAGAGGTTTATATAGGTGTTGGAGAAGTGTTTGTGGTCACAAAGATGGCCATTCCCCGGATCAAGCCAAGGCATAATGGTCTTGGGGGTTACAAATCAGAAAAGGAGGGAAATTTGGCAAAATCTGAGATTCTGGAAGCGGGAAGCGCGCGCTTCCCACCCCCCCTATGGGAGGAGCACGCCTCCCACAAAGGAGGGCAAAGGCGTGCGCATCCCAGCTTCAGGAAATTCGTATTTCAGCCCAAAAATTAACCCCGTTATGCAGTTAAGCCCCAAAACTAACGGAATTTGTCCAAAAAACTTAACGAACATCACGAAAGTCAACGAAAATAAATGAAACAAAGACTCAAGGTTGACTTTGTCACTTGGTCAAATCCAAGACTAACGGAGTAAGTCAAGAACTCAATGGAAAGTAACAAAAGTTAACGGAAAGTAACAAAACATAACAGAAGAGAGGAAGATAGAGAATGTGTATGCAATCGGGACATGAGAGGTCCAAGGCGGGGTGTCTACAGAGCCCCTCGGCGATGTGGATTGCGAAGCAAAACACGTCGACGAAAGAAAGACAACCGCCGAGGACATCGACAAGAGAAAACAAAAACTCGATAAAGCAGGAATTTGAAATTACAAATGATAGAAATGCGCTCCCTGTGTGAGCGACTTTTGCTGATGGAAGAGGTATGGTGATTTGAGCGGTCCACCATGGACCAAAGTTGGTGCGCGGTGCGGCATATTCTGATGCGCTGTGCGGCGGTATGGTGATTTGAGCGGTCCACCATGGACCAAAATTGGTGCGCGGTGCGGCATATTCTGATGCGCTGTGCGGCGGTATGGTGATTTGAGCGGTCCACCATGGACCAAAATTGGTGCGCGGTGCGGCATATTCTGATGCGCTGTGCGACACTTGTTGAATCTGGTGCGCGGTGCGGCATATTCTGATGCGCTGTGCGGCACTTGTTGAATCTGGTGCGCGGTGCGGCATATTCTGATGCGCTGTGCGGCACTTGTTGAATCTGGTGCTCTGTGCGGCACCTGGTGCTCTGTCCGGCACCTATTATGTGTATGCTTTGCAGATATACGTGCTTGTGTGAGATATGAAATAGGAATTGCGAGAGAAAATTGTAATTGTGGTGTGATATGATCTTGAAAGCACCTTTAGAGAGAGAAGTAAGAATGTAGAAAGTGATCTTGTGTGCGGTGTGATTTTGAGGAAAGCGTCGGATGTATTCATACCTTCACTTACCATTGCCGCTTGAGTGGAGATGGATTCTTGATGTCCGCGGAGGATGCTTTGATGGAGAATGTCCATTCTTTAGATGTTGATGAGAGAATGCCCTTGATGTTGGGTTGGCGAGATGGTATTCTGGATGATGGGTTGGTCGTGCTAAAAGGCTGCCTACGTATCCCTTTAAGAGAATCAGACCAGCGTAGTTCAAGGATGATGGAGAACGCTGGAGGAGAGGCTAGGAGCAAAACAAAGTAAAGCACATAATTTTGCACATAAAAGGAGAAAAAGAAAGAAAAAATCTTCTTTTTTTTTTTTTTTTTTTAGTTCGTGGGTGAACCATTTTAGCCATTGTGTGTTTGTAAAGCCAACCCAAGATCAAGTCATGCTCAGTAGAAGTCCGGATTGCCTCGCTTGAATTCTGTTGTCGCTGGTGTGCCCAACGAAGATTGATGTCTAGCCCCAAGAGATTTGTCGATTATGGGGCTTCAAAAGGCTTTTGATGCCGAGATGAGGGGTTGTTGATTGTAAAGCCCCTAGAATTCCTTTGATGCCAAATTTTGAGGGACTTGCATAGCTCCAAGATAAATCAGCTCTTGGCCCATTCGAGTAAATCGCCCTTTGTTGTTGTAGTGAGCAAGCCCCAAGAGGAGATCGTTGATGCCAAGCTTCGAGAGATTGCAAAGCCCCAAGTGTCGTGGGCTTGTAGATGGTGAGATGTGAAGACCTTTCATTGTAAAGCCCCAAATTACCTCGCGATTGGTTCGGCATTGAGAGCGGGTGTACGGTTTGGTAGAATTCTTGATAGAGATCTCCTTCTTGCTCTTACTGGGGAGATGAATGGCCTCATTGTGGTCGATACCCAAATGGCTGAGGGCTTATGTCAAAGGATGCAGTAATGTCTTGCGGTGCCGTCGAGGTCACGGAGGATAAGGTCTTGGCGTGATAAAGTCTCAAATGAGTATGCTTGCTTGACTCTTCTTGAGTTGAACTAATGACGGATCTTCGGATGCAACTAGTGCTGTGGCCCAACTTTATCTGAGCTGCACCTTGTGCTTTTGATCTTGGAGAAGGGGGTGCTGAATTGCAGAAACATTGGGATTGGCCGTGGCATTTCCCGCTATAACCCTGTTTTGATTAGAGTTTAGCATATTGAATCTTTTTCCTTTTCTCTAAGACTTCCTTCAAAATCTCGCTGTGAGTTCTAACAAAAATCATCAACTTCATTCATAACATCGGAGTCTTCATTTAAAACCAAGAGGCCTTTGAAGTGTTGAGAGACCCTTGAATCTTGATTGTTCTCATGGAGCCATAAGACTACTCCACATTGCAGTTGCTCGAGTATTGTTGCCCAAAAGACTGTCGGTCGCGAAGCCCTAATACTGCCCTTTGCTTGAATTATTGTAATGCCGTAGCCCAAAAGATTGTAGATTGCGAAGCCCCTTGAGACCTTCGGTGCCGAATTGAGGAAGCTTCCAATGTTGCACATGACTTGGCTGGGGATACTGCTGGGGAGTTAATTGCTCTTTGCCGAGGGAGCCTTTAAGACTTGACCGTAGCCCCTAGAGTGCCATCATTGATTGCGAGAAAGGTCCACCCTTGATTGGGGGAACGAGCACGGGCACACGCGACAAGAGGGCTTTTTGACATCCCTTTTGAGGGACTTTTGAGGATAGTCTCACACATCTTTTTTCGAGCATAGCCCCTAGGGCTTGTTGATTGTCAAAAGAAGCAAAAGAATCCCTTGTTCTTGAGTCAGATAGCCCCTAGGGCGTCACCATATATTGAGCAAAGCAAGAGTGACTCGTCCTCGTGTGAGGGAATAAACATGAGAGGATATGGCAAGAGCTACTCCATTTCTCGGGAGCCTTTCGGCGTACTTTAGAAGCACATACTTGAAGAAGCTTTGAAAACTGGGACACATGTTGTTGCTATTTGTTGCCCAAGCCAATTGACTAGCTAGGGATTATTTGTGCAACCTCGTGCCCTTTTATGATGGGCTTGTTCTCGGATGGATCTTGGTTACCACGGGCCTTCTTTTCATGAACCCAAAAATGCACACTGCTGGAGAATGATGCCGATATCCCAAGACAACCTTTGATGGTGTTATATCTTGTCGAGCCTTTTGCAATCCCAAAGTTGACTCGGTGGGGAATTGACTTGCTGAGGAGATTCAATGTAGAACTTGTCTTCTTTAGAGGCCGGGGATCTCCATTTCTCTTTCCCTTCTCTCTCTCACTCTCTCATTTTTTTTTTAATGACGCACCCTGTTTTTTGCCTAGACCGCCCTTTCGGGTTTTCAATCTAGCGGGCATCTCTTTTGCGTCTTCATTTTTGACTCGATTAATGAGGAAGTGTGCATTGACTCTAGCTGAGGATGAGAGACATGTGATTTTGCGGTGAAAACCTTTTGTCACTAAAGATGAGTGACATTGACTCGACTAGGGAAGTGTCCCTAGTATTGACATGTATTTTTTTTTTTAATTGAATTGAATGACTCACGAAGGAAAGTAAGTCATTAAGAGAGAAGAGAAGGAAAGCCCCAATTTGATTGCAAGGAATTGGGAGTATGCAGAAAGAATAGAAATCCCTAGACTCGACAAGGAGCGCGAAATGATTTCAAATCTAAGAAAGTTGTTCAATCTTTTGGTGATTAATTCATTGGCAAATGAATCGTACAAAGATGTCTTGACAAGTTCGAGATGAAGGCCGATCACCATAACGCGCTAGGGCTAAACATATCTTCTTTCTTGCATGAGACCGGACCCGCAGGTTGCCTACGTTCCTCCAGTGTAGAGGCTCAGGTCACCGTAGTTCTTGTGGATTCTCCATTCTTCGTGGTGAATTGTTGCTTCGTCCTTCGTTGGTGGATGATGATGATGATCTTGATGTGAACTTCTTTGATTGAGGGGGATTTTTTTTTTTTTTTTTTTTTTTTTTTGTGTGCTCTAACTTTTGCCTAGGTTGATTTGATGGTTTCAACCTAGCGTGCTCTTTTTTTTTTTTTTTTTTTTTTTTTTTTTTTTAATCCCCCTTTGAAAACTTTGCTTGACTTCTTCATGATTGTTGCTCCACCTTGTTTGTCTTGGCTTCGTCGTTGATGTTGGCGTCGATGTTTAGCCCCTAGGCGTTCAAGTGATGGCCTTGTTCTAAAACTTGTTTAGACATTTTTTCATCATTTTGCCAAGAATTAGATCGAACAACTTGGAAGAGTGTATAAGGACAAGAACGACTTTTATTTGATAAGAAGACTCGACACTTAACATGGGACGAGAGAAAACATTAATGCACACAAAAGAGGACTTTTGACTCTCTTTTTTTTTTTTTTTTTTTTTTTTTTTCCTACTACTAGGTAGAGAAAGAGAAACGGAGATTGTTGTCGTCGTCCTCTTTGTTGAAGCCCCATTTCAAAACCAAGCCACTTCTTTGATGAGTTGCTCTTCACCCACGGTAAATCGCCGTTGTCGATCAAATCTTGGATGATGTTTCGGAGAAGGAAGCACCCTTGTGCATGATTCTTCGGTATCGTCTTCGGCTTGACCTTTCCACTTGCCACCAAAGTTTCAAATGCTTCGGCTTGGGTTACTCCTAGGAGAGGAGTGAAAACTCGGTTGTTGGCGGTACCTTTGTAGCTTTTGAGGGACGGGCCACTTGAGCATGCTTTACCCTTAACTTTGCTTTGCCGTCGGTGAGCTCTTGAAAACGGGCTTTGAGTTCGGAAACCTCTTCCTCGTGAATTCTTCTTTCATAATCAAGACGAGCCTTGAGTTCGGAAACCTCTTCTTTGTGAATCCTCTTGTCGATATCGAAACGGGCTTGCCACAAATTGTCTTTACGGCGGGCATCCTCGACAATCCTATCCATTTGTTCCCCCATGATTCATTATGTTGAGTAACCCTTCGTTGGACACGAAATCATTTCCACCGTTGTTGTTGTTGCCGTTGGAAGCCATTGGACCTATTGGAAGAGCACGGTTGATCTTAGATTGGCCCCACAAACACCTTTGAGTAAAATGAATTAACCCACAAATAAAGAAAAAGACTCAACCACATAAAGAAAATGACTCTTTTTTTTTGTTTTTTATTTTTATTTACAAAAGTCGGAAGGACGGAGTCCTTTTTGGGTTTCTAGAAAAAATAGTGGAGTCGTCACACTAGTATATAGACCTTCTCGCGGTCCCATATACTCATCGGATTCCACCACGCTTGTGAGCCCTACATGTGTCGGGATTAAACTAAATTAATGTAGTAAATCATACATGCGGGGACGGATTTTTATTTTCGTCCAAAATAGCCACTTTTGGGGACGGAGTTTTATTTCGTCCATTGCAACAAATTGGCATGTATGATTTGAAGACATTAGTTTAAGGAAATCTCGGCACATGAAAACCGACTTGAGTCACGGAGTGTTAGACCCTAGACTAGAATTGTGTGGCTTGTGCTCGGCTTGAATATGAGGCTCAAAGGTCACCCCCGGTATGTAGTCATGAACTACGCACGGGCTGAGGTTTACCGCTTCGAAAGAGCCAAGGTCGAGTGGAGCTTGAAACTTTCTAGGACGGCCTCGACGGGTTTGGGGTTGGACTTGTGCGACTCGATAGTGAGCAGTTGATAAGAATATGTGCATGTAGTGTGAGGTCTAACATGTGACAAAACGTTTTTTTTTTTTTTTTTTTTTTTTTCAAAAGAAATAAAAAACAAATAAGCACATAATTACAACTTTCGAATCACCCGTGTGACCGATAAAAATAAACAGAAAGTAAAAACTGTTTTGTGCAGGCCCGGTGCCCACACACTGTCAAAACCACTCTGTTCTGTGCACTGTTCTGTTTCTGGAAAATGCCCAGAAGCGCGCGCATTGGGTTGCCCATGCGGAAGGCGCGCGCGTTAGAGGAAGAGGGGAAGAGGCGCCCGCTTCTGGGTGAGAACCTGCAAATCAGTGGGTTCAAGGGATTGCCTTGACCCTAAATTATAGAACTTTTTCCCCTGCAGTAAAACGTTAGCATAGAAACAGAATGAAGGACAAGAAGGAAGATGGATTCTGGTAATAAGGGTCGGACGCGCGCGCTTTAGGCCAAGAAGGCCGGAGGCGCGCGCTTCCTACCCTTTTTACCAGAATGCCCAGAAAATAAAATAAAAGAACACCAAAATGAAAAACGCAAGTTTAACCCTCTATCATTCCCCAGCGGAGTCGCCACTGTAGATACCCCGGGGAACCACGGCTTGGCTAGAGCGGTGAATTATCCTAGGATGTCTAACTTGTTTTAGATTGTTTAGAGTCGCCACCTATGTTTTTAAAGGAACATAAGAAAAACCTAGAAATAGCCTAATTTATGTACAAAACCCAGAGATTCGGGAGAGAAGGGTTCGGGGGTTAGGTGACGGAGTGGGAAGTACTTAAACACCCACTCCGCCCGGCTCAAGCCGGTCTTGCTACTTTTGGTGTTCTAATATTTACATGTCCTTCAATTATTTAAATAGAAATGTGTTAACAATTATAATGAAAAGAAAAGGGGAAAAGAATGATTTTATTGATTTAATGCTAACTATTACATGTAATAATTATGCTAGACAATTACACGAAGAGATGAAAATGGTGAATTAAAATGTAGTTTGGAATGTTGGGATGTAACCTTGGTCAAACTTCAATAGTGAAGTGGCCTTTTGATTGTATCCCTTTTTATGGAGATTGCATACTCACTTAGAAGAGATGAGAATATGAAGAAAGGAAATAAGACTTAGAATTTATAAGAAGAGAATAAACCTTGTACCTTATGCTTGAACGGAGAAGAACCAAATCTTTGTGTTGACCACTTCTTGAAAAATAGACTTTTGTGTGTTTTGAAGTATTTTTGTGTTAAGAAATCCTCCTCTTTTTTCATGATGGAATGAAGAGGTTTATATAGGTGTTGGAGAAGTGTTTGTGGTCACAAAGATGGCCATTCCCCGGATCAAGCCAAGGCATAATGGTCTTGGGGGTTACAAATCAGAAAAGGAGGAAAATTTGGCAAAATCTGAGATTCTGGAAGCGGGAAGCGCGCGCTTCCCACCCCCCCTATGGGAGGAGCACGCCTCCCACAAAGGAGGGCAAAGGCGTGCGCATCCCAGCTTCAGGAAATTCGTATTTCAGCCCAAAAGTTAACCCCGTTATGCAGTTAAGCCCCAAAACTAACGGAATTTGTCCAAAAAACTTAACGAACATCACGAAAGTCAACGAAAATAAATGAAACAAAGACTCAAGGTTGACTTTGTCACTTGGTCAAATCCAAGACTAACGGAGTAAGTCAAGAACTCAATGGAAAGTAACAAAAGTTAACGGAAAGTAACAAAACATAACAGAAGAGAGGAAGATAGAGAATGTGTATGCAATCGGGACATGAGAGGTCCAAGGCGGGGTGTCTACATAGAGTACTAAAGTAAATTACTCGGTGCCTTGTAGATTTGCACAGAGAGGAGATTGCAAGGAAAAGCAATTCAGGTAAGGGATTACGTTCCTTACTGTTATTTGAACTCCTGTTTATTGGAATTCTATATTCTTTCTACAAGTTAGACTATCAGTATGGCATGATAGTATTTGAATAAACTCCGCGTTATTGAACGTTGTTTTTGAAGAATCCTTACTTAGTGATGTCCTCATTGATCTACTAAGTATCGAAGATTGGAACTTGTTATCACATACTTGTACCTTAGTATGTTCTCATTCTAACTTGTAAGTTAATCACTTACTTGTTAGAGTGGCCAATGTCCAGTTAGAAAAGACATTGACGGGACAGTCCAGTTAGAAAAGACTCGTCCTTAAACTAGGGATTGCATGAGTGATCACATGCCCTCTCTCAGGAATTGTCTGATTACAAGGATAATTCTAGACCCCGAGCATATATGTGTGGATACCATATATGTTACGACCTACACTAATGGCTTGGAAAAAGCTAGGTGTACAAAATTGTACCTTTGGCATTGAGATTATAATGTACGTTACCTTGGAATTGACGGAACTTGAATGAATCCCTTTGGATTGTAGTGCCATAACCCTTTGAAAGTAAAATCTTAAAAGTAATACGGCTGTATTGTTCTGCAGTCTTGAATCAAAAGTAACTGAACCTATCCTTGTAAAAGTTATTCATAGTAATTGTTCTGTTCGTCTCTCCTTAGTAACCGGAGAGGCCACGTATGAACTTACTGAGCATTCGTTCGCTCATCCCTTCTCTATAATTTTATTTCAGGATTTAAGTAGAAGGGCAAGAGAATGAGAGCAGCCGTAGGAAGAACGGCAGATTGAAGAATTCTTATTTAGTTATTTTAAGAATCTTATTTAATTGGTGTAAGTTAAAGTACATTGATGGCTAGGGTTGTTTACCTGCCAAGACAAGTTTTTAAGTTACGCTTCCGCATTTATTTTGAATTGATGATGTAATAAAGGGTCATTTGTGAACCCTAAATTGAGGTATTAATTATTGTTATTTAATGCCATTAAATGCTCAGATACAGTAAGAAAATTCGGGGTGTTACAGTTGGTATCAGAGCCTGGTTTTAGGTCTTATGGGAGAAAACTGAAAGTTAAGACTAATGGGAGAACTTAGTACTTGACTTGAATAAGATCTTACTTGAGGAAGTTCAAGTGATAAAATCTATCTCTAGGAATAACAATAGGAGTGTACGTAAAGTATGAATACACTTGGGGAAGTAGAAACCCCTTCATTTCATGTCTATCTATATTCTACAAATATGATATAATGAAATCTTGGGATTATGTACTAATTAAATTTATTGTTGGTATGTGTAGGATCATGCCGAGGAGACCAATGAAATCTGTAAGGTACAGTGCTACCCTAAAGGAAGACATAGAAGCCAAGGAGAACATCATTAAGCAGTTAACTAAGGAGCTACGCAAGACTAAAAGAGAGTTTAAGAAGGAGACTCTAGGAGTCGGAAGCCTGCAGAATGTCATCAAGGGACGTGATGAGGATATAATGTATGTAGAGGGAAAATTGGCAGTACGAATGGAGAAAGTCAGAAGCTTAGAAAGCCATGTGATTAGGGCTAATCGCGAGTGGAACCGGATCAGTGTACAACTGCTAGATGAGATAGAGCATAGTAATGAACTGAAGAAGAAGATAGCTGAGCAAGAAGTGTATGAGGAAAAGCTTAGGGTTTCAAGCTATCAGATCTGGGCGGAGAAAATAGAGTTACAAGAGAAGTATGACCAACTCGAAGCAGAGCACGCACAATGTGGAATTTGATTAAATTAGTTACATAATAGTTGTTGGAATAGATTTTTTTATGCTTAGTGGGGTAATGCAATTAGACTTTTTGCTTATGTTAAGTTGAATTTTGGGTGTATTTTGAGATGTTTAATCTCACACCTTAGTTGAATAAAGTTAGTTATTTAATTTAAATACCAGAATTATGGATTGACTATTATGATTTAGACTAAAAGTCAACTTGTCAAGAAAAGACAAGGGAAAACGTCGGATTGATTTGAAATAATCTCCGTAACCATGGTACGAAGTAAGACGACCATTGGAGTAAGTTAAAGCTAGTTAAGTAATAAGACTAGTGAAATGAAGTGGTAATAAACAACAAAGTAAAACAGTTGTTAATTATGAAGTATAATAAATCCGGAACCGGAGAATAAAGGTTAAGTAGATTAACCAGAACAGAATAATGGTCTAAGTACAAAGGACCTACGAACAAGATGAAACTAACAAGTGAATCGTTAGTAAAATAATAGTAATGTTAATTTTAACACGAACACCACACATAACTTGTAGTGACGAACATTCCTAGGGCACGGACTTGTTCTAAAGTGAAAAGGAAAAATTTGCAGATGAATACCAGAAGTGGAAACAACAGAAACGGCGAGGGCAGTGACAACAACAACGGTAATGCAGGCGGGCAGTTGGACCCGGCACTAGTGAATCTCTTACAGACGCTATCACAGACTGTGGCTGGAATAGGTCAGACTGTGGCTGGACTTGCTCAACCACCACCACAAGCTCCGTTTCGTAACCCGCATGAGTTATTCCAAAGGAGGAATCCAGATTCGTTCTCGGACACAGCTAAGGAGAAGCCCGAGGATTGGATTAAGAGTACAGAACGCATATTCGAGACAATGAACTGCACTGAGGAGCAGAAAGTGGTATTTGCGACATTCATGCTGATACGGAAGGCTCAGTCGTGGTGGGAGGCAGAAAAGCGAGCTGCTGTGGCTCATGGTGACACTGCACTTACATGGACCATGTTTAAGGCTATCTTTAACGAGAAATATTATCCTGCGAGCACAAGGAACGCTAAGGTAGCGGAATTCCTGACTCTAGTGCAAGGGAACCTGACAGTGGCTGAGTATGGTGAGAAGTTCACCGATCTGCTAGAGTTTGCACCAAGGTTCTTCGATACTGAAGAACAGAAAGCAAGGAAATTTGAAGCAGGATTGAGTGATAGAATCAGGTACAGAATCACACCGTTAGCTCTGACTACGTATTCGGCGGTGCTGGACAGGGCTAAGATAGTGGAGAGGGAGTCGGATAATTATCGTAACCGACGAGAGGAGAAAGGAAAAACAGTGGCTGAAAAGGCAGAAGGAAACAAGGGCAGTAAAGACCACAATAACAATAAGAGGAAAGCGGTGGACGACGGTCGCGATAAGGGCAGTCATGGAAATAAGCACTCCAACAACAGCCATAGCGGAAATGGTCGGAACTCCAATGACAACAGACGTGAGTGGAATAAGGGCAGGAACCAAGGTTTCATAAGTAATGATAAGTGTACCATCTGTGATGGAGCTCACAAGACAGAGATTTGTTTCTACAAGGAGCGGCAGTGCTATAACTATAAGAAAATGGGACACCCGAAGTGGAAGTGCCCAGAACCTAAGAAAGACGAACCAGCTGCAGGAACTAAGGACAACGGAGGAGGAAACGGTGGAGGCCGTGGTAGAATGTACACCATGACCGCAAAAGCAGCTGGAGTAAATGCAGATCTTATGGCAAGTACAATGCAGTTAAATTCTCGTGATGTTTATGTATTAGTTGATACTGGTGCTACTCATTCAGTAGTTAGTAATGATGTAGCAAGGAAGTTAAAACTACACCCAGAAACGTTACTTATGCCTTTAGTGATAGATACACCTACTAAAGACGCTATCCCCATCACTACCTCTTATAGAAATTTCACCTTAGGAATCGGAGATACGAATGTAAAGATCGATCTCATCGAACTGGATATGTCGGAATTCGACGTAATACTAGGAATGGATTGGTTGGCTCTACATTAAGCTAACGTGAACTGTCAAGATAAAATAGTGACGTTCCTAGGAGAAGAGGTAGAGAATACAGATTCGTGGGTTCAAGGCCGAGGAAAAGGGTAGGCTTAATCTCGGTGATGAAGTCCCGTAAAATGTTGAGGAAGGGATGTGTAGGATTCCTGGCATACATAGGTGAAACAGAAGAGAAGGGAGTAACCTTAGAGTCACTTGAAGTAGTGAATGAATTTCAAGATGTATTTCCTGAAGATTTGCCTGGTATACCACCAGTAAGGGAAGTAGAGTTCTCCATCGATTTAGCACCAGAAACCACGCTATTTCGAGAGCACCGTACAGGATGGCTCCAACGGAGTTGAAAGAACTAAAGGAACAGTTGCAAGAACTGTTAGACAAGGGGTTGATTAGACCGAGTGTATCACCATGGGATGCACCGGTACTATTTGTGAAGAAGAAATATGGATCTATGAGACTATGTATTGACTATAGAGAGTTGAATAAGGTGACGGTTAGGAACCAATACCCACTGCCGAGAATTGATGATTTGTTTGATCAATTGAGAGGAGCCTGTTATTTTTCAAAGATTGATCTTAGATCTGGATATCATCAGCTGAGGGTCAAGGATGTAGATGTGGCGAAGACAGCGTTTAGGACAAGGTATGGGCATTATGAGTTTGTCGTGATGCCATTCGGATTAACTAACGCACCAGCTGCATTCATGGAGTTGATGAATAGGATATTTCAGGAGTACTTAGATAAATGTGTTATAGTATTCATTGATGATATTTTGGTGTACTCGAAGACAAAGGAAGAACATGCTGAACATTTGAGGATAGTGTTAGAAATTTTGAGGAGACATAAATTATACGCGAAGTTTAAGAAATGTGAATTCGGGTTGGAGAAAGTAGCATTTTTGGGACACGTAGTGTCGAAAGAGGGAATTTCTGTGGACCCGACGAAGGTAGAGGCAATAATGGATTGGGAAAGACCGACTACAGTAACCGAAATAAGAAGTTTCTTGGGTTTAGCTGGTTACTATAGAAGGTTCGTAGAGGGATTTTCGAAGTTATCAGGACCATTGACGAAGCTGACGCAGAAGGCAGCCAAGTTTGTTTGGTCAGAAGAGTGTGAGAAAAGTTTCCAAGAATTGAAGAATAGATTAGTATCTACACCAGTATTAACACTACCGACAGGAACGAAAGGTTTTGTTATCTACAGTGATGCGTCGTTGAAAGGACTAGGCTGTGTACTTATGCAAAATAAGAAGGTGATAGCATATGCATCTAGGCAGTTGAAAGTACATGAAAGGAATTACCCGACCCATGATTTGGAGTTAGCAGCAGTAGTGTTTGCTTTGAAAATTTGGAGACATTATCTGTATGGCGTGAAATGTCAGATTTTTACAGATCACAAGAGCCTTAAGTATATCTTCACGCAGAAGGAATTGAATATGATACAACGGAGGTGGCTAGAACTTCTCAAGGACTACGACTGTGAAATATTGTATCATCCTGGGAAGGCCAACAAGGTGGCAGATGCTTTAAGTAGGAAGAGTCACGGAATGTTGGCAATGTTGATCTCTAAGGGGGTAAGCATATGGAAGGATGTCAAGGAGATGAACTTGATAGTAAAAGTAAACGGATACTTGGCTCGATTGACGTTACAACCTGCATTGTTGGGCAGAATTAAAGAGGCACAAGAGCTAGACGAGGGGAGAGAAGCTCTAATCGGAAAGGGCAAGCAAAGGATCTTCACATGGGCGAAGATGGAATTCTGAGATACCAAAAGAGAGTATGGGTACCAAATAATGATGAAATTAAGAGAGAGATACTGAGAGAAGCTCATTGCTCGAAGTTCTCTGTACATCCGGGGAGTACTAAAATGTATAGGGATCTAAAGGAGTCATATTGGTGGAATAATATGAAGAATGATGTGGCAGAGTATGTGCATAAATGTCTGACGTGTCAACAAGTTAAGAGTGAGCATCAGAAGCCAGCAGGGTTACTGCAATCATTACCAATTCCCGAATAGAAGTGGGAGAACATTGCTATGGATTTTGTAAGTGGGTTGCCGAAGATGGCAGGGAAGTATGATGCCATATGGGTTATAGTAGATCGATTGACGAAGTCAGCACATTTTCTGGCAATCAAGAAGACTGATTCGTTGGAAAAGTTGGCCAAGTTGTATATCGACGAGATAGTAAGGTTGCATGGAATCCCGATCACAATCGTGTCTGATCGAGATGCTAGGTTCACTTCGAAATTTTGAAACAGCCTACAGGAAGCATTGGGAACAGAATTGACCATGAGTACGGCGTTTCATCCACAGACAGATGGGCAGTCGGAAAGGACTATCCAGACACTAGAAGACATGCTGAGGGCTACTTCGTTAGATTGGCCAAACGCGTGGGATGAGCATTTACCGTTAGTGGAATTCGCCTACAACAACAGCTTCCATGCAAGTATTGGGATGGCACCATATGAAGCATTGTATGGGAGGAAGTGTAGATCACCGGCTTGTTGGGACGAAGTTGGTGAGAGAAGGTTAAGTGGACCGGAACTTGTACAAGTCACGGCGGATAAGGTACAACAGATTCGGAAGTGGCTACAGACTGCACAGAGTAGGCAGAAATCTTACACAGACAACAGAAGGCGAGAACTGGAATTTCAGCCAGGGGATCGAGTATTCCTAAAGATATCGCCCACGAAAGGAGTTATGCGTTTTGGGATTAAAGGGAAGCTAAGTCCACGATACATGGGACCATTCGAAATTCTCGATAGGATCGGGGAAGTGGCTTATCGATTGGAGTTACCGCCGGTATTAGCTGGAGTACATAATGTGTTCCATGTCTCCATGCTAAGGAAGTATATTCATGATCCGAGTCATGTGATAGAGTACAAGCAGTTAAGAGTTCGGGCAGATTTGACGTACGATGAACGACCAATCAAGATCGTCGACAGAAAAGACGAGGTCATAAGAAAACGTACGGTTCCCTATGTGAAAGTGCAATGGAGCAATCACTCAGAAAGAGAAGCGACATGGGAGCTAGAAAGTGAAATGCGTGAATTGTACCCGGACATCTTCTCGGATTAAGACTGGTCAAAGTTTGAGGACAAACTTCTTTTAAGGGGGTAAGAATGTAATAACCGCAAAAAAAAATTATTTATTTATTTAATTACTTTAAATTGGGTACATTAATTTAATTAAATAAAAATTAGAATTAATAGATTAACTAAGGAGTGGGCCGAAAAATTGGGTTGGCCCGAACTTAGTTAATTAGACCCAACCCAAACTAACTATTACCCAAGAGTATAAATACCATGTTTAGTGAAATTTTAGGTTTTCACTTCTTAATTATCAAAAAGAACAAAACACAAAAACCCTAAACCTAACCCAAGCCGCCGGCCGAAAGTCAGAGAGAGGAGGGAGGAGAGATTTCGACTTGTTCGTTGAAGATTAATCCGATCATTCTCAAGGTAAGGTCAAACCCCATCTTTTAAAATTTATTTCAATGAATTCGGTTTATTAGAACTTAAACTATGCATGATTTAAGAATATAAATATTAGGGTTTTGCATGCTAGTGATTTAATGACAAAATCTTAAAAGGTTGATTTATTTGATCTAAATGTTATGGTAAGATGTTGATCTTCATGATAGTTTATTTTTAAGCTTGATTATATAACCATGATTTGAATGGATTAATGCTATGCAATGCTTGGGGATTGAACAAATAAATCATTGAGGTTGAATTAGGTTTAACAAAAAGAAGAAAATATGGGGTTCTCCCCATAATGGGGTTCGGCAGAATGGCCATAAAACCATGAGGGACTCATTTGTTGATTTTGATGATTTTTGTTATTGAGTTGGGTATAAAAAATTGATGTTTGGGAATTTAGAAATGTTTAAAGAACTAGAAAGATAAACCAAATCAACGAATTTTGAAGATATATCATTCGGCAATGGTCATGAGATTGGGTGTTAATTCTTGATTAAAAATGTTAAGAATTGGGATGGAGAAGTTAATATTTTCGTTAGATTCATAAGGAAAAGAAAACAAAAATCTTCAAGAAAGTTGTTGAAAAGTTAGAAAACTAACTTGAGAAAATAGAATAAGTACTTGGAAGGCCTTGAAAGTTAGAAAGTTAACGAGAAGAAGGAAGATTAAAAGAATTCAGTTAGTTTCCTAACGAAAAAGGATTAAACTGAAAAAGGTTAAAGTTAGAAGAAATAAAAAGGAAGCCTTTGAAGTTAGAGGGGTCTAAGTGGTTAAAAAGAAACTTGGGGGACCTTTATGAACAAAATCAAAGTCAAAGGACCTTCCCGAAATTAATCCAAAGTTGAATGACCAATTTGCAATTAACCCAAAGTTGAAGGACCAATTTGCAATTAATCCAAAGTTGAGGGACTAAATTGTAATTAAATCAGAGTTAGAGGACTTAATTACAATTATATTAAAGTTAAAGGACTGACTCGCAAATCCAAGTCAGAAACCTAAACGTAAGGAAAAGAGTAACGAAGTAAAGAAGTAAAAACGCATCTCTCAGTTAACTAAGTAGAAGTAGTTAACATTATAAGAGAGTACTAAAGTAAATTACTCGGTGCCTTGTAGATTTGCACAGAGAGGAGATTGCAAGGAAAAGCAATTCAGGTAAGGGATTACGTTCCTTACTGTTATTTGAACTCCTGTTTATTGGAACTCTATATTCTTTCTACAAGTTAGACTATCAGTATGGCATGATAGTATTTGAATAAACTCCGCGTTATTGAACGTTGTTTTGGAAGAATCCTTACTTAGTGATGTCCTCATTGATCTACTAAGTATCGAAGATTGGAACTCGTTATCACATACTTGTACTTTAGTATGTTCTCATTCTAACTTGTAAGTTAGTCACTTACTTGTTAGAGTGGCCAACGTCCAGTTAGAAAAGACATTGACGGGACAGTCCAGTTAGAAAAGACTCGTCCTTAAACTAGGGATTGCATGAGTGATCACATGCCCTCTCTCAGGAATTGTCTGATTACAAGGATAATTCTAGACCCCGAGCATATATGTGTGGATACCATATATGTTACGACCTACACTAATGGCTTGGAAAAAGCTAGGTGTACAAAATTGTACCTTTGGCATTGAGATTATAATGTACGTTACCTTGGAATTGACGGAACTTGAATGAATCCCTTTGGATTGTAGTGCCATAACCCTTTGAAAGTAAAATCTTAAAAGTAATACGGCTGTATTGTTCTGCAGTCTTGAATCAAAAGTAACTGAACCTATCCTTGTAAAAGTTATTCATAGTAATTGTTTTGTTCGTCTCTCCTTAGTAACCGGAGAGGCCACGTGTGAACTTACTGAGCATTCGTTCGCTCATCCCTTCTCTATAATTTTATTTCAGGATTTAAGTAGAAGGGCAAGAGAATGAGAGCAGCCGTAGGAAGAACGGCAGATTGAAGAATTCTTATTTAGTTATTTTAAGAATCTTATTTAATTGGTGTAAGTTAAAGTACATTGATGGCTAGGGTTGTTTACCTGCCAAGACAAGTTTTTAAGTTACGCTTCCGCATTTATTTTGAATTGATGATGTAATAAAGGGTCATTTGTGAACCCTAAATTGAGGTATTAATTATTGTTATTTAATGCCATTAAATGCTCAGATACAGTAAGAAAATTCGGGGTGTTACAGTTGGTATCAGAGCCTGGTTTTAGGTCTTATGGGAGAAAACTGAAAGTTAAGACTAATGGGAGAACTTAGTACTTGACTTGAATAAGATCTTACTTGAGGAAGTTCAAGTGATAAAATCTATCTCTAGGAATAACAATAGGAGTGTACGTAAAGTATGAATACACTTGGGGAAGTAGAAACCCCTTCATTTCATGTCTATCTATATTCTACAAATATGATATAATGAAATCTTGGGATTATGTACTAATTAAATTTATTGTTGGTATGTGTAGGATCATGCCGAGGAGACCAATGAAATCTGTAAGGTACAGTGCTACCCTAAAGGAAGACATAGAAGCCAAGGAGAACATCATTAAGCAGTTAACTAAGGAGCTACGCAAGACTAAAAGAGAGTTTAAGAAGGAGACTCTAGGAGTCGGAAGCCTGCAGAATGTCATCAAGGGACGTGATGAGGATATAATGTATGTAGAGGGAAAATTGGCAGTACGAATGGAGAAAGTCAGAAGCTTAGAAAGCCATGTGATTAGGGCTAATCGCGAGTGGAACCGGATCAGTGTACAACTGCTAGATGAGATAGAGCATAGTAATGAACTGAAGAAGAAGATAGCTGAGCAAGAAGTGTATGAGGAAAAGCTTAGGGTTTCAAGCTATCAGATCTGGGCGGAGAAAATAGAGTTACAAGAGAAGTATGACCAACTCGAAGCAGAGCACGCACAATGTGGAATTTGATTAAATTAGTTACATAATAGTTGTTGGAATAGATTTTTTTATGCTTAGTGGGGTAATGCAATTAGACTTTTTGCTTATGTTAAGTTGAATTTTGGGTGTATTTTGAGATGTTTAATCTCACACCTTAGTTGAATAAAGTTAGTTATTTAATTTAAATACCAGAATTATGGATTGACTATTATGATTTAGACTAAAAGTCAACTTGTCAAGAAAAGACAAGGGAAAACGTCGGATTGATTTGAAATAATCTCCGTAACCATGGTACGAAGTAAGACGACCATTGGAGTAAGTTAAAGCTAGTTAAGTAATAAGACTAGTGAAATGAAGTGGTAATAAACAACAAAGTAAAACAGTTGTTAATTATGAAGTATAATAAATCCGGAACCGGAGAATAAAGGTTAAGTAGATTAACCAGAACAGAATAATGGTCTAAGTACAAAGGACCTACGAACAAGATGAAACTAACAAGTGAATCGTTAGTAAAATAATAGTAATGTTAATTTTAACACGAACACCACACATAACTTGTAGTGACGAACATTCCTAGGGCACGGACTTGTTCTAAAGTGAAAAGGAAAAATTTGCAGATGAATACCAGAAGTGGAAACAACAGAAACGGCGAGGGCAGTGACAACAACAACGGTAATGCAGGCGGGCAGTTGGACCCGGCACTAGTGAATCTCTTACAGACGCTATCACAGACTGTGGCTGGAATAGGTCAGACTGTGGCTGGACTTGCTCAACCACCACCACAAGCTCCGTTTCGTAACCCGCATGAGTTATTCCAAAGGAGGAATCCAGATTCGTTCTCGGACACAGCTAAGGAGAAGCCCGAGGATTGGATTAAGAGTACAGAACGCATATTCGAGACAATGAACTGCACTGAGGAGCAGAAAGTGGTATTTGCGACATTCATGCTGATACGGAAGGCTCAGTCGTGGTGGGAGGCAGAAAAGCGAGCTGCTGTGGCTCATGGTGACACTGCACTTACATGGACCATGTTTAAGGCTATCTTTAACGAGAAATATTATCCTGCGAGCACAAGGAACGCTAAGGTAGCGGAATTCCTGACTCTAGTGCAAGGGAACCTGACAGTGGCTGAGTATGGTGAGAAGTTCACCGATCTGCTAGAGTTTGCACCAAGGTTCTTCGATACTGAAGAACAGAAAGCAAGGAAATTTGAAGCAGGATTGAGTGATGAATCAGGTACAGAATCACACCGTTAGCTATGACTACGTATTCGGCGGTGCTGGACAGGGCTAAGATAGTGGAGAGGGAGTCGGATAATTATCGTAACCGACGAGAGGAGAAAGGAAAAACAGTGGCTGAAAAGGCAGAAGGAAACAAGGGCAGTAAAGACCACAATAACAATAAGAGGAAAGCGGTGGACGACGGTCGCGATAAGGGCAGTCATGGAAATAAGCACTCCAACAACAGCCATAGCGGAAATGGTCGGAACTCCAATGACAACAGACGTGAGTGGAATAAGGGCAGGAACCAAGGTTTCATAAGTAATGATAAGTGTACCATCTGTGATGGAGCTCACAAGACAGAGATTTGTTTCTACAAGGAGCGGCAGTGCTATAACTATAAGAAAATGGGACACCCGAAGTGGAAGTGCCCAGAACCTAAGAAAGACGAACCAGCTGCAGGAACTAAGGACAACGGAGGAGGAAACGGTGGAGGCCGTGGTAGAATGTACACCATGACCGCAAAAGCAGCTGGAGTAAATGCAGATCTTATGGCAAGTACAATGCAGTTAAATTCTCGTGATGTTTATGTATTAGTTGATACTGGTGCTACTCATTCAGTAGTTAGTAATGATGTAGCAAGGAAGTTAAAACTACACCCAGAAACGTTACTTATGCCTTTAGTGATAGATACACCTACTAAAGACGCTATCCCCATCACTACCTCTTATAGAAATTTCACCTTAGGAATCGGAGATACGAATGTAAAGATCGATCTCATCGAACTGGATATGTCGGAATTCGACGTAATACTAGGAATGGATTGGTTGGCTCTACATTAAGCTAACGTGAACTGTCAAGATAAAATAGTGACGTTCCTAGGAGAAGAGGGTAGAGAATACAGATTCGTGGGTTCAAGGCCGAGGAAAAGGGTAGGCTTAATCTCGGTGATGAAGTCCCGTAAAATGTTGAGGAAGGGATGTGTAGGATTCCTGGCATACATAGGTGAAACAGAAGAGAAGGGAGTAACCTTAGAGTCACTTGAAGTAGTGAATGAATTTCAAGATGTATTTCCTGAAGATTTGCCTGGTATACCACCAGTAAGGGAAGTAGAGTTCTCCATCGATTTAGCACCAGAAACCACGCTTATTTCGAGAGCACCGTACAGGATGGCTCCAACGGAGTTGAAAGAACTAAAGGAACAGTTGCAAGAACTGTTAGACAAGGGGTTGATTAGACCGAGTGTATCACCATGGGATGCACCGGTACTATTTGTGAAGAAGAAATATGGATCTATGAGACTATGTATTGACTATAGAGAGTTGAATAAGGTGACGGTTAGGAACCAATACCCACTGCCGAGAATTGATGATTTGTTTGATCAATTGAGAGGAGCCTGTTATTTTTCAAAGATTGATCTTAGATCTGGATATCATCAGCTGAGGGTCAAGGATGTAGATGTGGCGAAGACAGCGTTTAGGACAAGGTATGGGCATTATGAGTTTGTCGTGATGCCATTCGGATTAACTAACGCACCAGCTGCATTCATGGAGTTGATGAATAGGATATTTCAGGAGTACTTAGATAAATGTGTTATAGTATTCATTGATGATATTTTGGTGTACTCGAAGACAAAGGAAGAACATGCTGAACATTTGAGGATAGTGTTAGAAATTTTGAGGAGACATAAATTATACACGAAGTTTAAGAAATGTGAATTCGGGTTGGAGAAAGTAGCATTTTTGGGACACGTAGTGTCGAAAGAGGGAATTTCTGTGGACCCGACGAAGGTAGAGGCAATAATGGATTGGGAAAGACCGACTACAGTAACCGAAATAAGAAGTTTCTTGGGTTTAGCTGGTTACTATAGAAGGTTCGTAGAGGGATTTTCGAAGTTATCAGGACCATTGACGAAGCTGACGCAGAAGGCAGCCAAGTTTGTTTGGTCAGAAGAGTGTGAGAAAAGTTTCCAAGAATTGAAGAATAGATTAGTATCTACACCAGTATTAACACTACCGATAGGAACGAAAGGTTTTGTTATCTACAGTGATGCGTCGTTGAAAGGACTAGGCTGTGTACTTATGCAAAATAAGAAGGTGATAGCATATGCATCTAGGCAGTTGAAAGTACATGAAAGGAATTACCCGACCCATGATTTGGAGTTAGCAGCAGTAGTGTTTGCTTTGAAAATTTGGAGACATTATCTGTATGGCGTGAAATGTCAGATTTTTACAGATCACAAGAGCCTTAAGTATATCTTCACGCAGAAGGAATTGAATATGATACAACGGAGGTGGCTAGAACTTCTCAAGGACTACGACTGTGAAATATTGTATCATCCTGGGAAGGCCAACAAGGTGGCATATGCTTTAAGTAGGAAGAGTCACGGAATGTTGGCAATGTTGATCTCTAAGGGGGTAAGCATATGGAAGGATGTCAAGGAGATGAACTTGATAGTAAAAGTAAACGGATACTTGGCTCGATTGACGTTACAACCTGCATTGTTGGGCAGAATTAAAGAGGCACAAGAGCTAGACGAGGGGAGAGAAGCTCTAATCGGAAAAGGGCAAGCAAAGGATCTTCACATGGGCGAAGATGGAATTCTGAGATACCAAAAGAGAGATACTGAGAGAAGCTCATTGCTCGAAGTTCTCTGTACATCCGGGGAGTACTAAAATGTATAGGGATCTAAAGGAGTCATATTGGTGGAATAATATGAAGAATGATGTGGCAGAGTATGTGCATAAATGTCTGACGTGTCAACAAGTTAAGAGTGAGCATCAGAAGCCAGCAGGGTTACTGCAATCATTACCAATTCCCGAATAGAAGTGGGAGAACATTGCTATGGATTTTGTAAGTGGGTTGCCGAAGATGGCAGGGAAGTATGATGCCATATGGGTTATAGTAGATCGATTGACGAAGTCAGCACATTTTCTGGCAATCAAGAAGACTGATTCGTTGGAAAAGTTGGCCAAGTTGTATATCGACGAGATAGTAAGGTTGCATGGAATCCCGATCACAATCGTGTCTGATCGAGATGCTAGGTTCACTTCGAAATTTTGAAACAGCCTACAGGAAGCATTGGGAACAGAATTGACCATGAGTACGGCGTTTCATCCACAGACAGATGGGCAGTCGGAAAGGACTATCCAGACACTAGAAGACATGCTGAGGGCTACTTCGTTAGATTGGCCAAACGCGTGGGATGAGCATTTACCGTTAGTGGAATTCGCCTACAACAACAGCTTCCATGCAAGTATTGGGATGGCACCATATGAAGCATTGTATGGGAGGAAGTGTAGATCACCGGCTTGTTGGGACGAAGTTGGTGAGAGAAGGTTAAGTGGACCGGAACTTGTACAAGTCACGGCGGATAAGGTACAACAGATTCGGAAGTGGCTACAGACTGCACAGAGTAGGCAGAAATCTTACACAGACAACAGAAGGCGAGAACTGGAATTTCAGCCAGGGGATCGAGTATTCCTAAAGATATCGCCCACGAAAGGAGTTATGCGTTTTGGGATTAAAGGGAAGCTAAGTCCACGATACATGGGACCATTCGAAATTCTCGATAGGATCGGGGAAGTGGCTTATCGATTGGAGTTACCGCCGGTATTAGCTGGAGTACATAATGTGTTCCATGTCTCCATGCTAAGGAAGTATATTCATGATCCGAGTCATGTGATAGAGTACAAGCAGTTAAGAGTTCGGGCAGATTTGACGTACGATGAACGACCAATCAAGATCGTCGACAGAAAAGACGAGGTCATAAGAAAACGTACGGTTCCCTATGTGAAAGTGCAATGGAGCAATCACTCAGAAAGAGAAGCGACATGGGAGCTAGAAAGTGAAATGCGTGAATTGTACCCGGACATCTTCTCGGATTAAGACTGGTCAAAGTTTGAGGACAAACTTCTTTTAAGGGGGTAAGAATGTAATAACCGCAAAAAAAAAATTATTTATTTATTTAATTACTTTAAATTGGGTACATTAATTTAATTAAATAAAAATTAGAATTAATAGATTAACTAAGGAGTGGGCCGAAAAATTGGGTTGGCCCGAACTTAGTTAATTAGACCCAACCCAAACTAACTATTACCCAAGAGTATAAATACCATGTTTAGTGAAATTTTAGGTTTTCACTTCTTAATTATCAAAAAGAACAAAACACAAAAACCCTAAACCTAACCCAAGCCGCCGGCCGAAAGTCAGAGAGAGGAGGGAGGAGAGATTTCGACTTGTTCGTTGAAGATTAATCCGATCATTCTCAAGGTAAGGTCAAACCCCATCTTTTAAAATTTATTTCAATGAATTCGGTTTATTAGAACTTAAACTATGCATGATTTAAGAATATAAATATTAGGGTTTTGCATGCTAGTGATTTAATGACAAAATCTTAAAAGGTTGATTTATTTGATCTAAATGTTATGGTAAGATGTTGATCTTCATGATAGTTTATTTTTAAGCTTGATTATATAACCATGATTTGAATGGATTAATGCTATGCAATGCTTGGGGATTGAACAAATAAATCATTGAGGTTGAATTAGGTTTAACAAAAAGAAGAAAATATGGGGTTCTCCCCATAATGGGGTTCGGCAGAATGGCCATAAAACCATGAGGGACTCATTTGTTGATTTTGATGATTTTTGTTATTGAGTTGGGTATAAAAAATTGATGTTTGGGAATTTAGAAATGTTTAAAGAACTAGAAAGATAAACCAAATCAACGAATTTTGAAGATATATCATTCGGCAATGGTCATGAGATTGGGTGTTAATTCTTGATTAAAAATGTTAAGAATTGGGATGGAGAAGTTAATATTTTCGTTAGATTCATAAGGAAAAGAAAACAAAAATCTTCAAGAAAGTTGTTGAAAAGTTAGAAAACTAACTTGAGAAAATAGAATAAGTACTTGGAAGGCCTTGAAAGTTAGAAAGTTAACGAGAAGAAGGAAGATTAAAAGAATTCAGTTAGTTTCCTAACGAAAAAGGATTAAACTGAAAAAGGTTAAAGTTAGAAGAAATAAAAAGGAAGCCTTTGAAGTTAGAGGGGTCTAAGTGGTTAAAAAGAAACTTGGGGGACCTTTATGAACAAAATCAAAGTCAAAGGACCTTCCCGAAATTAATCCAAAGTTGAATGACCAATTTGCAATTAACCCAAAGTTGAAGGACCAATTTGCAATTAATCCAAAGTTGAGGGACTAAATTGTAATTAAATCAGAGTTAGAGGACTTAATTACAATTATATTAAAGTTAAAGGACTGACTCGCAAATCCAAGTCAGAAACCTAAACGTAAGGAAAAGAGTAACGAAGTAAAGAAGTAAAAATGCATCTCTCAGTTAACTAAGTAGAAGTAGTTAACATTATAAGAGAGTACTAAAGTAAATTACTCGGTGCCTTGTAGATTTGCACAGAGAGGAGATTGCAAGGAAAAGCAATTCAGGTAAGGGATTACGTTCCTTACTGTTATTTGAACTCCTGTTTATTGGAACTCTATATTCTTTCTACAAGTTAGACTATCAGTATGGCATGATAGTATTTGAATAAACTCCGCGTTATTGAACGTTCTTTTGGAAGAATCCTTACTTAGTGATGTCCTCATTGATCTACTAAGTATCGAAGATTGGAACTCGTTATCACATACTTGTACTTTAGTATGTTCTCATTCTAACTTGTAAGTTAGTCACTTACTTGTTAGAGTGGCCAACGTCCAGTTAGAAAAGACATTGACGGGACAGTCCAGTTAGAAAAGACTCGTCCTTAAACTAGGGATTGCATGAGTGATCACATGCCCTCTCTCAGGAATTGTCTGATTACAAGGATAATTCTAGACCCCGAGCATATATGTGTGGATACCATATATGTTACGACCTACACTAATGGCTTGGAAAAAGTTAGGTGTACAAAATTGTACCTTTGGCATGAGGTTATAATGTACGTTACCTTGGAATTGACGGAACTTGAATGAATCCCTTTGGATTGTAGTGCCATAACCCTTTGAAAGTAAAATCTTAAAAGTAATACGGCTGTATTGTTCTGCAGTCTTGAATCAAAAGTAACTGAACCTATCCTTGTAAAAGTTATTCATAGTAATTGTTCTGGTCGTCTCTCCTTAGTAACCGGAGAGGCCACGTATGAACTTACTGAGCATTCGTTCGCTCATCCCTTCTCTATAATTTTATTTCAGGATTTAAGTAGAAGGGCAAGAGAAGGAGAGCAGCCGTAGGAAGAACGGCAGATTGAAGAATTCTTATTTAGTTATTTTAAGAATCTTATTTAATTGGTGTAAGTTAAAGTACATTGATGGCTAGGATTGTTTACCTGCCAAGACAAGTTTTTAAGTTACGCTTCCGCATTTATTTTGAATTGATGATGTAATAAAGGGTCAGTTGTGAACCCTAAATTGAGGTATTAATTATTGTTATTTAATGCCATTAAATGCTCAGATACAGTAAGAAAATTCGGGGTGTTACACTTATGCCCTCAAATAAACCATTGTGCCCCTTATAATGGCATATCTCTCTCTACCAGAGTGTCTGAGACATGAGACATGACACTCAGAGCTAACTCACGGAGTAAATAGACGGAGTGCACGCTGAATGTTGTTAGAACGCGCATAAGTGTCCAAGGTAATTTTGTCCTAGGGGTTTTAGAGGAATTAAGAAAAGGGAAAATTGCAAATTGGTGACCTGTGTTTGTCTCACATTTGCAATCCCCAACCTGAAAGTTAAATTGTGCCAATCAGCCACCTAAGTTTGTCAATTTTTTGCAATGTGGTGAATAAACTAACTTTTCGTTAATTTTTTGACGAACTTAAATACATGTGCCTCGCACATGACTTTTTAAAATGGCAATCTTGTCAATTCCAGAGACTGTGCAAGGCATGTATTTAAGCGAGGGGGTCAACTGCAATTTTTTTTAAATAAAGGGATGAAACAAAAAAATTACCATGTATCCTCTTCCTCCATCTTCTCTCTCAAGCCCTAGCCTCTCTCTCTCTCTCTATGCCATGCCTGAATCTCTCTCCGATCCTCCTGTAAATTAGTCACGTAATGCCGGCTACCACATCATCTCTTTCAGTCGACGCCCCCCCATCGCCAAATCTAACCCTCACTTCCTATCTCGGCCAAAAAACCGACCGGTTGTCTACCCCAAATCCTTGTCTGCACAAATTCCGGCCAACACCTCCTTCTTCCGCCAGCAGGACATCATCATCAGATTCGCGAGTGGGGGTGGAAGATGACTCGTTGAACATCCATTATTTTGATTTGCATTTTCAATTTTCAATTTTATTTTTAGAGACAAGAACTTCAGTTTGGGTTTGTTTCTATTTTCTGTGCTTGAGAAACAACCTGCTCTTCCCATATTACCCAGCAACAACATTAATTTTCTAATCTGGAGTTTTGAATTTTGAAGTGCTTGATTTGAAATTTGAGTTTTTGAAGTTCTTGAATAATCTGAATTTTGAGACTTGTTAATGGTTTGATGATGGTGGTGGTGGTTTAATGGTGGTGGCGGGTGGTGGTGGTTATTGTGATGCGACTGAATGGTGGTGGTGGTATCGGAAGTGAGATCGGCGGCAATTATGGAGATGGGGATCTGAGAAGTTGTGAAGAAGATGAAGAAGATGGAAAGAATACGGTGGTGAGGGCTGGCCACATGTGGGTTCAGCAATTTCTAACGAAATGTCAAAAATGCCCCTTTAAAAGTCATGTGCAAATCACATGTGTTCCATTCAGTCAAAAAACTAACGATTTGTTAGTTTGTGCACCACATTGCAACAAATTGACAAACTTAGGTGGCTGATTGGCACAATTAAACTCTTAAATTGGTCATTGCAAATGTGAAACAAACACATGTCACCAATTTGCAATTTGCCCTTTTCTAAAGAGCTTTTGGAGAATTGACTCATGAAAATAAGGGTCTCACTCTAAGGGCATCTCCAATGGTGGGTATCAAAATCAAATTTTGATACCCACCCCAAAGAGCTACCATCTCCAATGCATAAATATGTAGGTGTTAAATTTTGAAAGGAGTTAGGGAAGGTACCTTATTTGGTACCCCTCTTAACTCTTCTTGGTGTTAACTCAGGCGCGCGTGGACACTGAATAATGAAGAAAGCTGGGAACAAACATGTCAGTTTGTGTTCCCAAAAGCTTAACTCACTCTTTTTTTTTTTTTTTTTTTTCATGTAGCATGCACAATCCGTGACTTTTCATTGTTTGTTTGTTTTTTTTTTTTTCTTTTTTTTCCATGCTATTAAAATACTCACTCCGTCCCACCCGAAATAGGATTTTAGTAAACTTGATTTTACTTTGTATTACAATTAATAATATTTTCAATAATAATTTTTAAATTTATTTTAGGATAATTATTTTATTTAAATTACATGGTCAAAGTATAAAACTACCAAAATCTTATTTCATGCGGGGCAGAGGGAGTAGATTGTTTCTCTTTCTTATTCAAGCTATATCTATTCTTTTTTTTTTATATATATATAAAAAAAAAATTGACAAAGCTATTTTGATAAGATTTGTGATAATAATTTTATCTGTATTGTAATCTACTGAACGAATGAGAACAAGCCACGTGTTAAGTGATAAGATATTTTATTTTTAAATTTAAATTCAATTATCATCTTATCATATGTAATCTACCAAACGAATGAGAACAAGCTACGTGTTAAGTGATAAGATATTTCATTTTTAAATTTAAATTCAATTATCATATGTAATCTACTAAACGAATGAGAACAAGCCACGTGTTAATTTATATATTTTTTAAAATTAAATAATTATAATTATTAATTAAATTATTCATATTTAATTAAATATCTAATTAATAAAATATTTAAATGTAAATAAATAACATACAAAAATCAAATATGATTTTGATACCTTTACTTAACTCTTTCCATTAGAAATAAACATTTGGTACCCAATGAATAGTGTTTTAAAGGTACCAAAATTTGATTTTGGTACCTTTCGTTAACTCTCCCCCATTGGAGTTGCCCTAATAACATAAGGTGGATGTGGTTTAAAAGGGATGTCAGGAGGACTGAGGCGGCCTTCAAAAGCCCATAACTTTTTCACATTCCATCCATACTAGTAGAAGTAACTTTATAGCAAGTCTTAATCATATCAAACTGCTCCCCCGCATCAAACGGGCGACTCTTTTTTCTATTTCTCTCTCTCTTACAAATACTCCCCACGTCCTAAAATAATCTTCATATTTGACTATTCAAACTTTTTAAAAATATGAACAATTGCTTCACTAGGCATTTTGTGTTTATGCACATTTAAGTTTAAATTGTAGAAATGTGAAGAACTTTTTGGGATAATAAAAAATGCAAATGAGAATATCATTTTAGGGCGGAGGGAGTATCATGTTGACTGTTCAAAGAAAAAAAAAAGCTTGTTTCTCTCTCTACAGTTTCCTATAAAACACCAATAATTCATTACTACATTTCATGCATGACTGACATCTTTGGCCCTTTTTCTTTTTCCGTTATTATATTATACTCTCTGTAAACTGGTAGTGAGACTGCAGATACGCTTGTAGGCTCTACTTTAGGCATTGCTAAACAACAAAATATTCCAGCAGTGCTCTTTTTATCACCACTCAGATATTGAAAAATTTACACTAAAAACCGTTGAAAATTTTATGCATATACAATCGAATTGCTTCAAAATCAAATATTTCATTCATCAATTTTTAAATACAAGTTATTTTAAGTTTTTCAGTTTTTTTTTTTTTATATATGTGCACATTAACAATACATTAATTATTTATTCCATTCTTTCATGTTATTCTATTATTGTCTGATAAAAATGAAGTAAAATTAGTAATTCAAAAATCATAACTTAACTTAAAAAGTTTAGCAACATTAATTAAAAAGTTAAAAGTTTAAGATAAAAAAATTATCATTAATATAATTACACTTGTTTTGATCTGTGTAAAAAAAAATGTATTTAGGAGTATACATATACTCTCCGTCTCACTTTAATTTATAAAAATAGAGTTGGGCACAAGAATTAAAGAAAAAAAAAAGGAAAATTTGATGTATTGTAAGTGTAGATAGTTGGGTAACAGAAAAAAAAATGGGATATAGAATAGTAAGTGGTTAGTTGTGGAATAAAGTGAGACACCTGAAATCACCACCACGAACACCGTTACGACTACGGCTGGGTTTGATATCAGAATACGCCCCCGGGTGTGAGATTAAGATCTCTGAGGTAAATAACTTAAGATCAAGTTATGGAATACCTTCAGTGTGTGAATTAGGGTTAGAAACCATACCTTACCCAAAGGATAGTGAGATATTTATAGGTGAGATGAGAGAGAGAGAGAAGATCGTTATCCTCAGCATTAATTACCTCTGTCCTTGCAGAGACATGTGTCAAGAGCTGGTTGGATCATCAGGAAAAGACAATGTCAGATAGAAGTAGGATGTCAATGATGGACATAAACCTCGAACCACAAGCGGCCGATTCGGGGCCGTATAAGCGCCTGATACGCGTCTGGCGTCCCGTTAATGTGATGTGACAAGATTGAAAAAAGACACTGTCGATAATACTTATATTGAGCCAGCAGGCCGGTGCCCTACGGCTGGTAGCGTGAGGCCGCTTATGTCTTTATGACGGGACATCATAAGAACTGCTTTGCTCGGGACGTGATTAGATTACACGGTCTTATCATGGAGGCCCGATCTGATTATTCATGGTGTTGACTCTGCTCAAGCCGGTCTGACCGGACATAGCGACTTCATACTCGGTCCAAAAAGGTTCGGGCTTATCAAAACATGTCCAAAGTTGCAAAACTGGCTTCGAGAATAGGGATGGTAACGAGGCGGATACGGAGGAGGTTTACTAAATACCGAACCCACCCCGCAGTGAACACTCCTTGTACCTAGGGATGGCCAACGCCGGTCCAGGTTCCGGTTCTGGTTCGGAATCGGCGGTTCCGGTTCGGCTTTTATGTGAACCTTAACCGGCCCTTGGTTACACCGGTTCCGGTTGTCACAATCCGGTTCCGTGGTACCTTTTTTTTTTTTAATAATTCAATAATGAATAAACAACTTTAAAATTAATTCATAAGTGATTTTTTTTTTTAAAAAAAAGCTAAATCAACATTATATTGAAAAACAAACATAGAAAAAAAAAAAATATGATTGTATATAAAAGAAAAAAGGGACGGTACCCTTTAAATTTTATTAATTAAAGGAAAATTTACAATAAGGGGGACAACCAAATTTTTATTATTTTCATTCACTGAATTTTGCTAAAAAATCAGTCAAAACACAACTTTCCTTGTCAACCTTCCATTAGTAACGGTTAATTCTGATAAAACTGTTAGAAATCTAATGATTTTGATGGTTTTTTAACGGTTTTACTGATGGTTCAGACGGTTCCGGTTTACGGTTTGGTTGGGCGGTTCGGAACCGCCGGTTCACGATTTTTTGGGTGGTTGAACCTTAACCAGCCCTTATCCAAAACGGTTCATGTTCCCACGGTTCCGGTTTTCATGGCGGTTATGGTTTTTTCGGTTCCGTTTCCGGCCGGTTCGACGGTTCCGTTTCCGGTCCGGTTTGGCCATCCCTACTTGTACCAAACCCGCCCCACCCCGTAGAGTGCTAAACCCGTATCCACCCCGCCTCGTATTCAGCAAAAGCATAATTTTTGGCTTTAGCCCAGCGTGTATAAATTTAACAGCAAACTCAAATTTGACACAAACTATTTCATCACAGATGATTTCTAACCCTAGAAATTGAGAAGAGGCGTTTTATAAATGAAGGCGGTAAGGTAATAAGTGAAGGGTTTGGGGACATAATAGTAAATAGGTAGCATACTTGCTTATACGGAACGAGACGGGGCGGGGCTCCACGGGTTCGAATGTGCTACCAAACCCGACCCTTAACCCGCCGGGTATGGAAAATTGTTACCAAACCCACCCCGTTGCGAGGCGAACTGTCCCGAATACGGATCAGATCCAGACAAATTGCTACACATTAAGTTGCGACAATAGGTTACAAATAGTCATTATTGAAATAATACACACTAAGAACTTATCAAGCCCCTTTAGTTAATAAAAATAATTTTGTCACCTTTTGAAAAACAAATTCTGGCTCCGCCATGGAGATGGGCATTTCGGGCCCAAGCCCGTGGGTGGCCCGTCGGCCCGTCAACCCGCGCCCGTCAAACCCTTAACCTGTGAGCCCGCCTCCCGAACCCGGCCCTTGGCCCTTGCATTTAACGGGCGGGCCGGACCTTCAATACGGGCCGGGCTTGAGCCCGCGGGCTCAAACTCGTGAAACGGCCCGCGCCCGTAGCCCTTGAAATTTCAAAATTTATTTATTTATTTATTTATTTGAATTTCTGAAAATAGTTTATATTATTTATAAAAAGTAACTACATTAATTTATTTATGCATTTGTATTATTACTTAATTATTATAATTTTTTAAATGGAGAATGTTTATATTTTAATAATTTATTCATTGAAATTGTAAACTTATTTTACAATTTTAATTTGATTTAGTTATATACCAATAGAAATTATAATAATTAAGTATATACTATAAATAATTAAGTATATATTATTTATAGTATATACTTAATTATTATAATTTTTCAAAATGGAGTATGTTTATATTTTAAAAAATTTATTCATTACAATTATAAACTTTTTTCACTATTTTTATTTTCTTTAATAACATACTAATATTATTAAAGGAATAAAGGCTACTTATATTTTTACTAAATTATAAATTAAAATTTAAAGTCTTTAATATTTTTAAACATTTTTTTTTTATAAAATTTGTATTTTTCCAGATTTTTTTTTAAAAAAAAAATAATAAAAAAAAAGAAAACTCGTTCAAGCCCTTTGGGTTAAACCCAAGCGCCGACGGGCGGGCCTAAGTCACATTGAAGAAGCGGGCCGGGCCGGGTCCATCCCGCGGGCTCACACGCCACGTGCGGGCCCAAGCCCGTTAACCCGCGGGTTAGTGAAAAATAAGGGCCGGACCAGGCGGGTTTGCTCTTATGCCCATCTCCACTCCGCCTGCACAGACCATAATTGGTGCTATTCATGACCCTTTTTGTTTTTTAACGACACACATACTCCCTCCGCCCCACCTCACTTGACACCCATGAGGTGGGCACAATAATTATGGATAATGAATAAAATAAGGAAAATGTGTGGTAGAAAATGAAGAGAGAGAATGGGTGTGGTAAATAGTAGTGTTGGTTGAATAAATTGAGTGGTGGAAAATGAAGAGAGAGAACGAGTGGTGGGGTAGAGTGAATATAAAATTATAAAAAGTATGCTATTTTGGGAAGTGTCAAGTGAGCTGAAACAGCCCAAAATAGAAATAAGTGTCAAGTGAGCTGGGACGGAGGGAGTATATTACAAACCATTCATGACCCTTTGTATCTACTCCCTCCGTCCTCAAACTTTTTTTTAAGGATAAAAACACTTGCTTCACTAGTCATGCTTTGTCTAAGCCTAAAATGTAGAAATGTGAAGAATTTTTGAGACAATGAGAAATGACAAATGAGAAGATTATTTTGAGACGGAGAGAGTATTAATATCATCAATCGATCATTTAGCCAAAGTCTACAAAACTGACTGTACACTCCCCTGTCGTCTCTTTTTTAAGATTTTTTTTATTCTAAAATGTCATTTTTGAAGAAACTTTGTTTTTATATTTATTTTATCAAAAAAAAAATCTCTAATCTTTTTATACTTACAAATTTGAAAAGTAAATAATAATAAATTGTAAAAAAAAAAAAAAAAGAGAGAGAGATATTCAAAATTTCTCTAAAATGAAATTTGAACATTTATTTTAAAACAAAGTGAATAGTAGTGAAAATCTCGAGAAAAACTTGTTTTACACTCGTTTTGGTGTAAAACATAATCTCTTAATGTGAAACAAGTTTTACAGATCTCGTAATGTAAAACATGTTTTTCACGAGATTGGCTCAAAATAGTATGTAAAAGCACTTGAAAAAAATAAACTAGTTAAGGGTTGAGATAGGAATACTCCCTCCGTCCCACCACAAGTGAGACCAACTTTTGGGGCACAATAATTAAGAAAAAGTTAGTGGATGTGTGGTAAAAAATGAAGAGAGAGAATGAGTGAGGTAATTAGTAGTGTTGGTTGAATAAAATGAGTGGTGGAGAATTAAGAGAGAGAATGAGTGGGGTTAAATAGTGGGGTTGGTTGAACATAAATATATTAAAACGTTTTCATTTTGGGCAGTCTCACTTGTGGTGGGACGGACTGAAAAGGAAATTAGTCTCATTTGTGGTGGGACGGAGAGAGTATATAAAATCAGTAAGGGGCTTATTGTATACTCCCTCTGTCCAATTGAATTAGGATTTTTGAGTTGGGCACAGCATTAAGGAAAAAGTGTTAGTGGAGTAGGTGTTGTGGGTATGATAAGTAAAATAGGAGAGAGAGAGTGAGGTAAAGAATAATGAATGAAAAATTGTTGTGAGTGTGAATGTGGGTCCCATTAAATAAAACAATTCCATTTTTGGGTTGTCCTAATTCGAATGAGACACCTAAAATGAAAATTTGTCCTAATTCGAGTGGGACGGGGTGAGTAGTTTTCTATTCTATTAGAAAGATTAAGGAGAATTTTTTTGTGAAAGGTGGAGGGGGCGGGGGTTGAGTTCTCAATCAGTGTACCCCTAGGAGAGGACACTAACCCTTGTCTTCCGGGTGTTAGGGTTATTCCATTCTCAAGATTTAGGGACAGATTGGTTGTATGAAAATCTTTTACTCTTTTCCACATAAATAATCAAACTTCCATCAAAAGCCCTACCCTAACCTAATGGGTGGAGTTTGGGAAAGGGGGAGTGTACTTGTAATCTTAACAAGTATGCAAGGAAGTTACGTGTGTATGCATATATATCAAGGGCTTGTCTGGTGCACGATGGAGATTTTTCAAAACGAAGTTTCTTTATGGACGCTAATAAACGGCTAAAAAGGCTAAGATTTTTTAAAGAAAAAACTCCACTCGAAAACTCCACTTGAACAAGTCTCAACCATATTCGGATTAAAATGAACGGTCCGGAATCTTGAATGCCATGCCCTGGGACAACAGCAGCCTCAGATCCAATCACAACATGAAAGGAGGGTAGGAATATGGAAGATAATTTCCACAATGAAGTCATCTATCTTTCATACCATTATGTAATTCCACATACACAATAAAACAGAAACCCAGATTATGATATATCAAATGTATATATCACTTTATTTACAACATCTGGGACTTATTTCAATATTACTCCTTCATTCAAATAAACTTACACTTCAATCTGAGCAAACATCCCTCACACGAGAAGTTGTAGATGATGAGGAACTCTTGGAACCTGTTTTGCACTTCTTCTCTATACCTAACCATTCCCGTATAAGCTGAAATACTGTTTCATCGCTTAAGAGTCCCCGGTGGGTACCACTAACTCCTACCCTCTCTACTGCTGCAAAGCCATCTGCCTGCAGTTGTTTTAATGAACAATTTCAGCATATTCACTAATCAATACCGAGTGCGAGTGAAATAGGACAAACTCTCTAAAATGTTCATGAAAAGATTTTGTTCTGAAATAAGCAAAACAGGTACATTTTCAAAAATATACATATTCTAAATGCTTTGATTAACACATGCACCTCTTATTTTAATACAATATAATCCGGCTGATGGGAAATGAACTTTTAATTTCCAAAAAATACTTTGTTTTTTTTCCTAGATCACCTCCGCTAAAGAATACTCCCTCCGTCCCAGCAGAAGCGTCACCAATTTTTGGGACACGGGGATTAAGAAAAGGTAGTAGGTGTGTGGTAGAAAATGAAGAGAGAGAATGAGTGGGGTAAATAGTAGTGTTGGTTGAATAAAATGAGTGGTGGAAATGAAGAGAGAGAATAAGTGGGGTTAAATGGTGGGGTTGGTTAAATATAAATATATTAAAACATTTCCATTTTGGGTAGTGACACTTGTGCTGGGACGGACCAAAAGGGAAATAAGTGACACTTCTGCTAGGACGCTGCTGGGACGGAGGGAGTATTATTTTACAAGGATATTCATCATTTTCATAATACCTTTCACCCCAATCTTCGTTTCCTCTCTAAGAAATAAAAGTGCTCGCTTTACAAAATAATAAAAAACATTCTTAGATCAGGTTCCAAATTCAATGGTGGACAAGGATTATGTTACTGACCCAAATGATTGGGACAAAGGCTGACTTTAGTTGAATTGAGTTATATTCTTATTGAGATAGATGGAAAGGGGAATTTTGAAAGATTCATAGAATCAACTTTGCCGCGAACCTTAGACTAAAAGATTACCGGAGTATAATCTCCATCACTCCGTATATTCATAGTGACCATATCATGCCCATCTCCTTTTGCTTCTCTACGTTATTCATATGTGTTAAGGTTTACTCCCTCTGTCTCAGAATAAATGTCCTACTTTCCATTTTGGTTTGTCCCAAAATAATTGCCGCATCACTAAAATAGAACATGAATTATGGTGATCTTCTTATACTACCCATTACTACCCATGTTAATAGACACAACCAATGCAATGTCATGGGAAGTACTACTCCACTGATATGAATAGATTGGGGCAATCAAGGAAACATAATTAAATGCTTAAAAAAATTGACTTGTCAACTATGACATTTATTCCGGGACAGAGGGAGTAGTTAACAAGAATCAATCTGTTATCATAATCAATACCCATTAAGGCTTTATTAAGTTGAAGCATCACACAATGTACATGATTAAAGTTGAAAGCCAAAAAAAAAAAAAACAGTAGTTATGCTTCTTGATATATACTCCCTCTGGCCTCAATTATAAGCAAAAAAGGAAGACAAAAAAAGGGCCTTAAATATAAGCAAATTTAATCAATTTCAATGTAAAAGTCATTGAATGCAACTGTATTTAGTGCTCTTTTACCAAAAATACCCCTAATTAATTACTCATTTTCAAAGAGCATATGTATGGATAATGATGCTTCCGAGTTGTAACACGCAACAACATCAGACAGCTCTTTTTTTATGTTTGTTAGTAGCAAAGGTGGCTAAAAAATGTAAACAGAGATTAAGGACATTGGTAGTACCATTGCGGATTCAGCAGGAACGGTTCCGTCTCCATCCACATACGAGTACTGGGGCTGGAGCGGGAAAAAGAAAGAAAACAATACAGAACATATAAGAGAAGCACATAGCATTAGATAGAACTGGGTCAACTCAAAATCACAATCTGCAAGTGTAATCATGCCTGCAAGATATGAGGTTTCTCGTCAACAGCCATACACAGGCAAGTGGGGCTAGATAAAGCTGGTACTAATCATGTCTAAATAAATGAGTGCTATGACTTGGATTTATCACATACTTCCTTCAGTCTAGTCAAGGAGTCCACATTTGAAAGTCAAATATTTAAAAAATTCATTAGATTTACTTTAGATGAGGCATAACCCCACTTTCTTGTTCAACCGCCCTCCAACTCACCCACCCACCAACCAAAATTTTGTTGCTCATGCCTCCTGGTAACCACTGTGACAGATTAGGCCCATCTCCTCAACCAAATAAACTCTCTTGCATGTATGATGGCAACGATATAATTTTATCTAATATTAGTGAAAAAATCTTGTTAGGATGGAGTTGAGGCTATTGGCTGTGTGCATTTTGGATCTGTGGGTTTGGGTTCAGGTGTCGTGCGTAGTCGTGCATTGAGACATAGCCAGAAATAGAGATACAGTGCTGGCGGTGAAGCCTCGCTTCTACTGATGAGCACACAGTGTGTTCGTCTTCTCAGTGACAATGATTGAAAGGGTTCCTGAAGAGAGGATGATAACTTTGATGGCAGGTTTGGATTCTTTTTGTCTATGCATCACCAACGTTAAGAGTGGAGTCCTTTTATGGTACGGTTGCAACGACAACCGCAGTTCGCAGCTCATCTTAATCTGATATTTCGCTCCGGTTTGCCTCTTTGGCCCAGCTACCAGGTGTTTTCACACGCATACACATACACCAAAATCAAAGTTATACAAATACCCACTTCTATCTTCTCCAAATTTGGATGCCCCAGAAATTGTTTGAGAAGGGCACATTTTACACTTTATCCTCATCAACTCCAGATTTTAATTTAGGTTAGTATATTCCCACTTGATGTTTACCCAATTTTGTTGGGATTTATATATCAATGATAAGGCACAGCGATGGTGTTATTTTATTTTATTTTTACAGAAATGAAACTGAATGCTAATGGGTTAAGTTTATAGCTTGAGCCGGCACCACTACGGGTTTAGCTTTAGTATATATGTGTGTACTTACGAATGCATGTTTATATAATTTGATTAGAAGTTTTGGTTTGATGTACATTGATGAAAGGAATGATGATGTGTAGTAGGTATGGAGGAGTATAAAGTCAAATTAGATGCAACGGTGCTGTATATGACCTATCACCTAAATGGGCTGTACCAAAAAAGAAAAGCGAAATACTAACCAGTGTATGGCAGACCTCAGGCAGCTCCTCGATGGGAGAAGTTTCTGATCCATAGCTGTAAAAGGTGATACGCACGCATCATAAATAAATGTAAAAGATGTATTACACATTAAAACATGCATGGATGTACACTCAAACATGATAATAGCTAAGAAACTTGCACAACCTTGATGAAATTTGAAGGAAACGCTCCTATAAATAAGCTAAACATCAAATAACAGGATAGAATGACTTTTATCCAGATTGATATTACTATTAGTCCCGAAATTCATTTTGCTAAACCCACCATATTTTCTCTCGTTCTCAACTCCGCCATTTACATCTCTATGGTAAGTTACGTCCTCCTTCCGCACATCCTAAAGCCAGATCCATTGCTAACCAACCCCTTTTTGTTTCATTCATTATTATGTGAGTACATAAAACTTTGGATAAAGGATTCAAAATTATCATGCCTGAACTGGAAATAAGAAGAAATAAATTAGTAAATCACTTAACAAGTTCTACAAGAATCTCATGAGCAACTCTCTCGTGCTAAGCAATCGATCCACAAACCCATTTCAAGGAGTCTGAAAAAGTTTCAGAAAATCAGAGTAGCAGTAGCAACTTCTCATTGATGACACGCCCTGATTGAATTACAATAGCTAGTTCTATCTAGATTATCCTTTTGCTATTGGTTTGGGTCATGGGTTGGATGAACGTTCAAATGGATGCCACCTTCCATCTAACTATTGTTACTAAGAGTGATGAAGTGGTACTATATGATATCACGTGAGCAAGAAAAAGACAAGCATGCGCTTAACTATGCTGGATGGCCAAATTGTCCTCAATTTTTTTACTTCAGCATGTAGTATGAAGAAAATCCCATTATTCTGGATCAAAAACATTCTTAATAAACTCAAAAGGGAATACACACAAACACACACACACACACACACACACACACTGACATAATCCCCCTCCGATTAGATTACATAGAGACACTCATTTACTTAAAGGAACTTAGTAATTTCATGTGCCTCCATCGATCCATAGTCAAAGAAGTTAGTAACTCTAAGCATTTCATGCAATCAAGGTTACGACGCCTCAAGAAACAACACAGGGAGGTAAACACTAAAAACATGCACAGCTCACTTTCCACTAAACTCCCAGAACATCAGCGAACAAACAAAACTAATCCATAATCACTTAGAACTTAAGTCAACATGCTTTTCACAGCAGCTGACATAACACCTCACTTTCCACTAAACCAGAACATCCTAGCAGGGATATGATGCCAAACAGGAGCATCTAGAGAGTCGTGTGAAATTTTTATTTTCATGTCTTCACTAGGAGAATAAATCTTACGGACCCTTGACCTGATTTATTACTTTTATAAGAAAATGTCAGTTACATACCAAACATCAAAAGGTGTGTCGTATGTCGTTCCATATATGTTGTAGAAGGAGACCCCTTCTGGAAGCAGCACCTTGTTGAGCATTTGGCGAGTAACAGCAGCCCATTTAAGAATTGATAAGTTGAAAGGTAAAGATATAGTCTTCCCATTAAAACTTAGCTGCACCAGTAGAATTAATAAAGTAAAGTTTAGTGGTGATGATGATAATTCTAATAAAACAAGAAATGATCTGATCTGTCCATTTCAGTGCTAGAACCATGCATCATTTGGCAATAAAAGATAGTTACTTGGATCCAAAATATGGCAGAACAGAAGGGAGAGCAACCAAATAGTATTTACTTGCCTTGAACAATAATCTACAATCAAGGATGTTAACCATGACAGATTCCAGAACAAGGAATCATTGCCTAACTCCATTACAAGCTCATGTCTTTTCAACCACCTCCATATCATATGCCATTGGGACCGATCAACGGTGCAGTGCAGTTTATATGATCATGAGCTGAAGTGCTCAAAATCATAAACAAGCCCAGATAAATCCTCAATTGGGCTTATGTTTCTGTAGCATGTCATTAGTATTGAGCTCATTTAAGAACCAGAGAACAAAAAATGGCCCTAATATGAAAAGGAACCCAAACTTCCAGATAAAAAGACAAAAGAGGAAACCAAGCGGGGTTAGTAGACTGACCAAGTAAACAAGAGCAAAATGAAAATGATATATTACTTCAACTACGATTCTCCACATCACCCAAGATGTTCTGTTATATGGCCAACATTGTTGCCAATCTCTACCTCCTGAGAAGCATAAGCATTGCACTTAACACTTTTGGTGCAAGGTTAATTGCTCTTCAGAAGGAATTGATTGTGATGAAAAAAAATTGCTTTAGGGGTGAAAGAGCACATGAAATTAGGCTTCCAAGGACTCCTAATTTTTCAGGTATGGCAAGAAAAGAAGTGAGAAAATAGATCATAGGGACCCCATAGGATCTCTAGAACCCCATACATAGACAATTGCACAATCCACTTGGGACATGTCAAAACTGGAAAAGAAAAGCACCCCTTGGCGACTTCTTGGTACACGAGATCAAGTATACCGGTCATCAAAAGCTTTCAATAGAATAATGCATCGCAATCATGTGATATAGCATCGAGTTGAATGCACCGAGTGAAGCATGACTATGGTCTTCCTAGAACAGTCTATTTCTCCACCCAGATATCTGAGGCTTGCCTCTCATGCTAATATGTCAACCCATTTGACATTATATTCCTCCCTTCTCCTCGATATGGACACTCATGTAACATCAGACCAGTACATATATATTTGCATGAAGCAGGTTGTTTTATTTGGAGAGAACTTACAAAAAAAAAAAAAAAAAAAATTGATGCTACAATAGCTCCTACTATGCGTGAGTCCACAGAAGGGAAGGCCCCACATGAAAGACCTCAAAATGTCTAAATGTTAGTAATATCGACAGGTAAAGAAGTTCGGAGCTTGTACCTCGTTATTTTTTAATGCTCCTTCAAACAGAGTAATACTTTCAGCTGGGCCATACGATTCCAGCTTAACTGGCACTTCTCCATTATGCGGTTGTTTTCGCCAAACCAGAACTTGAGGCTGCTTTTTCCAATTGAATTCTTGATTTGGCAACATCTCATAAGTTGAAGGGCATTCAACCAACTACGCAAATAGAGAAATCGAGTCATTTAAATAAGTTCACGTCACTTGGCCAAAATGAAGCTCTAGAAGATATTTTCTGGAAGACAAAGTAAGCAGTTAATATCAATATACAGTTCTCACGATTGTGGAAAGGGTAATCAAATAAGGAGTTACTAACAAAGATACATCTCTTTATTTACTTGACATTTTCATTTTCACTAGAGAGCTTCGTAAACAGATTGTATGGATTTAGCTAGTCACTTCTCCAAAGGCAAAGATGAGAAATTTTTAAAGATCAACTACAGTACAAAACTACTAAGATCACATAGAATCACTTTCTTATCAAAAGAACAGGTACTTATTTATTAGCATTTGGCACCAAAGAAGCCAGGCTCACCATAGCCACAACCGAGAAGCTTATTATGTTTCTACATAGTATAAAAGTGACATGAGAATTCAGTGACTTGAGAGAGGAAGACAAAGCCATAATCTAGATTATGTATTTACTTTGTTTTCTACCCTTTTCTGCATTGATGCTTTAATGAAGGAACATCTGGATAATAACTACTGATAAGAATAATGGTAGATAATATTATCAAATAGCTGAACACTAGTTGAACTCTGGTCCTTGTGGCTTTCATTGAGATCCCGCTGAACATGACATCAGCATATTTTATTGATGCAAGGAGAACATAAATGATGACATATGTATGAGTCCTCACAAGTGATTATAGTAAATAATCGATGGGTTGTCATGGATGAATCGCAGGGAAGCTGAATGATGCTGATTGCAGTATATGGGTTTGCGATCTCTGTAATTTCTAATGAATTAAGCAAGGGCAATGTAGAAGTCTAAAAAATAACGGATACATAATGAGGTGTCGATATTTTACTGGTTGCATCGATTGTGGACCCGCCACACTCTAATTAAAAGCACCAATAAAATCTTGACACATCATTTTGTGAGCCAAGTTTTGTGACTTTATATTTACCCATTAAGCAATGGGATCATTCTCTAACAGCAAGACAAAGGATCACCAAAATATCATGTTTGTCAGCGGTTGTAAGCTATGTTACATGGACCCAGTAACAAAGGCTGGCCTGGAGAAATGTTTCCAATAACTGGGTTCTCATCTACTCATAAATTTGGTATGGGCCCCACTTGAATGAAGTCAGGAAACGGAAAAACAATATGTTCTGCATGCTATTTAACTTAAGTCGTAGCATCCTACATCACTCAAAGTGACTCAAAATGTGCAATTGCATCTTCAAATCAACTTAATGACAATTTCGCTCTTAGATGTGCTTGCCAGAGGCAAATTTGCGGAGAAGTACTTAACCCAATATTCTCCCATATACTTGTTGAATTGTCGTTTGTCCAACACAAATACAGACTTATGTTTAGCGAGTCCAGGCAACATAAGGATGCAAGACCTTGACACCTGCCTCGTCTTTCCTTATTTCCGTTCTCTTATTATATATCTCATCTACTAGTATACATTATCTAATTTATCTAATTTCCTATTTCTCTTTCCCTTGAGGACCCAAAGAACCCTACTTGATTTCTAGGCTTTGATGACTTCTTCCCTCTTTCCTATGTGCAGAGTTCATTTGATCTCTTTTCTCATTTTCTCTTCATATGATTTCTTTCAATAAGCAAGGGAAATCAAAGAATCTGTTGGGAATTTAGTGGTACCCTATTGCAATCAAGAACAAGATAGCACGCCCACAAAGACTATTATATGAGAGAATCACACACAAGAACACAAGAACTGTTTACCCGGTTCCTTCGACACATGAACTACTACTGGGGGCAATTGCCAAGTCAATATATATTAACAACTCTCTAATATGATGCTACAATGTGTTCTAGGTCGTATCTATGCTTATATAGGTGTACAAGGAAGCCCTAAGTCTATTTGGAAGAGATTGCATTGAAATAGGAAACAAATCCCAAAATTCAGCTTTTTGGCCGGGCAAAAGTGTGCTGGCGCACACCTCCTATGTGTGCGGCCGCACACTCTAGCCACAAAGGCCCTAAAACCTTCAGACCAAGTGCGCGACCACATAACATCAACCTGTACGGCCGCACACTCCTATGGCCGACTGAATCTCCCTTTTTCCTCCTCCGTTTACAATTTGATCTCCACCCAAATACTCCTTTGACTTAGACTCCTTTCCTCCACTGCTTCCTCGTAGGTTTAGGACTCCAATCCTAACAATCTCCCACCTGGAGACTAAAACCATAAACATAGAAACACCCGTCAACTCCCACCACGGAATGAACCTCCTTAGAACACATTTTACTCCTATATTGACTTGACATTGCCGAGCTTCCCTACTCACGCACTAAGGTGAGTTGAAACCAAGCGGCGCTTCAACCCCTCCGTGTTAGATTCTTCTTGCCTCCCCAAATCAGCTTCTACCATGATTTCTCTCCGCAAGTCTAACTTCGCATTCTACCTCCAGACCTACCTTCCTCGCAATGCTCCTCCATGAAACTCGGACACACCTTGTTTCTTCCATTGTTGTCTTATTTTGGCCTGATCTTGCTCTCTGTTAGTGCCACTTGACTTACACACCGCGTTGATCAACTTTGAGTCACTCTCCCCCCTAACATGCCGTTCGTTGATGTCTCTCCTTTTTACACCAACAGGCCGGTCTACAAGCCTCTTGCTCCCACCCGAGCGAAAATTGATGTTGTAGGTAGAGTATAGGCCTGTCAATCGGGTTAAATGGGTTGAGCCGGGTCGATGGGTTGAGACGGGTTCAACCCGCCACAACCCGTTTATTTCACGTGTCAGATGGGTCGGGTCAAACCCGGGGTCAACCCGCCATATTTGATTTTATTTTATTTTTTCAGTCTTGCGGTTTAGCTGTTGTGATATCTCTGAAAATATGGTTTGTTTGATTTTTTCTGAAAATATGAATTTGAATCCATTATTTATTTTTAATTATATAAGTGTGTGATTAGTATTGACCCTTGGATCATTTATATTCATTCAAAATTGTTAGATTGCTTTTATAAAGCCCTAGGTACCCCTTCTTAGTCTCACAACGTCTGCGCCTCCCTCCCTCTCTAAGCCTTCATCTCTCTTGCTTAGTTGCCTTCTTCATTCTTCACTACCTCTACCAAACAGTAAGTCACACCTCCACACCACAGTACTGTCAGGCCGTCACCTCTCTCCGCCGTCAATGCCGTCGCATCTCTCCGCCGTCAACGCCGTCGCTTCTCTCCGCCACCAACACCGTCGCTATGAAACCACGACCATCTAAGAATCTCCACCGTCAACGTCGTCGTCTTCACCGCTTACGATCTACTTACCTCTCTCTTCTTTTTCTCCTCGTATTTGGGTACGGAATTTGAAAGATTTATTTTTTCTGTAATTGGATTTGTGCAATATAATGTTTTCGAGATTTTCTTAATCTATTCAATTCCATTTTTATGTAAGCAATTTGTTGAGATTCGTATGTATCCATGAAAAGGTTACTTGATTTGAGTTTCAGAAAACTTGTTTTAAGGTTGGTTTAGCAAATCTTGTCGGTCGATCTATTTCCTGGCGGGTCGAAACGGGTTGGCCGGTCAACCTGCCTTAACCCGTGATTTTTCACGGGTCAAAACAGGTGACCCGTTCTAACCCGGGACTGTTAACGGGTCAGGTTGGGTCGGGTAATTGACGGGTCGGGTCAGGCGGGTTGTCAGGTAACGGGTAAAAGTTGCCAGGTCTAGTAGAGTACAACATCTTCTCTTTATCCCCATGCTATCACCTCAGCTCCTTTTGTGATTTCCCAAGATCCCCCTATGAAGGTTACTCCATACCCTTTATCATCTAACTGTCCAACATAAATCACCCTTCTCTTCAACTTGGAACATGCATCACATCATGTAATTGTAAAACAGCCCCACTATGTGTCTTCATCATCACATCCACCTTACTTTCGATCTTCAATGGTTAATCATCACCAAGATAAACAACCCCAAAAAGCACCTGGTGTATATTGCTCCATTGTCTCTGCATCTCCAGTGGAGATTCTCTATCATCCACCACGTTTGCATGACCATATGTTCCTTCTATAGGAAATCATAACTAATATGACCCTCCGCGCCACAATTATAGCACTTGACAAATTTATTTTTCCCATTCTTCGGTCCTTCCCATCCCCTACCTCTCTCCACTGTAAATGCCGCTCCACCTTTAGAAGTTCCTCGCCTCTTCTCTTTCCTTCGCACCTCCTCTGCAAGGATGAGATCTCGAACTTCCACATATGCTAAAGGTGTCTTCTTCATCGTCGCACTAAGAACCGTGACAGTTGCCTCCCAACTGTTAGGCATTGAATTTAGCAAAAAACATGCTAGCACTTCATCGAAGAAAGTGATCTCGACATTTTTTCAATTGGTCAACTACACCTTTGAAATTGTCGATATGACTCCGAGTTGTCTGCCTTTCTGACATCTTTGTATTCGCAAACCTCTTTATCAAGTGCACCTTATTGATATTCGAGAGCTTCTCATATATGTCTGACAGCATCTGTAGCATTCCCAGCGTTCTTGGCCTCCATCACGTTCCATGCAATATCGTCGGTTAGGGCACTCCTCATCGCTCCTAACGCCTTACAATCCAACGTCTCCCAATCCCCCTTTGTCATGTCTGCGGGTTTCTCGCCCAAGGGTTTATGAAGATCCTTACAATAAAGGTACTCTTCAATCCTTGTCCTCTAAAACGTGAAATTCACACCGTTGAATTTCTCTATCGAGTTTTTGCCCATCTTAATTGCTTCCCAAAGTCTCCAAGAACGTAATTCAAAATAATCAACTAATGAAACTTTGAATCCTCCGAACCAAAACTCTTGATATCAATTATTGGAAATTTAGTGGTACCCCGTCGCTATCAAGAACAACACAACCACAAAGACAATTATATGAGAGAATCACACACAAGAATTGTTTACCCGGTTCCTTCAACACATGAACTACGTCTGAAGGGCAATTGTCAAGTCAATATTATATTCAACACTCATTAATATGATGCTACAATTGTTCTAGGTCGTATCTATGCTTATATATGTGTACAATGAAGCCCTAAGTCTATTTGGAAGAGATTACATTGAAATAGGAAACTGTTGGTCCCAAAAGGGCAACAAGGGCATGAAAAATAGCTAGAGCGGGGGTGAATAGCTGTTTTGAAATTCTTTTTCAAACCCTTTTGCAAATCAAAGGCGAATGCGCACAGCTCTAATTTTGGCTAAGTATAGCGCACAACAAGAGTGTGGAATGCACAGCGGAAACTTAAAGCAATCACAAATGCGCAGGTGTGTAAAAACCATAGTTACTGGGAACTCCCAACCCCCCCTCGTCCCACGTCCCGGGAACACGCGTCCCGGGTTCACAAGGGAACTCGACCCAAAGTACTCAAACAATCGTACCGGAAAATAAACGGCACCAACGTAGAATCCTGTCTGCATTTACAATCTTTTATGGTTATCCGCCTTTACATTATACTCTTTTATCTCCCTAAAAGTATATATACATAAATATATGTAAGTGTGTGTGTGTATATATATGTTATTATATTCAACTTAGTGATGTGTTTTCAACCTAGAGCGTACCATGTTCCCAATTGATCCTACCCCCCAGCGTACCCAAATTTACTAAGTCACATTCCTCGTTCCCGTACCCGTCCCGCATCCCGTAACTATGGTAAAAACGCACGCAACTAAGTTTGGCTAAAAGAGAGGCGCAGAAGTGTACTAAGGCAGAAAGCAAACAAACACAATTCAAACAATGCATGACAATCTACAAGGATCAAACAAAGCAATATATCAAAAAAGCATAAGAGTAAAATGAAGGGCAGAATAAAGTGACAAGCTATTTGGAGAGGTTCGATCGAAAAGATCTACGTCCTCTACCAAGATGGTTAGTCTTGGATTTCTAACTACGAGATTTATATTAGTTTGAGGAGCTTTTACAAGATTGCAAATAATCAAAACTCAAATCTAAATCTATGCTTTTAAGAACAAACCCTAGACTAAACCGGTGTATCTCTAGAAGTATGATCTATATGATCAAAGCTTCAAGAGGTGTGTGTGTGTGTCAGAAATTCTGGGCTCTATGAAACTATGAGATGAAGAGCACAAAGAATTCTGGTGTTACAAGGCTTTAGGATCTGGGCTTGGTTAAGGTATGAAGATATGAAGGTTGTTCTTGAGAATTCTGGGAGCAGGCAATCTTCAAAACTTCAAAGTTTCTCTATGGAAGCAAAAACTCAAGCAGCTTGGAAATGAGGATGAGCAGGCTATTTATAGCTGAGCTTCAAAAACTAGCCGTTGGAGCTCTGAGCAAGGACAATGAGCTGGCACAATATGATTGGTGCGCAGGTGTCCTTTGTAGCCGTTGGAGACAGAGCAAGAAGACAAAATTCAAATCTTCTTCTAGAAGGATGACAGCTGTCTTCATTTGAAATTTCTCACTAAGGCGCGTCTCCATCGATGTGTATGCTGAGTTGGCTTGTTTTGTCGTATGTGCACACCTTAGCACTTTGGCTCATTCCAAAAAGCGTAGCTTGTCTTGACGCTTTCCAAGCTTCTAGAATGTGAGATCAAGAGATAAGAGAATGGACCAAGGTTAATCTGCGCGCGCATGAAAGTCATGCGCATGGAGTGCGCAGAATGCAGATTGGGTGCTGCGCATGGATGTCATGCGCATCATACTTGGTCATTTAGCAAATGAGACCTCAAATTTAAAGTGTAAGCCCTAATCACTAAGCCTAGTTATAAAGGGGACTTAGCTAAAAATTGAAGTTATAAAACTTCTTACATAGGGTCCTAAAGTCCTTAAAACATACTTAGGTGATGGTATCAATCAATTCTAACATGATTTAGGAGGGTTAAGAAATAAGCAAACCCAACAGAAACAAATCTCAAAATTCAGCTTTTTAGCCCGGCAGAAGTGTACTGGTGCATACCTCCTATGTGTGCGGCCGCACACTCTATCCACAAAGGCCCTAAAACCTTCAGAACAAAGTGCGCGACCACACAACATCATTTTGTGCGGCCGCATACTTCTATGGCTGACTGAATCTCCTTTTTTCCTCCTCCGTTTACAATTTGATCTCCCCCAAAATACTCCTTTAACTTAGACTCCTTTCCTCCACGCTTCCTCATAGGTTTAGTACTCCAATCCTAACAGAATCTACATATATGAATTCAATATTTTGGTGATAGGCAAAACTATTTCCACACATAGGCTTTATTAACTTCAGATTTTACAAGCAGTCATGGTTTATAGTTTTCAGAAACTAAAAGGGATGGGTTTTATTCAGATTTTTGCCCATATATCATTTTTTGGATACAAGACTCATAAAACTTGAATAAATCGTAACCGAAGATACTTGCCTTGGTGGTCATTGGTTCTTTGAGAAATCAAGGAGCTATGATTGTTAAGTAAACTTTCACTAACACCATCACACCCAAGTGAAATGGTCAATAATACCTGTTAAACCCTTCTTAGTAGACTTTAAGTGAATGTCCATAAACACTTCTAATATACATAAATAAGCAGGGACTTAGATAAAATCATAAACCATAAGCCTAAAGTCATAAACCATAAACTATAGATTCAACTGAAATCAAACAAACCCATAAAAATATCAGTTGATTAGCCGACACCAAGAAGACTAATGCTGAGTTGGATGACAAGAAATTACCAATTGATGCATACTCCATCTCGACACAAAAAAGTAGCTTGCGAGGCCTTCAACAAATTGCAATCCAGTCAACATTGCATCGTTGATACATCCTGCTGCACCTGTAATGAAGACTCGGAAATTGATTATTAGATCACATTATAGGTTGATATCTCTAGTAAACTAGGGTACAGGAAACTTGGGACAGATGCACAGTACTTGAATTCTTCACCCATGAATATTATCAACAAGAAAAATGCAAATGAATCTCAGAAAGCGTGGGGAAATGATTCACTCTTAGTGATAATCAACCAACACTAAGTTTCAACTTATGCTTGTTAGGACAAAACTTAAATGATTTTCTGATTGAAAAACAGCCACTTGGAATTTTAGCGTCTCATCTCTCCTACTAAAAAATAAGGAGTTGATCGTAAGAGATGAAACACAAACAATTATACAAACTTGCTTTAACTCTGTCATGAGTCTTGACTGTCTTCAAAACTTAACATCTTACGATGATACGAGGAAAACATACCATTACTGGTTTCTTCTTTCAAAAACTCTACTCAAACCGAAACACAAAGAGAATGAAATTTTCCGAAAGTTACAAATGTTTTATCCAAACAATCCCAACAGATTAGCAATAGCAAATTACAATACTGATATCAGGCCATCATTACCAGTAAGCAGAACATTCCAAACCCTACGGACCAATGGATGTCAAAAATGTAATGTGGCGTGAGAGGCAATCATATACACCAAAAGAACATTAGCCCTGATAGATTACCTTGAAAAGGGCATGCAATGGTAATCAGCTTATTAACATACTTCGAGAAAACCTGCGGATAAGGGGATTATCAATCATCCTCTCATGGCATTTGTAAAGTTCCCACATAAATATCAGTGACTAACTCCGTTCTGCTATGAAATCCACTTACAAAGCCAAATTCGTTGAGGACTAAAAAGAGCTTCAAAATGTATAAGGATTATATTATTTCTTCAAATTTTGACCTTAACATGTAAGGACAAATCAGAAATTAAAAGCTTCTCTGAGGTTAGTTTATTGAAATAAGTGGAATGTCCATAAACAGAAAACTGGTCTCTTTGACCGGAAGGGAAGGAGCATTAAGTCACCAGGAGATATATGTTCGTACATCGGTATGAAGTGAAATAAAGCATTCCACTAGCAATCCACCCATTGAATGTGTTATTAGATTAACTTTTCTTCCCCCCGAAGCTTTATATGCAGCTTCCAGCTTTGCTTTAAGGCCATCCATTGCGTTGTCGATTCTGGCAACAATACAACAATAATGAGCAAATCTAAGACGAGGTCTAATAAACTCTGAAATGATTAACAGGACGAATCAATCTAGATATCAGAAGCATAGCTGAGATAGTTTACCTATTGCTTTGACGAAAGTCATAACCATATCCAAATAATGTGGTTCCTTTCTTGTAGCCACACCCAATAAGCATATCAATCATATCGTGAAAATGGTAAACATCCGTCAAATGCAATAATTTTACAAACTGAAATGAAAAAAAATAAGATTAAGAAAGAGAGTATTTATAAGACGAAGAGTTCTTGTGTACAAACATAAAAAGATTGAAAGTGGGAAAAAAAAAAAAAAAAAAATGGATAAGTAAATGTTAAGGTAAACCAGATGAAGAAGCACACGCAAGGAGGGGAAGGTTTATTCGTGATATAAATGATATCAAAATGAGGGTAACCAGAATTAATAAAGGATGGGGGCAACCTGGTGGTACAAGAGCTCCCACTATGTGAAGTAGCCAGAAAGAGAATGTTAATATGAATTTACTAATTAAGTTGAGAAGCAAGTTCTAGAATATCCTAGTTGAATAAGTGTAGAATAGATGAGAATGCTTTAGATGGATGTGTGATACAACTAGAATGATACAATTTGAATGAAAAAATCATGAAATGATAATTATAATACTCTCTCCGTCCCATTTGAAATTGAAAAATTTGTCATTTTAAGTGTCGCATTAGAAATTGCAAAATCCATAAATGGAAAGTTTTTAATACTCCCTCCGTCCCATAGTATATGTCCACCATCCCATTTACACGGAGATTAAGAAATGGTGGAAGTGATGTAAGTGTTGTGAGTATAAAAGTAAAGTAGGAGAGAGAATGAGTGGGAAGGAATAGTAAGTTGATTGGTGTTGTGAGTATAAAAGTAAAGTTGGAGAGAGAATGAGTGGCATGATGAGTAAAGATTCTTTGCCATTTTAGGAAGTGGACATATACTCTGGGACAGACTATAAAGGAAAGGTGGACATATACTCTGGACGGAGGGAGTACAATTTTTAATTAGTGGGACATACTTGTCATACTCACATCAACTGACCCACTTACTATTCTCACCCCAACTAATAATTCCTTTTCCATCATCCATACTCACAACAACTTAGTATTATATACTCCCTCCATCCTACTCGAAATAGGATTTTGGTAAACTTGACTTTACTTTGACCAAGTCTTTTAAAGAAATATAATAATCCAAATAAAAATTTGAAAATTGTTATTGTATCACGATTAATAATACTCTCAATAACAATTTTTAAACTTATATTAGGATAATTATTGCTTATTTAAATTACTTGGTCAAAGTGTAAAAAAATCTACTAAAATCCTATTTCGGGTGGGACAGAGGGAGTACATCTCTTTTATTCCCACGCACCGACGGTTTTTTACAATTTGAGCTGCGATGGAGCGGGTATGAGATATATAATCATAATATCAATGCATGGCAACCATGCATTTTACATACTACTTTCCTTTGGTACGCATTCATATTTCCCTCCAGTGAATTGAAGAATGTTACAGAACATTAGCAACTGCAAAATACTATTGCCTTTGTGAGGGCACGTTTTGGGAAGGCAATGTTGGGCATTTCAAAAAGCAGCATGTACCAGAACCCAAACTGCCAACTACATGATATAATTAAAGTATAGCTGCCGTTATAAAAGAGATGAAGCAAGAACATGAACATTGCAGATGGAGTTGAGATCTCCTGTACCACTTTTGTGTGTCACTCCATGTATCACTTCTAATCCAACCGCTCACATGTTTGCATAATATTACAATAATACCAATCTCAATAACTGTGAGTCATAAAATGACTTGTGGCACACGAAGTGGCACAGAAGATTTGGACTCTAGCAGATGACATTACACTCTATTGCAAGTAATTATGACAAAACGCGAAGTAGTTGTTGATGCCTTTTTGATTGAGAAAATTTAAAATCTAGTAATCTCAAAATCAAATTAGAAGCTATCAAGTCAAAAGGAACATTGAGGATGCAAAGTGTAATTTATCCAAAAATTTGTAAGAAGGTGTCAGAATGTCAGGGTCATTCATCAGTAGAAAGCTTATACAGGTCTCACAGACTCTTGATACTATATAACTGTAACAACCGGTCTTTTTTTATTTATTTATTATTGTGTTGGGCTATTATAAATTAATTTATGGAATGGGTTTAATGTTGGCCCAAATAAATTAAAACCCAATAAGGTTAGTTAACCTTTTTATAATAGGAATGGGAAAACCCTACACTATATATTAATTAAACCCTTCCCTCATTATTTATCACAAAAAGAAAAGAAAAGTGAGAGATCGCAGAGAGGGAGAGAGCGGCGGCCTACCTAGCGGGAGAGGAAGAAACCGAGAGGAAGAAGAAGAAGAGAGAGGGAGTCAATTTCTTTCATCAAAGGTACTCCACATAAACTTAATTCCTTCTCTTTAATCTTCATGAATTGAAGTTTGGGAAACCCTAATAGTTATGATCAACTAATGAAAAGGATTATGAGAGTATATGTATATGTATGTGTGTGTAGTGTGTGCCGTGTGTGTATATGTGTGTGTACTGTGTGTGTGTGTGTGTATTCGGTGTGTGTATGTACAGTGTGTGTTTGTGTGTTCTGCGTTTTGTGTGTGCAGAGTGTGTGTCGAGTGTGTGTAATTAGGGTTTTTGGTGTGTGATAAAAGGTGAAAACAGTGTGTGAATAGTGTTCTGTGAATAGTAACTGTGCACTGTGAATAGTGTTCTGTGAATAGTAACTTTACGCTGTGAATAGTGTTCTGTGAATAGTGATTTCATAAGCTGGGAATAGTGTTTTAAATAGGGTAAATACAATCCTAAAGCTTATTATTTGAGAATGGAATTAATATAACCCTAAGGGTATTTTAGTAATCAAAAAGGGGCAATTTGGGAAAGTTATGAAGGGTAGTACCAACCCTAGATTAAGAACGACCTTAAGAAGGAGTTTGAGAAAATAAACTCGTAAGGTTAAAACTAAGAAAAGAAATTGGGGACGGAAGTAAATATTGTACTCGTCCTAAACGATAGTGTTTTGCGTGATTGTAGATTGGTGCGCAAGAAGTCGCTAAGAAGACAACGCTAGCTAAGGTAAGGGATTACGATCCTAGCTTTCGATTGTCTCTATCCTTTGATGTAGGATTCCTTGAATTTCTTTCATGAGTAGTTACCATGTGGCGGTAACGTTTGAATTCTTAAAAGTTGTGAACACCTTTTGAATGTTCCTACCCCTTGACATGTTTTAAATCAATGGGTACCAAAAACATATCTTTGAATTCGTTATAGTGTTCTTGTACCTACGAACACTAAGTTGAAACCTTGCTATATCTTAATTTGGTATAGATTTGCCATATCTTAATTTGGTATAGGCGTTCGCTTAGCCTGAAATGAAAAAGGACTAAGTAGGGTAGTCTGGTCTGAAATGAAAAAGGACTAGACTTTTATACTGCTTATTGAAGTAGTTGATTTGTCGCGACCCGAAATATAGGCTCTATTTTATTAGTAATTAAATGATTTTTATTTAATTATTTGCTTATTTATTTATTTAAATTATTATTTATTTAAATATTATGTGTGCAATTTATGTGTTATTATAATTATGCCTAGCATTTTATTCGAGTTAATTGGGCTAGTGTAGAATTGTTGAGTCTTAGTTGTTAGTGGGGAGTATTAAGTTGGGTAGTATTAGAGGAGGGGGTCTTTGTGTAAGTTTTAAAATTACTCCTACCCTCTCCCTACACCTCCTTCTCCCTCTTACACTCCATCTCCCTCACCCTACTCCCTCCTATTCCAGCACAACACTCTCTCTCTCTCTCTAAGCATTGGTAAGTTTTTCTTCCTTTCCTTCTCTCTTCTTTTTCTCCATCTTCCTCTCATTATTATTCATTTCTTAAAACGTAAACCTTGTTTAGATCGTCGATAGGATCGCGTAGAATCAAAAAGAATTGAAATCCATCAACTTTGAGAATTTGCAAGTAAGTTACTTTTCCCCCATTTCGATGCTAAAATGTTCATATCACGTTTTTATGATGATTGATGTGTTACATTTGAAGTTTGGTTGGGTTTTGAATTTGTTTGGAATTTATTTTGGGCTTTGATCAAAAAATGGTGATTTTGGAATGTTAGGTTTGATTCTTTGTTTTGGGTTGATGAATGGTGTATTGGAGTCCCCACCGTAGTTATAAATTGTTTTGGTACATTAGTACATGAGTTGGAAGTTGGGATTTTGGTTAAATGTGTTTTGGGTTGAAAATGGAAGAACCCATGTTGTTCTTCCCGATTTCTGGCAATTCCGGCATATTGGGCGACCGCCCAAAATCGTGTGGGCGACCGCGCATCTTTCTGAGAGCTTTTGTTCTTGTTTGAGGCACTTTGGGCGACCGCACAACCCAACGTGGGCGGCCGCACAGTCCTCTGAAAGTTTACATTTTGTTAAATTGTGTGATTAACGAATGCGTTGTGATCCAATTCTTGGGTGTCCTCCTAGTTGACCTTAGTGAACATTGTAATGCATTCTAGTGATAGAATTGAGTCCTTTGTGACCAAGTTTGTGTTTGAAATTAAGTAAGTGTTAAGTGTCATTGTTGGAACACTTTATTGATTGGGTTTGATTCCTTTGTGAACAAATACGAGATGGAATTTGATTAAGTATCATTTTGGGAATGTGGTTCATCTTTGATGCACGGTTGTATTGGTTTACCTTTGTGGTGATTTAATTGGATTGGTTCCCTACTTTGGAACCTTAAGTTGTTCATTCATGCTAAATTATTATTACTTAGCATTTATTTGGAAGCCCAGCTGGCATATTTGTTGCATCGGGCGATGGGAAGGATTATAATGGCAAAGCCAAGTCCATTATAATGTTGACCATTGTTTTGCCCTTACTATACCCCTTCTCCAGATTGGCCTTGGAAAGGATAAGTCAGCGTTCCTTTGTGAATGTATCTGGCTAACGGGCATGACTTTGTGTCATGGTCCTTGTCCTTTGTGACACTTTTATGGTTATTGGTTCCGGTACCGGGGTTTTCTCTTCGGCTTTCATGCTATTATGAAGATGATGATTTGTTGATTATTGAAGCTGCGCAGCGATCCTTTATTTGGATGTTCCGGTTTGGAAAACCTTGGCTATATCCTTTGTTATGTGTTTATTTCCGCTGCTATCTGTTATGTGATAACTGCTATGTGCTATCTCTGATTTATTATTGTATATTGCATCATAGCATGTCATGTAGTTGCATTAGTAACTTATTGAGATTTATCTCACCCCCCTTTCTTTTATCTTTGTTTTTCCTTAACCCCCCCCCCAGGTGCTAAGGATTAGTCTCGCTGATCACGAGAAAGAGGACGTCGAGTGTGGATCCATTCTTTTGGGGAAGGTTATTATACGTTGGTTTACATTATGTAAATGTGTAACCATTTTGGGATAGTTGTACCAAACAATGACGTCACTAAGATTTGTATATTTGTATTTTGTTGTGCATAAACTTGTGGAAGTTTATGATAGCTGTAATTGGTTTTTTATCAAACATGGTTTTGTAAAACTTTGGATCATCACCTTTTGGTATTAAATGGAATTTTTAACTTCAGTATTTCTGAGTTTGGTTTTAGAGTCGACGTCCAGCTCGCGGTCCCGGGGCCCGCGGGGTCCGGGGTCGCGACAGTTGGTATCAGAGCTATGGCATTAGCTCTAAGTATAAGTCTAGGTGGATTAGTATGACCTAGGTGGGTAGTAGTGTGCGTGCGGAGTGATTAACGGTTGATGTTTTATGCAGGTAATTGTTCTCAATGTCTGGAAGAAGAAACAGAGGAGGTACTAGTGGGGCACAGAATCAGAATGATACGAGGGAAGAAGCCCGTGCCATGTTTCAAGGCATGTTCGAGGCGGCCATGAAGGCCATACATGATCAAGGTCCGAGGGTAGAACAAGCACCACCCCGCTTTGGATTGGAGCAATTTCTGAAGTTGAAACCGGTTGAATTCAATGGGGAGCCCGATGTAAGGAAAGCTGAGTTGTGGATTGAGTCCATGGAGAAGATTTATGATGTATTTGGTTTCGGATGAGGACAAGGTCCGGTTCGCGGCTTACAAGCTTGTGGGAGCCGCCGAGCATTGGTGAAAGGTATTAAAGCTACTTGGGATGATACGCACACGGTGTATGCATGGGAGTTGTTTGTGCGCAAATTCAAGGAGCATTTCATTCCGGTTGTTGATCAAAACCGAAAGGAGATCGAGCTACTCAACTTGGAGCAAGGATTGTTGTCTATAGCACAATACTCGGCTAAGTTCATAGAATTAGCCCGATATTGTGACTATTTGGTGAGGACCGAGGAACAAAAGGCTATGAGATTTATTCGAGGATTGAAGACCTCCATCCGTACTCAACTTATTGCTCAACGGATAGTGACATTCCAAGATGCGGTGGACCGAGCCTATTTGATAGAGCAAGATATTGGGGAGCATAAAAGGAAGACCGAGGTAGCTAACCCGAGTAAGCAAGGAGCGCAGAGCAAGCCACAACCAAGGATTGAAAATCGAGGTAACTTTGGGGGACAATCTCAGTCCCGAGGGCAACCGATCCAAGGAACCCGGGTACCACTTCCGGGAACCAAGGGAGCCAAATTAGGAAGCCTTGTACCTTTTGTCAAAAGGTAGGCCATGCGGAGGATAGGTGTTGGAAAAAGTAAGGCAAGTGTATCAATTGTGGTGAAATGGGGCACTTTGCGAGAGATTGCACGAGGCACCGAGGACAGTCATCCGGGTCAGGGGTTAGTATTAATCAGGGTCAGAAAAGGGATGCCGCCGGGAAGCCCAAGGTCCAAGGGAAAGTGTTTGCAATGAATCAACAACAAGCGACCGATGATCCATCCGTTATTGGAGGTATTGTTTCTGTGTCTAATGTGAGCGCACGAGCGTTAGTAGATCCAGGATCATCTCATTCATACATTTCTGTGCAATTTGCTTCCATGTTAAATGCTGCATTCGAGTCTTTACCGTACGTGCTAGAGGTGTCGACCCCTATAGGAGAATGCTTGATTTCTGATCGAGTCTTTCGTGCTTGTGACGTGGTTATTTGTGGTCGAGTCCTTTGTGCGGATTTGGTAGTTCTTCCTATCCAAGACTTTGATGTCATTTTGGGTATGGATTGGTTGAGCAAGTTTCATGCTTCTGTTGATTGCCGTAAGAAAATTGTTACTTTTTCTATTCCCGATGTGCCTAAGTTTGTGTTTGAGGCTTGTCCTCTGAGTAGGAAGGTTCGCTTAATTTCTTTTATGAAAGCGAGAAAATTATTGCATAGTGGTTGTGAGGGGTATTTGGCTAGTGTTCTTGATACTAGGAAAGAATCCCCTAGTTTGGATAGTGTTCGGGTAGTTCGGGAATTTCCCGATGTTTTCTCTACCGAGTATGATATGCCTCCCGATCGTGAGATTGAGTTTTGTATAGATCTTTTGCCGGGTACGGCTCCAATTTCGAAAGCACCTTATAGGTTAGCTCCCGCTGAGTTGAAGGAGTTAAAGGTTCAGTTGCAAGAGTTGCTTGATCAAGGGTTTATCCGCCCTAGTGTTTCCCCGTGGGGAGCACCGGTTTTATTTGTGCGAAAGAAAGATGGTTCGTTGAGATTGTGCATCGATTACCGAAAGTTGAATCAGGTTACGGTGAAGAATAAGTATCCTCTACCGCACATTGATGATTTATTTGATCAGCTACAAGGATCCGTGGTTTTCTCTAAGCTTGATTTGAGGAGTGGGTACCATCAGTTGAAAGTTCGATCGGAGGATATTCCGAAGACTGCTTTTCGCACTCGTTATGGTCATTATGAGTTCTTGGTTATGCCGTTTGGGTTGACTAACGCGCCGGCCGTGTTTATGGATTTGATGAACCGGATTTTCCATCCTTATCTTGATTCGTTCGTGGTGGTTTTCATCGACGACATTCTTGTTTATTCGAAATCTCGAGATGAGCACGAGCAGCACTTGAGGACAGTTTTATCCGTTCTTGCGAAGGAGAAATTATTTGCGAAGTTTAGTAAATGCGAATTTTGGCTCGAGAAGGTGTCATTTCTGGGTCATGTTATTTCGAAAGATGGGATTTCTGTGGATCCGTCAAAGATTGAAGCATAGTGGATTGGAAGAAACCCGAGTCAGTGACAGAGATTAGAAGCTTTCTTGGTTTAGCCGGTTATTACAGAAGGTTTATTGAAGGGTTTTCGAGGATTGCTACTCCGATGACTCAGTTGACCCGGAAGAACGTTCCGTTTGTGTGGACCGAGAAATGTGGCAAGAGTTTCGAGGAATTGAAGAAGAGGTTGACTACCGCACCGATCTTGACTTTGCCTAATGGGAGCGATGGCCTAGTGATTTACAGTGATGCTTCGAAAGAGGGTTTGGGTTGTGTGTTGATGCAGAATGGGAAAGTAATTGCGTATGCTTCGAGAAAGTTGACCCCTAGTGAACAGAATTACCCGACTCATGATATGGAGTTAGCGGCTATTGTATTTGCGTTGCACAAATGGAAGCACTATCTTTATGGAGCGAAGTTTGAGATTTTTACGGATCACAAGAGTTTGAAGTACCTTTTCTCCCAGAAGGAGTTGAACAACCGACAGCGCCGATGGATGGAATTGTTGAAGGATTTTGATTGCACGATTTCTTATCATCCGGGAAGGCGAATGTGGTAGCCGATGCGATTAGTAGAAAGTCTTATGTGGCTTCGATGATGGTTCGAGAATGGAAAATGCTTGAGGATGTTCGAGATTGGTCTCTCGTGAATCGAGACATGGGGCTATTTTTGCGAATATTAGGGGTCTCCGACCCTAATTCAGAAAGAACTTCGAGGATTTTTCTATTAGCTCGAGTGGAGTGTTGACTTTCCGTGGTCGTTTGTGTGTTCCGGATGTTGATGGAATTAAACAGAGAGTTCTTGATGAGGGCCACAAATCGAGGTATACTATTCATCCGGGTAGTACGAAGATGTATCAGGATTTGAAGCAACAATTTTGGTGGATTAATATGAAAAGGGAAATAGCCGAGTATGTTTCGAGGTGTTTAACGTGTCAGCAGGAAAAGCCGAGCATCAGAGACCCCCGGGATTACTTCAGCCGTTAGAGATTCCCGAGTGGAAATGGAAGCATGTGACTATGGATTTCGTTACGGGACTACCTCGTACCCGTAGGAAGTATGACAGTGTTTGGGTAATAGTGGATAGATTGACCAAGAGTGCCCATTTCTTGCCTATTGACATCAGATATTCGATGGAGAAGCTTGCGACCCTTTATATTGGTGAGATTGTTAGATTGCATGGAGTTCCGGTTAGCATTGTGTCAGATCGAGACCCGAGGTTCACTTCTAGATTCTGGAAGGCGTTTCAAGAAGCTTTGGGTACAGATTTGCGATTCAGTACGGCTTTTCATCCTCAGACCGACGGTCAATCCGAGAGGACTATTCAGATTCTTGAGGATATGTTGCGAGCGTGTTCGATAGACTTTTCTGATTCTTGGGATTCGCACCTACCGTTAGTGGAGTTCTCTTACAACAACAGTTATCAGGCTAGTATCGAGATGGCGCCGTTTGAGGCCTTGTATGGAAGGAAATGTAGATCGCCTATTTGTTGGGATGAGGTCGGTGAAGCGAAAGTTTTGGGTATTGATTTGCTTCGGGATTCGGTTGAGAAAGTTAAAGTTATCCGGGATAGATTGAAGACAGCCCAGAGTCGACATAAGAGCTACGCAGATAACCGAAGGCGAGATCTTAGTTTTCAGATTGGTGATTGGGTGTTTTTTAAGGTATCTCCAAAGGTGGGTATTCGTAGGTTTGGGAAGAAAGGCAAGTTGGCTCCGAGGTTTATTGGTCTGTTTGAGATTTTGGGAAAGGTGGGACTTCTAGCGTATCGTCTTGTGTTACCGCCATCCTTAGACCGGTTGCACAACGTCTTTCACGTTTCTATGCTTCGGAAGTATGTTCATGATCCGTCTCACGTGTTACCGAGGGTACCGGAGGATATTGAGCCCGATATGTCTTATGAGGAACGACCGGTTCGGATCCTAGATTCCAAAGTCCAAGGGTTGAGGAGCAAAAGCATTGCGTTGGTTCGAGTCCTTTGGAGGAACCATAATATCGAGGAGTCGACGTGGGAGCTTCGTGATGAGATCGAGAGGAAATTTCCGTGGCTTTTTGTTTAAGGTGAGTCTCGTTAAAATTCGGGTCGAATTTTCTTTAAGGGGGAGTGAATGTCGCGACCCGAAATATAGGCTCTATTTTATTAATAATTAAATGATTTTTATTTAATTATTTGCTTATTTATTTATTTAAATTATTATTTATTTAAATATTATGTGTGCAATTTATGTGTTATTATAATTATGCCTAGCATTTTATTCGAGTTAATTGGGCTAGTATAGAATTGTTGAGTCTTAGTTGTTAGTGGGGAGTATTAAGTTGGGTAGTATTAGAGGAGGGGTCTTTGTGTAAGTTTTTAAATTACTCCTACCCTCTCCCTACACCTCCTTCTCCCTCTTACACTCCATCTCCCTCACCCTACTCCCTCCCATTCCCAGCACAACACTCTCTCTCTCTCTCTAAGCATTGGTAAGTTTTTCTTCCTTTTCCTTCTCTCTTCTTTTTCTCCATCTTCCTCTCATTATTATTCATTTCTTAAAACGTAAACCTTGTTTAGATCGTCGATAGGATCGCGTAGAATCAAAAAGAATTGAAATCCATCAACTTTGAGAATTTGCAAGTAAGTTACTTTTCCCCCATTTCGATGCTAAAATGTTCATATCACGTTTTATGATGATTGATGTGTTACATTTGAAGTTTGGTTGGGTTTTGAATTTGTTTGGAATTTATTTTGGGCTTTGATCAAAAAATGGTGATTTTGGAACGTTGGGTTTGATTCTTTGTTTTGGGTTGATGAATGGTGTATTGGAGTCCCCACCCTAGTTATAAATTGTTTTGGTACATTAGTACATGAGTTGGAAGTTGGGATTTTGGTTAAATGTGTTTTGGGTTGAAAATGGAAGAACCCATGTTGTTCTTCCCGATTTCTGGCAATTCCGGCATATTGGGCGACCGCCCAAAATCGTGTGGGCGACCGCGCATCTTTCTGAGAGCTTTTGTTCTTGTTTTGAGGCACTTTGGGCGACCGCACAACCCAACGTGGGCGGCCGCACAGTCCTCTGAAAGTTTACATTTTGTTAAATTGTGTGATTAACGAATGCGTTGTGATCCAATTCTTGGGTGTCCTCCTAGTTGACCTTAGTGAACATTGTAGTGCATTCTAGTGATAGAATTGAGTCCTTTGTGACCAAGTTTGTGTTTGAAATTAAGTAAGTGTTAAGTGTCATTGTTGGAACACTTTATTGATTGGGTTTGATTCCTTTGTGAACAAATACGAGATGGAATTTGATTAAGTATCATTTTGGGAATGTGGTTTATCTTTGATGCACGGTTTGTATTGGTTTACCTTTGTGGTGATTTAATTGGATTGGTTCCCTACTTTGGAACCTTAAGTTGTTCATTCATGCTAAATTATTATTACTTAGCATTTATTTGGAAGCCCAGCTGGCATATTTGTTGCATCGGGCGATGGGAAGGATTATAATGGCAAAGCCAAGTCCATTATAATGTTGACCATTGTTTTGCCCTTACTATACCCCTTCTCCAGATTGGCCTTGGAAAGGATAAGTCAGCGTTCCTTTGTGAATGTATCTGGCTAACGGGCATGACTTTGTGTCATGGTCCTTGTCCTTTGTGACACTTTTATGGTTATTGGTTCCGGTACCGGGGTTTTCTCTTCGGCTTTCATGCTATTATGAAGATGATGATTTGTTGATTATTGAAGCTGCGCAGCGATCCTTTATTTGGATGTTCCGGTTTGGAAAACCTTGGCTATATCCTTTGTTATGTGTTTATTTCCGCTGCTATCTGTTATGTGATAACTGCTATGTGCTATCTCTGATTTATTATTGTATATTGCATCATAGCATGTCATGTAGTTGCATTAGTAACTTATTGAGATTTATCTCACCCCCCTTTCTTTTATCTTTGTTTTTCCTTAACCCCCCCCCCCCAGGTGCTAAGGATTAGTCTCGCTGATCACGAGAAAGAGGACGTCGAGTGTGGATCCATTCTTTTGGGGAATGTTATTATAGGTTGGTTTACATTATGTAAATGTGTAACCATTTTGGGATAGTTGTACCAAACAATGACGTCACTAAGATTTGTATATTTGTATTTTTGTTGTGCATAAACTTGTGGAAGTTTATGATAGCTGTAATTGGTTTTTATCAAACATGGTTTTGTAAAACTTTGGATCATCACCTTTTGGTATTAAATGGAATTTTTAACTTCAGTATTTCTGAGTTTTGGTTTTAGAGTCGACGTCCAGCTCGCGGTCCCGGGGCCCGCGGGGTCCGGGGTCGCGACATGATTATCATGATAAATCTTACTTAAATGCCCTGATCAGGCATTGCACCTGAAATGGTGACGTTATCTTGGAATTGACGGACTTGAAAGTAAATGCTACACTTCTTTTGAAAAAGGTTATTGTTAACTGTTTGAATCTTAGCGGTTAACTTGATATTTAATGAAAGCGTATCTTTGAAAATATTATTGTGTTCGTTCTTTCGGTCATCTCTCCCTAGAACCCGGAGAGATCCCGTATGAACTTACTGAGCATTGTTCGCTCACCCCTTCCATAATATTTGTTCTCCAGGATATAAATAGGAGATGGTCTCGAAGGACAAAAGAAGAGTTGTTAAGGTGATAACGAAGACCCTTGATGACGAAGTTTTAAGAAGTCTTTTAGTAGTAGTCAGAATGGATTATTTACGAATGTTTATTTGAATGTTGGTTATGTCTAGCCGTTGGAGTTTTGAAAGACAGTTAAATTCGCTTCCGTTATTTATTTTGAATGGTGGTTAGAGATACTAGCCGTTGATGTTTGAATTATGGTTTAAGACCGTTGTTTTCCCGCGTTTGGGGACGGATTTTATTATCTAAAGGATGTTATATTACTCCGAAATTCGGGGTGTTACAGTTGGTATCAGAGCTCCGGTTTAGGTTTACATGGGAGACTATAGAAAGAAGTTAAGACTATGAGGATAAATAGTACTTAACATAGATTGGGCTTTAGAACTCTGATAAGGAAGAGAGTACTTTTGGGGCATTATCATTTTAGGAAACTTTCTAAAGTTGGAAACTTTCCAAATATGGAAACTTACTATTTTGGGAAAGAAAATTTAAGATGAATTATCTTACAATGTTTTCTTTATACGGTTAAAATGATAGTTATATAACTCTAAGTATGTGATTACTAATAATGGCGATGTCTCGATTGTAGGTTATGGACGGACTAAGAAGGAACTCAAGGATGAGCGTTTCCAAGGTGGTTAAGAGGTGCTCCTTAAGGGTTAAGAGGTTACATGAGGCATGGAGAAACACCGAAAGAGAGCTAGAGAAAACAAAAGATGAGTTGGAGGAGTGGAAGAAATACTTTGATGTGATATCAAACGACGCACGTCGTTATTTCTATGCGGTAAAGGATTTGGATCCGCAGGTAGCAGCAAATCTCCTTCAAGGGAACCAAGTAGAAAATGAAGCCCCAATAGAGGAGAACATGGTGGCTGAAGAAGAAGAAGCTGTAGAGATAGAGGTCATAGTGGAGGGCAACGAGGCCGCCCCAATTGTGATCGAGGATGAGGAAGAACTGGAGGAAACACCGGTTTGTAGGCCGAGAGGAAGGCCAAGAGGCTCAAAGAGTGCACCGAGGGTCCCTAGTGGAAGGCCTAGGGGAAGGCCTAGGAAGAATGTAGGCCGTGATTGAGGAACGAAATTTAGAGTTATTTTATTCTTAGTATTGATAGCTAGCTTAGTCAGTTAGATTCTTTTAGTAGAACTCTCGTTTTGTTTGGATTCCAAAATTCTTTTAATAAAGTTATTGAAGTTATTTTAGCAAATAGTCTTGTCAATTGTTTTGTTTTTTTTTAAATTGTGGCAAACGAACTAATTAAAACAAGAAATAGTGGTCAAATGAAAAGACCATGAATAAAATTGGCTTAGTGAAACGGCCAAGTGAAAGTCAGTTTCGGTCGAAGTAGAATGATTGAAACAAGTATAAGCGGCCTAATGAAATGGCCAAGGCAAAGAAGAACCAAAGTAATCTTTTGAAATGAATGTACGATTGGTCGGAGAAGACGGCCAAATATAATCGAAAGTATGGTCTAGTGAAATGACCTATGAAAGTAGATCACGATTTATAGAAAGGAATAATAAAGGTAAGGGTATAATGAAACCCAAGAAATGTAGTAAAATTTACAAGAATGGGAAAGTGTTGGCTTAGTAAACGGCCATAGGTCTAGGTGATTGACCTTTATCTAAATAACAAGCCTAGTAAGGCGACCTCAGCGTATGTTGTGAAAGTAAAAGTATAAAGTACGCGAGGGCGTGTAAAACGTTTTGTATTCGCAGTATTAATAGATATCATGTTATCCTCAGATGTCAAGGAACAACAGAAGGAGCAATGCCGGAAACAATGGTGGACAAGATCCCAACATGACTAATTTACTGCAGACATTAGCTCAGACAATGGCTGGAATCGGCCAAGTAGTACAAGGATTGGCAGCTCAGCAGCAGCAACCACAACCTCAACCAGTGACACAGAGAGATCCTCTTGAATCGTTTCAGAAAAGAAACTCAGAGTCATTCTCTGGAGAGCCAAAAGATAAGCCAGAGGATTGGATAAAAGATATGGAGAAGATTTTCGAGACGTTGACTTGCACACCAGAACAACATGTGGTATTCGCAACGTTCATGTTTAAAGGAAAGGCTCTTAAATGGTGGAAGCCGAAAAGAGAGCATCAGCTGCGCGTGGGGATGAGGCCTTCACGTGGAACAGGTTCAAGACGGTGTTTTATGAGAAGTATTACCCAGCAAGTGTCCGCAATGAGAAAGTAGCGGAGTTCCTGATGCTGACTCAGGGCAGCATGACCGTAGATGATTACTGCGCTAAGTTCACAGAGTTGCTTGAATTCGCTCCGACATTCTTTGATAACGAGGGACAGAAAGCCCGTAAGTTTGAAGCGGGATTGAGTGACCGCGTAAGGTTCAGGATTACACCTTTAATGCTGCCAACTTACAGTGACATTGTGGACAGGGCAAGGTTGGTAGAGAAAGAGTCTGATAATTACCGCAGCAAGAAATAGGAAAAGAAGAAAGCCATTGAAAGGAATCGACTGGATTGAAAGGAAGTTCCGGAGGATGGAACCGAGATGGGAATAACAAGCGAAAAGCCAGTGATGATAATCGTGGGAAAGAAGGTGCTGGAAATAAGTATCAGAACAAGGGCTACAATAACCGCCGAGATGGAGACAAAAACGATGCTCGTGATAAGGGGACGGGCGAGAAGTGTCAGTCCTGCCAGGGAAGGCACAAGACCGAAGACTGCTGGTTCAAGGAAAAGAAATGCTACAACTGCGACAAGGTGGGACACCCGCATTGGAAATGCCCAGAACCAAAGAAGAACAACAATGCACAGGGAGCTAAGGATGGCGGCAAGGACAAGGGTGGAGGCCGTGGTCATGTGTTCACTATGACGGCTAGGGATGCAAGAGCTTCAAACGATCTGGTGGCAGGTACTCTTCGACTCTGCCTTCGAAATGTGTATGCTTTGATTGATACGGGCGCTACGCACTCCGTTATTAGTACACGGGTGGCGAAGCGAATGAATTTGAAATCTGAAAGGTTAGAGACACCTCTAGTGATAGATACACCTACTAGAGAATCGATTCCTATTATGTCTATATATAGAAGGTGCCCGTTAAGCATAGACGAAATAGAACTAGAAGTTGATTTGATCGAATTAGAGATGGGAGAGTTTGATGTGATCTTAGGGATGGACTGGTTAGCTGCATACCATGCCCATGTTGATTGTTTCAAGAAGGAAGTTCACTTTAGGTTGCCATCTGGTGAAGAGTTTCATTTTCAAGGCATGAAGCCTAGAACTAGATTGGACTTCATCTCTGTGATGAGGGCTCGCAGGTTGCTGAGGAAAGGATGTGAGGGGTTTTTGGCTTACGTTGGAAAAACCAATAGTGGGGAGATTAGTATAGAATCTTTGTCAGTAGTTAGAGAATTTGCAGATGTGTTTCCAGAAGATTTGCCTGGTATACCACCAGAGAGGGAAGTGGAGTTCTCTATTGATTTGGCGCCAGAAACCGCGCCAATATCAAAGGCACCTTACAGAATGGCTCCGGCAGAGTTGAAAGAGCTAAAAGAGCAACTACAAGAACTGTTGGATAAGGGTTTGATTAGACCAAGTGTATCGCCATGTGGTGCACCTGTGTTATTCGTGAAGAAGAAGGATGGGTCAATGAGAATGTGTATCGACTATAGAGAATTGAACCGCGTGACGGTGAGGAATCAATACCCATTACCAAGGTTAGATGACTTATTTGATCAACTTCGGGAGCATGTTACTTTTCGAAGATAGATTTGAGGTCTGGTTATCATCAGTTGAGGGTGAAAAGGAAGATGTTGCGAAGACGGCCTTTAGGACAAGGTATGGTCACTACGAGTTTTTGGTGATGCCTTTTGGGTTGACTAATGCGCCTACTGCATTTATGGAACTGATGAATAGGGTGTTTCAGGAATTTCTGGACAAATGTGTTATTGTATTCATTGATGATATTCTAGTCTACTCAAGGACTAAGGAGGAGCACGAGGAGCATTTGAGGTTAGTATTACAAATCTTAAGGGAACAACAATTGTATGCTAAGTTCAAGAAGTGCGAGTTCTGGTTGGAAAAAGTAGCGTTCTTAGGTCATGTTATATCTAAGGAGGGGGTAGAAGTGGACCCGACAAAGATAGAGGCTATCGTGAACTGGGAGAGGCCTACTACTGTTAGTGAAATAAGGAGCTTTTTGGGATTGGCTGGTTACTATAGGAGATTCGTTGAAGGTTTCTCTAAGTTATCTGTGCCGTTGACAAGACTGACCCAAAAGGGAGTAAAATTCGTTTGGACAGAAGAGTGCGAGAAGAGTTTCCTAGAATTGAAGCAACGTTTGGTGTCTGCACCAGTTCTTACGTTACCTTCTGGATCAGACGGGTTTGTGATATATAGCGATGCGTCGATTAAAGGATTAGGATGCGTGCTAATGCAGAATGACAAGGTTATAGCCTATGCGTCGAGACAATTGAAGGTCCATGAAAAGAACTATCCGACTCATGATTTGGAGTTAGCCGCGGTGGTCTTTGCATTGAAGATTTGGAGACACTACTTATATGGGACGACATGCCAGATTTATACGGACCATAAAAGTCTTAAGTACATCTTCACTCAGAAAGAGCTTAACATGAGGCAAAGGCGATGGCTGGAATTATTAAAAGATTATGATTGTGAAATCTTATATCATCCTGGGAAAGCCAATAAGGTGGCGGATGCGTTAAGTAGGAAGAATCATGGAACCCTAGCGACGTTAAAGCCTAAGGAGGTAAGTGCGTGGAGTCGCATTGAGGTGTTAGGTGTGAATGTACGAGTACAAGGCTATATGGCACATTTGAGTGTACAGCCTACACTGGTGGATAGAATCAAAATAGCACAAGTAACTGATGAAGAAGTGAGCAAAGAACGTGGAAACTTAGTGGAAGGAAAATGGAAGGACTTTCGTATGGGAGAGGACGGGATTGTGAGGTACCAATCAAGGATTTGGGTGCCAAGCAACGAAGACATCAAAAGAGAGATTTTAAATGAAGCTCATTGTTCGAGGTTTTCTGTGCATCCGGGAAGCACAAAAATGTATAGAGATCTGAGGGAATCTTATTGGTGGAACCATATGAAGGGAGATGTGGCAGAATTCGTGTCAAGATGTTTAGTATGTCAACAAGTAAAAAGTGAGCATCAAAGGCCTGCAGGACTATTACAGTCGTTACCTATCCCTGAATGGAAGTGGGAACACATAGCTATGGATTTAGTGGTTGGGTTACCGAAGACATTTAAAGGGTATAATGCAATTTGGGTGATAGTAGATAGGCTCACGAAATCGGCCCACTTTCTGGCAATCAAGGTGACGGATTCGCTAAAAAAGATGGCTAAGTTATATATTGATGAGATTGTAAGGCTGCATGGGATACCGGTGTCAATAGTGTCCGATAGAGATGCGCGATTCACGTCAAAATTTTGGAAAAGTCTACAACAAGCCTTGGGGACAGAGTTAACAATGAGTACAGCTTTTCACCCGCAGACCGATGGGCAATCAGAGAGAACTATTCAGACATTGGAAGATATGTTAAGGTCTACATCGTTGGAGTGGCAAGGGACTTGGGATGAACATTTGCCATTGGTAGAGTTCGCGTATAATAACAGTTTCCATGCTAGTATTGGAATGGCACCGTACGAGGCACTGTATGGGCGAAAGTGTAGATCACCGACTTGTTGGGACGAAGTGGGTGAAAGGAAGTTGACTGGACCAGAAATTGTCCAAGTGACGGCGGACAAGGTACAACAGATAAGAAATTGGCTTTTGACTGCGCAGAGCAGACAGAATCCTATGCTGATCGTAGAAGACGTGATTTAGAATTTCAAATCGGGGATCGAGTATTTTTGAAGATCTCGCCAACAAAAGGAATTATGAGATTTGGTATTCGCGGGAAGTTAAGCCCGAGGTACGTGGGACCGTTCGAAATTTTGGAAAGAGTTGGAGCAGTGGCTTATAAGTTAGCCTTACCGCCTGTGCTAGCGGGAGTACATAATGTGTTCCATGTATCGATGTTAAGGAAGTACATTCCCGACCCAAGCCATGTGAACGAGTATAAGCAGCTTAGAGTTCGAGCTGATTTGAGCTATGATGAAAGGCCCGTGAAGATTGTCGACCGCAAGGACCAGATTTTAAGGAAAAGAGTGATTCCTTATGTGAAAGTGCAACGGAGCAACCATACAGAAAGAGAAGCTACATGGGAGCTCGAGAGCGAGATGCGAGAAACATATCCCGACCTATTTTCAGAATGACGAGTTCGGTTTGGAGGACCAAACCCTTTTAAGGAGGTAAGAATGTAACAACCGGTCTTTTTTTTTTTATTTATTATTGTGTTGGGCTATTATAAATTAATTTATGGAATGGGTTTAATGTTGGCCCAAATAAATTAAAACCCAATAAGGTTAGTTAACCTTTTTATAATAGGAATGGGAAAACCCTACACTATATATTAATTAAACCCTTCCCTCATTATTTATCACAAAAAGAAAAGAAAAGTTAGAGATCGCAGAGAGGGAGAGAGCGGCGGCCTACCTAGCGGGAGAGGAAGAAACCGAGAGGAAGAAGAAGAAGAGAGGGAGTCAATTTCTTTCATCAAAGGTACTCCACATAAACTTAATTCCTTCTCTTTAATCTTCATGAATTGAAGTTTGCGAAACCCTAATAGTTATGATCAACTAGGGTTTAAGAAATTTGGGTTTTGATAATGAAAAGGATTATGAGAGTATATGTATATGTATGTGTGTGTAGTGTGTGCCGTGTGTGTATATGTGTGTGTACTGTGTGTGTGTATTCGGTGTGTGTATGTACAGTGTGTGTTTGTGTGTTCTGCGTTTTGTGTGTGCAGAGTGTGTGTCGAGTGTGTGTAATTAGGGTTTTGTGTGTGTGATAAAAGGTGAAAACAGTGTGTGAATAGTGTTCTGTGAATAGTAACTGTACACTGTGAATAGTGTTCTGTGAATAGTAACTTTACGCTGTGAATAGTGTTCTGTGAATAGTGATTTCATAAGCTGGGAATAGTGTTTTAAACAGGGTAAATACAATCCTAAAGCTTATTATTTGAGAATGGAATTAATATAACCCTAAGGGTATGTTAGTAATCAAAAAGGGGAAATTTGGGAAAGTTATGAAGGGTAGTACCAACCCTAGATTAAGAACGACCTTAAGAAGGAGTTTGAGAAATAAACTCGTAAGGTTAAAACTAAGAAAAGAAATTGGGGACGGAAGTAAATATTGTACTCGTCCTAAACGATAGTGTTTTGCGTGATTGTAGATTGGTGCGCAAGAAGTCGCTAAGAAGACAACGCTAGCTAAGGTAAGGGATTACGATCCTAGCTTTTGATTGTCTCTATCCTTTGATGTAGGATTCCTTGAATTTCTTTCATGAGTAGTTACCATGTGGCGGTAACGTTTGAATTCTTAAAAGTTGTGAACGCCTTTTGAATGTTCCTACCCCTTGACATGTTTTAAATCAATGGGTACCAAAAACATATCTTTGAATTCGTTATAGTGTTCTTGTACCTACGAACACTAAGTTGAAACCTTGCTATATCTTAATTTGGTATAGATTTGCCATATCTTAATTTGGTATAGGCGTTCGCTTAGTCTGAAATGAAAAAGGACTAAGTATGGTAGTCTGGTCTGAAATGAAAAAGGACTAGACTTTTATACTGCTTATTGAAGTAGTTGATTATCATGATAAATCTTACTTAAATGCCCTGATCAGGCATTGCACCTGAAATGGTGACGTTATCTTGGAATTGACGGACTTGAAAGTAAATGCCACACTTCTTTTGAAAAAGGTTATTGTTAATTGTTTGAATCTTAGCGGTTAACTTGATATTTAATGAAAGCGTATCTTTGAAAAGATTATTGTGTTCGTTCTTTCGGTCATCTCTCCCTAGAACCCGGAGAGATCCCGTAACTTACTGAGCATTGTTCGCTCACCCCTTCCATAATATTTGTTCTCCAGGATATAAATAGGAGATGGTCTCGAAGGACAAAAGAAGAGTTGTTAAGGTGATAACGAAGACCCTTGATGACGAAGTTTTAAGAAGTCTTTTACTAGTAGTCAGAATGGATTATTTACGAATGTTTATTTGAAAGTTGGTTATGTCTAGCCGTTGGAGTTTTGAAAGACAGTTAAATTCGCTTCCGTTATTTATTTTGAATGGTGGTTAGAGATACTAGCCGTTGATGTTTGAATTATGGTTTAAGACCGTTGTTTTCCCGCGTTTGGGGACGGATTTTATTATCTAAAGGATGTTATATTACTCCGAAAGTCGGGGTGTTACAATAACTTCCTCCAAGAAAAAGGCAAGTAAAATTTAGTAGCCACTTTTTTGCATCTTCTAGATTGCTTTCTCATTCCCTCTCCGCATTGCCCTCTCAAATATTTCCATCAAGATACCAAATTTTGGTAAAGTCTTCCATTATGGTATGGAGAAATGAATTGCGTTTATACTCTTTATCTCTGGAGACTCTCATTTTAGGACAAACAGAAAAGAAAAGTTTGACTTGCTTTTTTGAGATGGAGAATAATGAAGAGTCGATCCTATACACAGACCCACATAAACTGATAGTGCTATAGTTGAAAAATAAAGTGCATATGAAGATTTATTAAATATTCCATTAGTTTCCATCCGGCACAAAGTAGCTTTTACAGAAATTTACTTATTGAGATTAAAATTTTATAACATCGAACTGTAATGTTAACTCTTTATCAAAAGGGAAAAACATTAACAAAATAGTCACACACTTTAATCACTAGGAGAAGAAGGTGGAAGTATGAAAGAAATGGATAAAACCCAGTAAAACTTACCAATGAAGGATCTAAAATGTCAATTGCGTACAATCCATTATCATCTTCAGGGACCACAATTTCACTATTAGTGTCCAATGATTCCGTATACCCTGAAATTTATTCAAAAAAAAAAAAAAAAAAAAAACAGCTTCAAACAATTGATCAAACACCTGATGTGCATTCACTTCCACAAGAGCCAAATTTGCAGCTATAAAAAACAAAAACAGACAAACTATATAGAGAGAGAGGGAACCGGTTTTGGGATTGTAGAGAGACCAAGCTCTCTTCCTGAACTCGTAATCAGCAAGTAAGATACGGACCCAAACACGGGTTTGCCAACCGGTCTTCTTGTTTCTGGAGTTACAAATGGAGCCGCCAATGCCGGAAACGAGAAGGATTGGATCACGATCGGGGACGACATCGGAGCTCCGGTGACGGAAGCAACAGCAGGGGTCTAGCATTAGTAGAAGAGTTGTTGAGACAGTTGGAGTTGGGGATTTCAAATGCAAGTTTATTTGTTTAAATTGAGCTAATCCTATAATTAATAGTTATGAGAAACTGAGGTGTCATGATTGTACAAAAACTCACCACATTCTAAATAAATGCATGGACACCGCAACATTATTACTCATTTCGGTCCAAAACAACTGTTTTTTTTTTACATTTGCACAATTTTTAATAAATGCATTGATTATCATGCTTTAGTGACAAAAGTGCCAAATATACCCCTATTAAGTAAGCATCTTTCCTACATTAATGTCTCACACTATGACAATTAATAAGTCATAACAAGTTTCAATGCAAGGGTAAGAAGGACATTTAACTAAAAAATGACAATTATTTTAGGCCAATATTTTGTTTCAAAAAAGACAGTTATTTTGGACCGGAAGGAGTAATTTCTTAAAAAAAATACTCCATATCTTCATCTCAAAACCCCTTTTTCCTAACCCATAGTAAAGAAAAACGGTTTTTCTAAAATACGCGTTTGACATTTTTTTTCAAATAACTGCCATTTATTTAAAATAGATAGTGATATTTTTATAAATAACTGACAAACACGTGTCTGCATTGGAAATATTAGTGTTATTTTTTTTAAAAGCGAAATATTAGTGTTAATGTTACAATGTTTCAGTCATTCACATTGGCGTTTGTAACAATTAAACTAGCACTTTTAGTGATTGTAACTGCTAATGTTACAAAGTGTCAGTTACATTTATTGACATTTATAAGCATTAAAGCTGACACTTTTAATAAGTGCTGATAGTGTTAAAAAAATGTCAGTCATTTAGTCATTCATATTGACATTTATAACCATTGAGACTGAGACTTTTAATAAGTGTCAATAGTAGTGCTAAAATGTGTCAGTCATTTACACTAACATTTATAAACATTGAAGTTAGAAGCTTTTAACAAGTACCAGTGATAGTGTTAAGGAGTGCAAGTGCGTGTGTTAAATAGTGTTGCTGGGTTAATGCCTTTGAATTTGGGACGCTAAGTTAAAGGGTTAAACAACAGAAGATTCGCAATTCCTTGGCAGAGCAGCTTGAAAGGTCCGGGCGGACCTAGACAGAAGACCCGGGCAGACCTAGGGGGTCCGGGCGCACCAGACTCAAGACCCGGGCAGTACAAAGCACGTCGAAAATTCTTCATGATGGAGAGGAGTAGATCCGGGCGGACCTTGGAAGGGTCCGACCGGACCAAGGACAACACCCGCCGGACCAAGACCCCAGATTCCATGTTCGTGCAGGTTTCAGCAGTTACGTAAAAGGGAAGGTTTTCAAGTCAGTTTCGTACTAGAATTCCAAGTTCCTATCAGACTTTGAGATAGACTTCACCGGTATAAATAGAGGCCATTAGTCTAGATTAAAGTTAGTTGTTTTGTCTCAGATAAATTATTAGAGTGTTCAGAATAGGTCTGTAATTCTACAGTTACACAGTTAGGAATTTTGTGATCAAAATTCGTGTAGCAGTAATAGTGAGATTTTGTAATCGTTTCTCCAGATTGATAATAATATTCTCTCCCTTCCCCGTGAACGTAGCCAAGTTGGTGAACCATGTAAATTGGTGTTCTTGTGATTGCTCACTTTTCTTATCAAGTCTTGTTATTGCTCTAACAAGTGGTATCAGAGCTCTGGTTTTATCAGAGCTTTGATTCGTGGTTGGAGATTCAGGGATTCCGCTGCAGAGAACAAGAAGATGGGTCAAGGAGTAGATTCGATCGACAAGTTTAATGGGAAGAATAGTTTTTCTCTCTGGCAGATCAAGATGAAGGCTTTGTTGATTGACAAAGATTTATGGGAACCGTTGGAGATTGCAATCAGGGGTCGTAAGGATCCCAAGGGTAAGGCAACCACCACAGAAGATACCGCAGAACAGTCAGAGAAGGACAAGCAAGCAACAGCGAAGGAAGTGGCGGCATTGAAGAAGTTGGATCAGAAGGCTCACGCCAAGATCGTCAGACAGTTGGATGATGAGATCCTAACCAATGTTGCAGGAATAGACTCCGGAAGCGATCTTTGGTTAATGTTGGAAGATATGTACATGACATGTTCATTGACCAACAAGCTATACCTAAAGAAGCTGTATGATTGTCGGATGACTGAAGGTACGCCCATAAATGATCATCTTGATAGATTTACTTCTGCATTACTTGAACTGCGTAATATAGGAGTTGTTGTGGAAGACGAGGATGCAGCCTTGCAACTTTTAGTATCTTTACCTATGTCTTATGAACATTATGTCGATTCGTGCATAAATCGTAAAGATGGTATCTATCTAGAGGAAGTGAAAACTTCTCTCAAGACGAGAGAGTTATGCCGAAAGGCGAGTGGGAATGAGGTAGGTACCCAGTCATCAGGTTTGATTGCTAGTAGTAGCAACAGCAGGGGTTCTAGTGGGAGGAAGAACAACAAAGGCAATTCTTCACTCAAGAAGGGTCCGAAGCCTGGGGTTATCTGTAATTTCTGCAAAGATAAGGGGCATTAGAAGTTCGACTGTCCCAGAAAGAAGCAAGGCAAGGCAAGGCACATGTCAGAGCAGAGGCTATGATGGCCAAGGATAGCAGTTCAGATGAGGATTATGCTCTAGCTACATCAGAATCAGCACGTGCATCTGACGCATGGATTCTTGATTCAGGAGCATCATACCATATCAGTCGTAGGAGAGAATGGTTTACTGATTACAGGCAGGTGGATGGCGGTGAAATAAGCATGGCCAACAGTGCAGTCTGCAAGGTAGTTGGTATCGGTTCATTCAATGTCAGGACTTATGATGGTAAGTTTAGCACTTTGAACGAGGTTCGACACGTTCCGCTTATGACAAAGAATCTGATTTCTCTTAGTCAGCTCGACATCAAAGGGTTCAGTTTCAAAGGTAAAGGTGGAGCAGTTAGTGTCTACAACGGTTCAGAAGTGGTGCTGAAAGGACTTAAGCGGGGCTCCTTGTATTTCCTCCAAGGAAGAACGCTTACAGGGTCGGCTATGGTTGCATCGTCAGAGGTGAATGAGGGAGATATGTCCAAGCTGTGGCACATCAGGCTCGGGCGCATGAGCACTCAAGGGATGCAGGAGCTGACCAAACGGGATCTTCTATGAGGCCATAAGGTCAAGGACCTTAAATTTTGTGAGAATTGTGTACTAGGGAAGATGAAGCGTAATAGTTTTCCCAAGGGTATACATAACACAAAAGGTGTTCTGGATTATCTTCACTCAGATTGTTGGGGACCTTCACGTCAGGAATCTCTAAGGGGGCATAGGTATTTCTTGTCTATTGTTGATGACTATTCAAGGAGGACTTGGGTGATTATCATGAAGCACAAGAATGAGGCTCTGAGAAATTTCAAGGACTAGAAGACAATAGTGGAGAACCAGACAGAGAACAAGATCAAGAAGCTCCGGACAGATAATGGTTTGAAGTTCTGCAGTACTGAGTTCGATTCGTTTTGCAGAGAGGTGGGGATTTCTAGGCATCACACCATAAGAGGCACGCCACAGTAGAATGGTGTAGCAGAACGGATGAATCAGACATTGCTTAGGAGAGCTAGGTGCATGCTCTCTAATGCAGGGTTGTCTAAACGTTTCTGGGCAGAGGCGGTTAGTACAACATGTTACTTGATTAATCGTGGACCTCATACCGGTATTGGTCTCAAAGTTCCCCATGAGGTATGGACCGGTAAACCTGTTGATTATTCTATTTTAAGGGCTTTTGGGTGTACGGCTTATTATCATGTGGATGATGGGAAGTTAGAACCTAAAGCTAGAAAGGGAGTATTCATGGGGTATGAAGATGGTGTCAAGGGATACCGCATCTGGTCTCCATCAGAAAATAGGGTGATTATCAGTAATAACACCATCAGAGGCACGCCACAGCAGAATGGTGTAGCAGAACGGATGAATCAGACATTGCTTGAGAGAGCTAGGTGCATGCTCTCTAATGCAGGGTTGTCTAAACATTTCTGGGCAGAGGCAGTTAGTACAGCATGTTACTTGATTAATCGTGGACCTCATACCGGTATTGGTCTCAAAGTTCCCCATGAGGTATGGACCGGTAAACCTGTTGATTATTCTATTTTAAGGGCTTTTGGGTGTACGGCTTATTATCATGTGGATGATGAGAAGTTAGAACCTAGAGCTAGAAAGGGAGTATTCATGGGGTATGAAGATGGTGTCAAGGGATACCGCATCTGGTCTCCATCAGAAAATAGGGTGATTATTAGTAGGAACGTCATGTTTGATGAGAATTCTGTTATTAGCCCTATTATGAGATCTACGATTGTTTCAAGTGTTGGTGGTGTTGATAAACAGGTGGAGCAACAAGATCTGAAGAGTTAGTTGTCCCATAGACAGATGTTGATCAGGATCCACCAACAGAGACAGAGACTGAAGCACCAGAAAGTTCAAATTCATTTCCCGAGGAACATGGGTTAGCACAAGGAAGGTCTAGAAGAGCTAATTTCGAGAAGCCTCCTGAGAGGTATGGATTTGAAAACATGGTGTCTTATGCACTGCAGGTTGCTGAGGAAGTATAGCCCGATCTTACGGAACCTTCTACTTTCAAAGAAGCAGTTACATGTTCAGAGTCAACTCAATGGTATGAGGCTATGGGTGATGAGATGGAGTCTCTTCACAAGAATCAGACTTGGGTATTGACTACAAGTCCAGAAGGTAGAAAGATTGTGACTTGCAAGTAGATCTTCAAGAAGAAGGAAGGACTATCATCGGCAGAGGGGGTCAAGTATAAAGCTCGCGTTGTTGCAAGGGGTTTAACACAGAGAGAAGGGGTTGTTGGTAGTGGTGCCCTAGGCACGTTTAATAAACGTTGTAATTGTTATCATTTATTTCATATCAATAAAGAGATGTTTTGATTATTATTGTTGTTCATGTTTACTTATAATAATCTCCGTCCCTATTACTTGTTAAGCACTAGTATAAAGGCTAAATGATCATGGGATGATCATGTTAGATTTATGGGTACTTGTTTGGAACAAGGTACTGGAGATGACCCGCTGTATGAGATTTATGTCATGGTCTATGTCGTACATATATCTCATATTAGTTATGTCATTCGAATCCTTAGACATGAAGTTATTATAGTCTTCCACTTGATGGACATTATGTTTGACATATTCAAACGCTGCCTTTAACCGGGTAGTTATAAAGTGTATGATTGGCATAATCGGATTCACGTAGGGAAGAATAATAAGCTAAATGGATTTTTCCCTCTTCGAGAGATCTCAAGCTTAGGCCTCTCGTAGGAATGATGTTGATGAAAATTTTCGGCCGGACTCAAATGAATTGATTAGATTAATGTCATTTGGATTATCAACATATTCGGAATCGAGAAAGTATTGAACAAAAACAAGTTGACCGATTGACCATGACTTGTGTTCAATGAGATCGTAGACAAAGGGAGACATATTCTAAAGGAATGCGAACTTGTATCTAGTTATACTATTTGGGCAGGTATGACGGTTTGTTAGAACCTAATCATATCTTATGGATTCATGTTTGAACCCATTGCCAACTTAGTATAATCCTAGAGGGTCACACACAATAGAACGAATCCTTAAAGGGCTATATTGGAAAATTAAGGCTCTCTGATCCTGGTGTGCGACCGCACAAACCAGGCTGGGTGGCCGCACATGTTTGGACGACCGCACACCTGATTTTGGGCGGCCGCACAGTGAGTCGGGACAGATTTCCTGATTTAATTAGGAAAAGGATTTTGGACGGGTTTTGACACAAGTTTCCTATTTGGAATAGGTTCAACTTGTATATAAAAAGCCAAATTCGGGCCAGAACAATACCTAGCTTTTGTTCAAGTCTCTAAAGAGTTTGAGAGAGTTTTATTTTGTTCTAAGACATCCTAGATTGAAGAACAAAATAATACACAAAATAATATTCCATATAGTTCATATTCATTGTGAAAACGTGTTTCACAATTTTGGTCTAGCAACCAAGATCAAGTGTTCTTGATATTCGTTCGAGGTGTGGATACCGCTAGAGGGTGAAGCTCATCATCTTCAAAGTTCGTGTTCTTACTTGTTCGTGATTAAAGATTCAATCTCTCCACAAAGATCAAAGACCAAATTCAAAGTCCTCAAGGGTTAGTTTTTCTAGTATTCATAATGCAAGTATTTGATTTAATCATATGAATGGATCTATGGGCTTTGAGTTTCATAAAAAATTTAAATGCTATTTTCCGCTGCGCATGTTACTTGGAAACCCAACAGTGGTATCAGAGCCTCGTTCATGTTGATTATTTCAATACCTAGATCATGTTGTGTGTATATAAATTGTTTATGTGCCTAACGTGATATGAATATTGGATATATGATGTTTATGTGTTGTATGATTTTATGTGGTTTATTGTTTTACAACTTTAATCGCACTATTGAATCGCACTAAAAATTATGTTGGATTCTGAATTGTTTGATTATTAATTTTTGATTGGATCAAAGTTTTAATAATCAGGGAAAACAATTTTGAGACAAATTTTCGAACTTTAAAAATTCATTCTGATGCTGCTGTGCGACCGCACAGAAAACCTTGGGCGGCCGCACAAGTTTGGGCGACCGCACAATTTTTTCTTGGGCGGCCGCACAGTTGTCAGGATTCTGGTTTTGATTTTCGGTCAGAATCTGGAATTTTGATGGGGTCCAACCAGACCAGTGACAAGACCAGCCAGACCTGCTGATCTGGAGTGGGTTTTGGGCAGTTGGTTTGGGTGTGGATCCTGGGGTTTGATTTTCCTATTTGTTTTAGTCTTGTGATTCTAAGATTGGTTCAAGGTTTGGATGGATAATCTACGTTCATCGAGATTGTGTTTCCCAAACTTGATCGCAATCAAAGTTTCAAAGATAAAGCGATGTTAGAATTATGAAGAGTTCATAATTGCTAAAATTGAGAAACAAAGTTCTTGATTCAAAGATTGGAGATCCATGTGAAATTGTGGATGCAATTGGCCTACGTTCATCGAGACCATCTATTGCTTAGTTTCGGCCACATAGACTACTTTCTTGGTTTTTTGAATTAGTGCGGAATTGTGGATACCTTATGGCTTAGTTTCGGCCGCACTTCTTGTTGTCTTGATTTGGAGATAATAACCAAAGTTGAAATAGTCTCATTTTCATAATTATAGAGAAACTAATGACACATAAATATTATGCTTAAATTAATGGAGATTAATTTAGTGTCTAAAGTTGATGCGTAACATGTTTATATTATGTGCTCATAAATGTGTTGTATGCTATATGTGATAAACCTTCAAAGAAAGTTTTAAGTCCTTCTGCCATGCCATGATTAAAACACTTGTTTGTACATGGGTAATTTTGTGTGGGCTCGCCAAAGCGACGTGCATTGATTTTATTCATGTATGAGCAAGATGAGTAAATAAGAGTTTCCTATGCGTTTAAAATGGTTGGACTTAATTAAGCGTCAAAACAGTTTTGGGCTTAAGGCAAAGATGAGATTTAACATGCTTTTTGAAATTGGATTTCTTAAAGAATCTCATGAAAAGGACTGAGAGTCATATGAGATATGATTGACAAGAGTTGTCTACCTAATTAATTTGATTTTGAGCGGTGCGCCAAAGCGTACTTAAAATTAAATTAAAGCGGGATCTTAACCCATTTAAATTATACTATACATTGGATGTATAAAGAAGGTTGTATAATTTAGTGGGAGTATTTTTTGAAAAATACATTGTTAATTTCTTTAATGAAAATTGGTACTTATTAAATTTTGGAAATTTTGCATAATTGTAGATAATGACTAACAACACTCAATCAATTTTGTTGCGATCGATCCTTGAGAAGGATAAGCTCCAAGAGAATGGTACTAACTTTATGGATTTGATCTGTAGCCTAAGAATTGTTCTTAGGCAAGAAGATAAGTTGTACATTCTCGATGGGTCTCTTCCTGCTGAACCAGAACCTACTGCCCCTAGGGCAGAAAGAGATAGTTACAAGAAACATCGTAATGATTCTAGAGATATAAGTTGTATCATGCTTGCTACTATGTGCTCAAAACTCCAACAAAGTTTGAAACATTTGGAAGCCTATGAGATAGGCGTGGAGTTAAGAGCCATGTTTCAAGAGCAATCTAGGCAAGAGAGGTACAAAACCATTGTTGCATTCACTTCTTGCAAAATGAGTGAAGGGCAACAAGTGAGTCCTCACATGCTTAAAATGAAAGGTTATGTGGAGCATCTTGAGAAACTTGGCTATCCAATCCCATTGGAGCTAGCCACAGATCTCATTCTTAATTTATTGCCTAAAAGTTATAATCAGTTTGTGATGAATTATAACATGCATGGAATGGATAAGAATCTCTCTGAGTTGCATGGGATACTTAAAACTGCGGAGATGAAGATTGTGGAGAAATGTTCTCATGTGCTCTTGGTTCATGATGGGAAGAAGACTGGTGCCAAAGGAAAGGGTAAGGCAAAAGTTGTCAAACCCAAGATAAGCAAGGCAAAGGTTGCCAAGGCTTCTGAGGCAAAACCCGATTAACAAAAGGATGCAATTTGTTTCCATTGTCAAGAAATTAGTCATTGGAAACGTAATTACAAGGCTTTCTTGGAAGAGAAAAATAAGAAGAAGGGCAGCAAGGCTGCGTCGACTTCAGGTATCTATATGATAGATATTCTCCTTTCTACCACGGATTCTTGGGTATTGGATACCAGATGTGGTTCTCACATTTGTTTAAATGTGCAGGGACTAAAGAATAGGAGACTACTTAAAGAGGATGAAGTAGACCTACGCGTGGGGAATGGAGCAAGAGTTGATGCATTAGCCGTAGGGACTTATGAAGTCACTTTACCTTCCGGATTAATTCTTGTTTTGAACAATTGTTATTATGTTCCAGATTTAAGTAGAAATATTATTTCAATTTCTTGTTTGGATAATGAAGGTTTTAAGTTTCTTATTGAGAATAAGAATTTTTCTATTTATTTAAATGATGTGCTTTATGGTATTGCTAATTCATTTAATGGCCTTTATGTCTTGGATGTAAAGAATGAAAATAATGAAAATGTCTATCATATAAATAAGAAATCTAAACCTAATGATGTAAATCATTCTTATTTGTGGCATTGCCGTCTTGGTCATATTAATGAGAAGCGTATCTCAAAACTCCATGGGGACGACCTTTTGGGTTCATGTGACCTCGAGTCATATGATACTTGCGAGTCGTGTCTTCTTGGAAAAATGACTAAGACACATTTTACCAAGCTAGGTGAAAGGGCAAGCAACTTATTGGGGTTGATACATTCCGATGTATGCGGACCATTAAGTAGCAATGCTAGGGGAGGATTTCAATACTTCATAACCTTCACTGATGATTATAGTAGATTTGGGTATGTTTACCTAATGAAACATAAAAGTGAAGCATTTGAGATATTGAGAATATTTCAAAATGAAGTAGAAAAAGAACTTGGCAAAAGTATTAAGGCACTCCGATCAGATCGAGGTGGAGAATACTTGAGTCATGAATTTGATGATCATCTAAAGAATTGTGGAATAGTTTCACAATTGACTCCACCCGGAACACCACAATGGAATGGTGTGTCCGAGAGGAGAAATCGGACTTTGTTAGACATGGTTCGATCAATGATGAGTCAAGTTGATCTTCCAATATCCTTTTGGGTTACGCTCTAGAAACGCTGCTTTCACACTAAATCGTGTTCCAACTAAATCGGTTCAAAAGACTCCATATGAGATGTGGAGCGGAAAGAAGCCTTGTCTGTCTTTCAAGAAGATTTGGGGTTGTGAAGCTTTTGTCAAAAGACTTGTCTCAGACAAACTTGCACACAAATCTGATAAATCTATTTTCGTGGGATATCCTAAGGAAACTAAAGGATGTTACTTTTACAACCAAACAGACAACAAAGTGTTTGTTGCCCGAACTGGTATCTTTCTCGAGAATGAGTTTCTCTCCAAAGAAATCAGTGGGAGTAAAATAAATCTTGAAGAAATTCGAGACCCAGAAAATAACATTGAACCAATAGTGGAACAAGAACAAGAACCACAAGGAGTTATGAAACCTGTTCAAAATACACAAGTAACTCGCAGATCTAGTAGGTTACGATCCGAGCCCGAGAGATATGGATTTCTCGTAACGGATAGTAATGTTGGATATTATGCCCTAGGCCCTTGAGAAAGACCTATGCGTTATATCATAGCTTCATTGTTATAGAGATAACAAACCTGATTATTATATCTTTTGCATGTTTATTATAATAATCATTGTCCCTATCACTTATGAAGGGCTAGCATGAGTTTAATGGATAATTATATGATGATTATAGCGCATAGGATGCGGATTAAACTTGTGGGTACATGTTGGAGAACAAGTACTGGATAGACCCGTTATGAGATTTATGTCATGGTCAAATGTCATAATTAAATCTCATAATAGTTATATCATTTATCCTTAGACCTGAGATTATCATAGTCTTCCACATGATGAACATTATGTTTGACGTACTCAAACGCTACCCCTAACCGGGTGGTTATAAAGGCTACGATTGGCATAATCGGATTCTTGTAGGGAAGAATGATAAGTCAAGATGGGATTTGTCCCTCTCTCAAGAGAGATATCTGATTGGCCACTCGATGAGTGAGATTGATAATAGTGTACGGCCGTACCCAAATGAATTGAAGCATTCAATGTTATTTGCTCATATCAATCTACTCGAGATCGATAAAGCTTTGGACAACATAAGTTGACGTGGACCATGACTTATGTCCAATATGATATCGTGTGACAAAGGGATTGTGATATATTCTATAAGGTTACTTTGGGCTTTCAAAGTTATGCTAATTGGGTAGTCATAAGGCTTGTAGAGTCCGCTTATGACTTACGGGTTCTGACTCATCCGGACTCGTTGCCAACTTAGTATAATCCTATTGGGTCACACACAATAGAACGGATTGAATAAGGCACAGAAAACGGGAAAACTGGATCCTGGTGGAAGGATCCGTACGGATGGTTTGGGATCCACCCAACCAATCCGTACGGATGGTTTGTCCGGCCGAAAACAGTTTGTTCAAGACTTCTTGTTTGACAAGGAATCCTGATCCCAAAAGGAATTAGGTTTATACCCTATTATATATGTGTGCAGTCGGGTTTGAGAATGCTAATGGTTGATTTTAGAAATCATAACATATTGTTTCTGAAACAATTACACACATATAGAGGGGATTATTTGTTTTGAGACTTAGAATCATCATAACTCAATAATCAATGGAGCAAAATAATTCCTATGAAGAAATCGTTTCTTCATCAAGCCTTGGGTCTAGCAATCCAGATCAGAAGGTGGTCTTGATATCCGTTCGACGTGTGGATACCGATAGAGGGTGTTTGCTTTAACACCTTAAAGTCTGTGTTCATGGATTCGATCTTCAAGGGTATGTTTATTTCATCTTGTATTTAATTTAATCAACATGCACGGATCGGGCTCTTGGGTGTTTGATTTTATCTGTTTATTCCGCTGCGCATGATGCATAAAACCCAACAGTGGTATCAGAGCCCCGTTCATTGTTGATATTTTAGTATATCATGTTGAAATTGTTTTAATTCGATTATATGATATCTACATGATAATAAGATGAATGCGTGATTTGAGTTTTATATATGAGATATAAAGGTTGTGAGCATGACATGGGGATTATGTGATTATTATATTGATTTGGTCTATATGAATAATTGCATGTTGGATTATCAATAAATAATTGGATTTTGTGTATTGATAATTTAGATCTAATTTATATATATAATAAATTGTTTATTCATGATATTGATTAGATCTAATTAAATTCGTAATCTGTAAATTCATGTTTCTGTAATCTGATTATGTACAAACATGATATTGGATTTGATCGAATTTCTGAAATTCTGAAAAAAAAACTGGAAATCTGGGATCCTACCCAATGGATCTGTACGGGATGGTTTGGGTGGTGCCAAACTGATCCGTACGGCTAGTTTGGAAATTCTCAGATTTGATTTTTTTTTCTGGTGTTCAGATTATTCTGTAAATTGTTTACAGAATTCGAATCTGGAAACTGGAAACTGCTTTCAGACGGCTGGTTTTCGAAACCGTGTTTCCTGAAACAGTTTTCGGCCGAAGAATTCAAAAGGAATTGCAGAAATCAGAATTCTAAAGAGTTTAGAACTGCTGTAATCTGTGAGATTAAGAGACAATGAAAGATCTTGAAACAAGTATCCAATCTATACGGGAATGTGGATGCCTTTTGGCTTAGTTTCGACTGTATAGAGAAGTAGCTTGGTTTCTTGATCTTAGCACAAAAATGTGGATGCCTTTTGGCTTAGTTTCGGCCGTGCGGTTTGTGCTTTCAATTTCAGGATGCTCTGCGGATACAGTTTCAGAATTCTGAAGAGTTCAGAGTTTATGTGAGCTGTATGAAAGAGCTGTACGGATAAATCTGGATGCTTCCAGAAACATCCGTACGGATGGTTTGGGCATTACTGATTCTGATCTATTTCAGACGGTAGGTTTTGGAAACCGTGTTTCCTGAAACAGATTTAAGTTCAGAAGTCCAAACTGTTAATGAGATCAGAATATTAAAGGAGTTTAAGATTGGCGTAATCTCAAAGTTTCAGAATTTATCCCTATTCAAAGTGCAAATAGTTTGCAGAGAAGGAAACTATATTTGGATTAATTCATTGCATAAACCAATGGCAGGCTTACGCCTTGTTTCTGGGAATGCGAATGAAATATCCAATCTGTAAATTGTTTACAGATAATTTAGATTCCGTCCCCATTATGTGCTTTCATAATTAAATCACAAGATTTTGCTTCTGTAATTAATGGATTAGTTAACATCATTATGCAAAGACTATATTATATTATGTTTGACATAATTAAATATGTGATGCATATCTCTAAGCAAATAAACCTTCTTAAAACTTAAGTCAAGTGTCAATCCATGATTAAAACACTTGTGAGTACATGGGTAGTTTTATGTGGGTTACGCCCTAGCGTAGGTGCATTAATTCTATTCATCTATGAGCAAGATGAGTGAATCAAAGTTTCGTATACGTTTAAAATGGTTTGACTTAATTGGGCTATCAAAACAGTTTGGGCCTAAGGCACAGATGAAATTAAAACATGTTTGACATAAGATGTATAATAATCTCATAAAAGATCTAAGAGTCACATATGATGTGATTGATAAAGAGTTATCTACCTAAATAACTTGATTTTGAGCAGTCGTGCCCTAGCCGACTCAAAGTTGGGTGAAATACGGATCTTAGCCTACTTAAATTATATTATACAATTGTTGTATTTGAGTGTATAATTTAGTGGGAGTATTATGAAATACATTAAATGTCTTTAAATGATAATGGTATGAAATATATGTGTATATTTATTTGCATATTTCGTAGAATGTCTTAAACTATAATCATGTATAATTACTGCGATTGACCCCACTTTAAAAAGAATAAGATTAACTTCCATGAGCTTAAGAATTGTTCTAAAGCAAGATCGGAAGTTATGAATTCTTAATAAATCCTATTCCTAAGAAACCTTATGCATTAAGGGTGGACAAAGACATTGATTAGAAACATGTGGATGATTCTATAGATGTCAACTGTCCTACGACTTGCTGTCATATGATTGGAACTTTTAGAAGTATCTAAAATGTATGAATGCTTATGCGATAAGCAATCTCATAGGAAACGTTCCTACAAGCAAGAAAGGCAAATAAAGTTTGAGATTGATTAGAACCTAACATTCATGTGATGAATGAAAGGTATGTTAATAAGTTCTCATGTTTTGAACATAGAGAAACATATTAATTACCTTAGTTGGCTTGGTTATCATGTTAGTTTGGAACTAACAAACGGATTTGATATCAATTCATAAGCGACATTTGATGTTTAAAATGCTATGTCTTAATATCAAATGGAAACATTCTCAAACTCTAAAGGTTAATAAGGACAAGGATTTAAGATAAAGGCAAGACAAAAGTTATCAAGCCTAAAATAAAATATTTGTGGCAAAACATAAAATCCAAAGAATGTAATTTGTACCATGGCAATATGATTGACCATTGGAAGAATTACAATTTGAATTAAAAGATCAAAAGGAAGTGTAGTAGGACTACCACTTCAAGTATTTATGTTAAATTTCTACTTGTAAGGGTAAAGATTAACATATGTGGCAATAATGATGCAATGGTTGAAACATTAATCATAGGAATGCGAAGTGTCTTTACCTAATAAGTCATATTTGTTTTGAACAAATGGTGCTATGTTCTTATTTTAAGTAAAAAATATTATTTTGGTTTCTTCATTAGAAGATTATGGATATTTCTTATTTCGAATAAGAAAGCGTTCCATTAAATATGATTTGCCTTATTGTATTGCTAATCATATAATGGGACTTAATATCCTTATCTTGGAAGAACAAAATAATGAGCATACGTAAATAATGGAAATCTGAATATAAGGATGCAATCGTTACATCTTAAAAAAACATTAATGTCTATATCAAATGATAAGAAACACATATCTAAAATGTTGGTAGTGGTGCCTAGGCACGTTTAATAAACGTTGTAATTGTTATCATTTATTTCATATCAATAAAGAGATGTTTTGATTATTATTATTGTTCATGTTTACTTATAATAATCTCCGTCCTAGTACTTGTTAAGCACTAGTATAAAGGCTAAATGGTCATGGATGAATCATGTTAGATTTATGGGTACTTGTTTGGAACAAGGTACTGGACATGACCGCTTTATGAGATTTATGTCATGGTTCTGCTGTCATACATATATCTCATAATAGTTATGTCATTTGAATCCTTAGACATGAAGTTATTATAGTTGTTGGGTATGCCCACCTATATCTCAGTTTTAATGTATTAGGATTTATAGATTTGATTGATCCATCACCTAAGTTTTATTTCATGGACTTTAGACCCACATGTAAGAAGTATTTATACTTCATTTTTTAGGTTGTCCATTGTTATAGAATAGGCTTAGAAATAGGGCAAGAAGATCAAGTTTCAAGAAAAATCACTCAGTGAGTTTGAGCCGCGCTATGCGCCTCCTGCGCCACGCGCCATGCGCCTCTTCACTCGCGCCTTGCGCCATTTAGAGCGCGCGCATAAGGATTTCTTCATAAGCTTACGCGCCTCTGCGCCCCTTGTTTTAAGCGCACGCTACTGTGCGCCTATTGGCTAAATGCGCCTCTTGGCTCAAACGCGCCTCAAAGTGTTTATTCAAACACTCAGTGATTTATTGAAGACTCGAAGACTTGAAAAGAATTCAAAATTACGCCAATGATCCAACGGTGGATAAAAGATGCATATGCGCCTAATCTGTTGACACGTGTCCATAACGGTCACATTTATGTTGAGTGTCAAAATGGCCATAAAATATGCATGCTCCAATCAACGAACGACAGCTCATCTTATCCACAAGGATTTCCAAACGGCTAGTTTTTTGAAGTTCACTATAAATACCCCATAACTTCAACATTTTGAAGTTGCTGAGTTTTGCTAAGAATTTCAAGAATTTCTCTCTCAAAGCATTTGTTGAAGATTTGAAGATTGCCTTCGTTTTTCCAGATTCTCAAGAACATCTTCATACCTTCATCCTTAGCCCAGATCTTCAAAGCCTTAACACTTTAGTTTCTTGTGCTCTCCATCTCAAAGATCTAAAGAGCCTTGATTCTAAGAACACACACGCACCTCTTTAAGATAATCATTTAGATTCATCTTTAGAGATACACCGGTTATTGTTTTGGATTTGTTCTTTCATAGTAATAGATCTGAGTTAGTGTATAAGCTCAAACATTGTAATTTGTAACACTCACTCATTATATAAGATCTCGATTAGAAATCCAAGACTAACCATCTTGGTAGAGGACGTAGATCTTTCATGATCGAACCTCTCCAAATAGCTTGTGTTATTATCTTGTCATTTCTTTCAAGTTATTATTTTCACTCACTATTTGCTTGTTTACTCATTGTAGATTGATTGAACTGAATTGTGTTGTGTTTGTTTTATCATTTGCCTTAGTTCCTTATTTCACTCACTTGAGCCAAAATACTTAGTGTGTGTGTTGCGCTCCCTTTATCACTTTGCGCCTACTTTCATTACTAAATTCCGCTGGCATTTCACTCACTCACTTAGGCGCATTTCATAACGCTTACTTGATAAAGTGCGCATTCGCAATTGAGTTTTTCAAGGGTACAAAAAGAATTTTAAAACAGCTATTCACCCCCCCCTCTAGCTATTTTTCATACCCTTGTTGCCCTTTGGGACCAACAAGTGTATCAGAGCAAACACCTTTATAAAACATTTTTCGTTTTTCAAGCTTAACAGCTTGGGTGCCGATTCTAAATGGCAAACTCAAAACCTATGGCAACTGCAAACTACACTCACGTTCCGGTCTTTGATGAAGATCATTTTGACGTATGGAAATTCAGCATATTGACTCATCTCAACTCATCGATGAAAGGCTCCATGACACCGTCGTTTATGGACCTTATATTCCGATGAAGGCGAATCCAAATCCACGCACCAACGCTGCTCAACCTACTGTCCTAAAACCAGGGAAGAATGGACCGAGGAAGAAATTAGAAGAGTCGCAAATGATGGCAAAGCAAGAAACATTCTTCTAAGCACTCTAAGCACGGCGATGAAACAACAAGTCATGCATTGTGCTACTGCAAATGAGCTATGGGATGCTATTGAAGAGCATATTGAAGGAGACACCGTTTGCAAGGAGAACAAGAAATACGAAGTTCAAAGAGATTCAACAATTTCTCTCAACTCCCCGGTGAAAACTTAAGGCAAACTTATGAACGCTACTGTGAAATTATCAATCTATGTATTTCACTTGGCATGAAGTTTACCAACAAAGATTTGAATGTAAATTTTCTACAAGCTTTTGGATCAAGATACCTTCATAAATCTAGCGCTCTTGAAGACGCTGGAACTTTAGATGTTTGGACTTTAAGGAACCTATATGCAAATCTCAAAGTTTACGAACTCAAACTCCAACGAATCAGTGAAACTGAAGGAAAGTCAAAATCTATGGCTATGATGGCGCACAGAGAAGCCGCGCCTACTCCTGCGCCTACACCTGCGCCTGTACAAGATGAGAAAAGCTCCGATCCCAAAATTTCTACTTCTGAGCTATTAGACATGGATGATGAAGACTTCGCTTTATTTGTGAAGAAATTTCAAAAGTTCAGAAAATTCTCAAGACCCGGCTCAACCAACAAATTTCAAGGATCTACCAGCAAAGCTCCTCAAAAGTTTTCAAGGAGCAGTGATTCAAAAGAAAAGAAGATCTTGTTTGTTTTTAATTGCAGGAAACCCGGACATTTTGCATCAAGCTGCCCGATCCCCAAATTTGAATATATGCAGAAGAAGAGCAGCCATACTCCTAAATTCACTCCAAGTTCACTCGACACAAGGGAATGGTTGCTGAAGAAGAAGCACCAGCAAATGAGCACATACTTGGATTGAAACAGACTCGATGAGAGCGATGAAGATTCCGATGATGGACTTGTTTGTTGATGGCAAATGATGATGAAGTTGATGCTTATGATTCTGATGATGACTTCTCCAAGGATGTTCCCGATATGAATGCCTTGAATAAACCTATCAAGAAATCTGCAGGTTTTCAAGAAGCGAAAAAGAAGAAAGGACCAACCATCAGCGAGCTCGTTGAACAAGGATTTCTCACTCCGGCTCAAAACGATGGTGGATTGTTATTCTCACGATGTGATCTTGGAGCAAGGAACAAATGAGAAAAGGAGCATACATTAGACCACAGGTTGAACCAACTGCTCCAATCTCCAAAATCAATGATGAAGTGATGCTGAACAAGAAAAATTGTTCAAAAAGGCTGAAAAGGTAATTACTAGATTTGATAGTATGAAGGAAGCTTTAGCACTATCATGTGATGAAATTTCCCAGCTTAAGACCGAGAAATCTCTACTTAAATCTGAACTCACCCTCCTTAAGGAGCAGATAAGAGCATGACTCCTTTACCGTTAAAAACACTTTTCTAACAGAACAGAACTCACTTCTTAAAGTTCAAAACGATGAATTGGTTGCTCAAATCACTGATCTTAAAAAGATTAAAATGAGTGGTCCAATTCTCGTGTCACTATGGAGAATATATTTGAGTCCCAAAAAGTCAGTGGTGATAAAAGTGGCTTGGGATTCTCATCAACTAGTGACAACTTTAAATGTGATGTCTGTGCTGAAAGAGATAGTGAATTTACCAACCAACAACTCTTGAAATTCCCAGGAAAAACATTCTAATTCAATGGGTAAAGGACATGAAAAAGTCAGAGACAAACATTCCATTATGTCTACC